>VXBX01004843.1:648481-664384 GCA_013400415.1 Scytalopus superciliaris | reverse complement strand
AAGCTATTATGACATTTCAAGCCACTTTTAAATAGATGATGGTGTGGTATATTTTACATCATACCATTCACTTGTTATCCTGAGGGAGGGTGTAGCTTTTGTACTTATTTCCTTGGCATTGTCTGTGATGGATATAACTGCCTTTGTCTTATTGAGGTCTTTGAATCTAGCAAGCCTTGACATCCAATGCAATCTGAATAATCAACAGAAGGAGATAATGAAATGCCAGTGTCGAGAAGAAAATTCCCAAAGCTTAATGTCCCAGTGCAGAGCATGGTGTACCAACAGCTTTGTAACCTGCTAATTTAATAACAGAGCCAACTGAGCCACATAAAGTATCTTCCAATGTGCCTAGAAACCAACCTTTAAAAGCCAATCGACTTTGTCTCTCAAAGTCTCTTACTTTAGGCTGGCTGATTTTTTTATAAGACTTAAAGGTTTTGGATTAATTAGGTGAAGGGGAGCTGGATGAAGCTGGCTTGCCTAGGAACACTCAAGGGTTTTGGTTTGGTGTGGGTTGTTTTGGTTTTTTGTTTGTTTGTTTTTAAGGGCTGGGGGGAAAATATACACAGAGAAAACAGTAACAAGCAAGGAGAGCCTTTCTGGGCATTTGGTAAAATCCAGGCCAAATTTTGAGCCAGTTGCTTTACCAAAGGTCCCAGCAGTTCCCTTGCTCTATCTTTACCCTGCTATGAGTGTGCACCACATACCAGGAGTTGCATTTGCCATTTTCAGTCATGGAGCAAAATCCAACTTGATCCGAACATTTTTCTGAGTTTTCTGGCTGTTTGAAATTCTGATGCAAACTCACATGTCACTTGTACAAGTGGCTACAGATCCAGCATGGGAGAAGAGAAAATACCTCTAAATTGGCTGGAGGCAGGTGAATGAACAGATTTCATTATGCTTATGTGGGGTTTCCTTAGTTCATTTGGGTTTCTAATATGTTTAAATTAATGCATGGCAGCATTAATTCAACACTCACTGCTGACCTGTGTGATAACCACTAGTACAGTCTCCAGTTGTTTTTCAGTATTTTCTTCTGCTATGCTCTTCTATTGGCAACTCATCTCTTTTATGCTCCATATAAAAACATCCTTCTTCAAAATAACCTGTTTCCTTTGGAGGCATTTCAGACACATTTAAGAACAAACTTGCTCCAGTGACTTACTGCAAGCCCAGAGGAGTTCTCTTATACCACAGCATCTTTTCTCTCTCTTTAGCAGCTGTTTTCTCATTTTTTTTCTCTCTGTGAAAGACAGCCTTTGTGAGAGACCCTCATGGGAGCTGTCATGTGATTAACCCTCCCACAACCAAGGACATTTTTTAAGCTCTCCCACACCCTATGCTGCCTTTTGCAGCCCCGCACCAGCTCCCTTCACTCATGTTTTCCTGCCTGCTCCCAGGCCCCTGGGTCACCTCCTCACATGGTTTAGGTCTGGATTTGATCCATCAGATCCAGGGGATTGGTTGCTTTGGGCAGTTGAAACTTGGTGCCAGGCCAACCATAGGATGTAAAACACAGGTTGTGCGTAAGGGGCTTGTAACATTTGCTGTCTCCTGGGCTGTGTCCTGGCACATGCTCCTGAAAGATGGGAATGTTTAGCATTGGTATTCAGACTTCTGCAAGATGCTGTAAATATCCCTTCCAGAAGAGCCCCTTGAGATTAAGGAGCCCAAAGTCCATGCCTCTGTTGTTTTTGGAAATGGGGCACAAGGTTCATAACTGTTATTTACCAGCACCCTGTAATTATGGGTTCAGGAGTCCAGAGCTGTCTGGAGAAATAATTGTTTTAGCTTAATTAACAAATGCTGCCAGGACCATTCCTAAACATAAGAGGGTCCTCCTGGTGAAAGTGGTGATTTTTGGATACTGGGTGCCCATGAGCTCAATGCTGTGTCCTACTGACAGGAGGAGAGCATGCAAGACCACCCGATGGGACCAGGGGTGCTGCTGACTGCAGTAAAGGTGGGTCTGTGAAGAGAGCTGTGCTTCTGCTGCTCACGTTAGCTGAAAATGGGTGAGATTGCAATAAAGACAAGTTTAATCACATTGAGAAAAGCAGTAATAACCTACTTTTGGGCAGGTTCTGGGCTCCTTTTCAGTTTTTTTCTGCAGTTACTGCCTTATGAGAGAAAGGATGGGGGAGAGAAAAACAGACGTCCCAGATACAGCTGGCATTTCTGATAACTTGACTCCTAAAATAATCTTGCTTTATAGAAATTGATTTTGTTCTTTTTCTTTTACAAAGAGCAACAGAAAGGGAGTTCTTGTTTCCACAAATCCTCTCTAAAGGAACAGTACTATATAAATCAAATTCTGGTTCAGGAGGTTTTTTTTTTAATCTTTAATATTTAATTTAAGCCATCAGTTTGGACTGACATCTATTCCTCTTGAAAGGGCATAGGTTTATTTTCTATGAGGAGCTGGTATTTCCCCTCTTAATAGACCCTTTATATCATGCTAGGGAAAGAAGAAGAAGCTACCATATTCCCCCAAGCAGTATCATACTCATGACACCTTGTTTTCTCTACTGTGGCCTCCAGTAAGTTTTTTCTTCTCCTAAAGCCCTGGCACATTAGGAGGATTTACAATCCACCACAATAAAAGTGAGGGCTGGGGTGTGGTGTAGCTGCCTTTGCTGCCATTTTCCAGACCTCTCTTGGTGACCATTCCATCAGTTGGAGCCATCACAGATCTGTGCCCCCAGCTGGGGTTTCTGAGTTGATGCTTGGAAAAGGGAGGGAGAATGTGGGCCCTGAGGTCCTGGGACCCCCCTGTGCCCCTGCCACATGGCATCCTTCATGTTTCAGAGAAAAAGCCCCCCCAGAGTCAGAAGAGCTTTTGAGCAAATACTCTATTAATAATTTTTTTCTGAAGGTTTTCTTTATGTAAAACAAAATGTGTTTTAAGATCCAGCAGTAGGTATTAAAATGAATGTGTTTCTCTTCCAGGAGTTTGTTCAATGTGCAAATAAAATCAACCTTCATGCACAGAAAATCTGGAAGGTTTCAATTTAAAATTCATTGGGTTTTCTAGAGAAGCAGGTGGGGTTTTTTTTGCATGTGTAGTAATGTATTGAGAGAGATCGTCATCTGCATAAAACATCAGAGAGCAAATGCCAATTATGGATTCATAGACTAGCAAAGAATATATGTTATTCTTGATATATTCTTGTGATAAGATTTATAAAGAACAGTGATAGTCTATGTTAAAATGAATGACTCCAGCTGGTATAAATAAAACCAATAAACTTAATGGTAAAAGTGATAATATCAGCCCACAATATGATCTGAAGAGTACAAGGCAATACAGAAATTGGTAGCTGATGTCCAGAGGAGAGTACTGCATTTCCTATTTGCACTTGAGGGATATATGAGCTCATTTGGGTCTGCAGGAGAGTTCTCATGCGTGACTCAGAGAAAGAGCAATGAGAATTATGGTGCTATTGCCCCACTCATTGAAATACCAGTAAACACTGAAGTCTCTGCCTCTGAATTTGACTCATGCATTGCTAGACCTGTTGGCACATTCCAGTGTGCTATGCAAGGACTTAAAATGTATGTCTCAGGAGGCCTCCATCCAATTTCATTGCAGACTGCAACAAAATATAAAAGCAAAGTCCCACATTAGTTGTGTGTCATCAGATCAGCTCTGCTGTGATAATGTAAAAATACTTGAGAAGATGATGTATTTGCCCTGAGAAAAAGCTGCTTGGAGAAGATGCTGAAATGTATTACCTGACAGAGAAGGACCATCCAACCAGTGAGTGTGAATGTGCTGCACTGAAAGCTGCAGCCTGACAGAATGCTTCCCTGCGGTGCTGTGCCTCTGAGGTCACAGCAGTGGCTTGAGCAAGGTGCTACAGAGCTGGGCAAAGCCATCCCTGGTGTCAGTGAAAGTCTCCTCTCTGACAGCCATGATTTTTTTGCTTCCTGTAAGGCAAGGATAATTCAACTGAAACGTATGTTCAAAATGAAATGATCCAAGTACTGATGAGTTGTGAGGTTGACTATCTGTGCCTCAGTTTCCCACATATTGTTATTATTGTGGTACACTATGCTTAGGCATGGTATTTTTTGAGTCTGTTAATAATGCTACTGTCTAAGTATGGATAATAGTTATTTTCCGTGATTTAAAAGCCTGCTCTGCCACTACCATAAGGACTGAGTCCAGCATTATGATCTCTGATCCCCACTAATGGTAAAAATCCCATCATTCTGAGCTCTTCTTTGTATGAGTCCTTTTTGCTGCCTTTGGTTGCCCAACTCTGCCAGCAGAGGCACAGGGCAGCCATCTGCAGGTTGGTCCTGCAGTGGTAGAAGGTCCTGTGTGTCTGTGTGGATGTCAACAGGTTTTGGTGGCATCTGTCCACTTCTCTGCACAGCTGCCCATGACCAGGAAGGCACAATCATGGTGTAAACCTCATCACTTAGAAACCAGAAAGTATGAAACTCCTGGAAGCTTTGCAGAGGGTATGGGCTGAATGGAGGCTTGGAGACCTCTGTGGTATCAGAAATACCAATTAGCATATCTGGTGTATGCTTGATGTGAGAACCCAGACCTGTGAGGATGGCTTGGGAGCAGTGTGCTTCACACCAAAATGTGTCCTGCAAACCTGCTCAGCAACTGAGCAAGGTTGTGGGGAGAGAGGGAAAGTTTATTCCCCCCCTGACTATGTGGCTATTCCAAAAATTCACTTCTCTGAAGAAGTTTTTTTTTAGTCTAAATTTATTCTCCATCAATTTACATCTATTTGTTCTTGTGCCAATATTCTTCCTCAGCTTAAATAGCTCATCTCTCTCCCCTGTGTTTACCCCCTTGATGTATTTATAGAAAATAATCACAGCCCCTCTCAGGCTTCATTTTGCAAAGCTAAATGAAGCAGCCTGTCCGGTGTCCTCTTATAACATGGGCTCATCCCAGTTACTTCTTCTGAATTGGGCATTGGTGAGCACAGGAGACCAGGGCAGGGTATTCCCATCATCCTTCCCTGTGATGCCCTGTAAATGTGCCAACACCCTCCCACAGTACCTGTGTTCAGACCTACTCATCATTTCCCTTTGCTTTTCTCTGGCCCCAGTGTGTCAAATGCTCATAAACATCCTGTGCTGGACTAATACTTCACTTTTCCCCTTCCTCTCAACTTATAAGCTCCCAGGTGCTCCCAGATATTCTTGCTGGTCCTTAAGTACAGAATCATTAATGTGTTTGTGTTTGACCCATCCCTCAGCCTCTTGTTCAGTGCAGTATTCAGGTTTTTCTCTAAGAATGCTTCCCAGCTTTCTGTCTAATGCCACTGGAAGCATTAGTGCTTTTCTGCTTTGTCCAGGGGTAATTAATGAAAACAGTAATAGAAATGGGTCTCAGTCACAGAGGAATTCCTCTACTAAGCTCCCCCCAGCCTGCTCATCCTCCTTTGGAAATAGTATGCCAGCATCTCTCCTACTGGGTGGGTGGGGAAGTAGCTAGCAGTCGTGAATTAATCCAAACAATTTCCAGTGAACTTAATTTCCCATGTCAGCTGTTTTGCTGAAGTCAGATAGGTTATATGTGCTGCTTTAAAAATGAGGATTTTTATCAAAGAAAGATAATGGTGTCGCTAAGTGTGATTTATCTTGGTGCATTTTCTCCTGCCACCATTTGCTTCCAGAGCCCTTTCCTTCAACATGTATTAAAAAGCCTCGGTTGCTTGTGAAATCAGACTGAAGAACCCGTAGCTGTCCAGATTGCTTGTCTATACTTCAAAAAAAATTGGAATATTATATTTTCTTATTCTATCTGATTCCACAGATTTATTAAATAAATCCTTGCCTTGTAGCTATCTTACATCCAGATTTTCAAACCTGTGCAGGGTACTGGTTCTTTCTTTGATGAAATCTGAAAACAGACCAATAAATGAATCCCAGTCACTATGCATTTAATAACAAATGCAGGCAAACAAAACATCCTTGAGGATTCTCATTTTTCAAGTCCTGTATAGGTACCATGGCTCCAGGCTGCAGCACTGTCTCTCTGCACATTTAAACACCCTGCCACCTGCAAAGAATAGTAGTTCAGATATACAAAGCATTTGGCAAAGAATGGCTGTAGAAAGGTTTGCAAGGAGCTCTGTTAGAGATAACAGGTTTGTCATTAAAGTGGAGTATCCTGTACGGGCACTCCAACTTTTATCATTCCTCAGAAATGGCAAGCTAAGGTGGTAGTAACTGAACTAGTATGATAGATGGCTGTGTTATAATTGAATTAGTTGGAAAGCATTGACCTTTTTGATGTATAATGTCTCTGAATGTGAACAACAAATACAAACTAATGCTTTTATGACTTTGCTGGGTGAGTTTAGCCATCAATTGACTTGTGATAAATAAGACATTGCACGCTCCAGTCAATGGAAAACATGTTTGCAGCTCCTGTGCTTGTATTTCTGGACTCTGAAATCAGCTCTGTTGGCACGTGTTAGTCAGGTGTGGCTTTTATATTATGGGCTGGACCCAAATGTGAGTTCAAGTCCTCAGAGGACCTCATACTTCTTAGAAAATGGTAAGCCCAGCAGCTAGTGCTTGGTGTTAATTGTTTGCTCCCTTACTGCGTGGCCAGATTAGCTGACAACGACCTGAGGAGATTTCTGCTGTTTCTGCAGCACCTCTCCTTGTCAAAATAGTTGTAGATCAATAGCTGTTACTTCCACAAGCCATAGCGAAAGTGAAGTTGGATGGGAAATGCAATTAGACGAAAGGAAGCTATTTACAAAGAATTCATGTGGTTTGTTCTTGTTGTGTTTCTACACCCTGGTCCTTCTAGATCCAGAGCAGAAAATGAAATTTTCCTGCTTTTTATTCAGTTTGAGTTTGACAGAAAAATCACTATTGCTCTAACCTGGGACATTTTATTAGTGTTTATCTGACCGTGATGAATTCACATATTGCTGCTTGCCACTGAAGTCAAAATAAATGATCTCCAATGGACAGAGTGCGTGGGGTACTGATGAATGTCTGATCTGCCTCTTCAAATGCAGACTAGGTCAGGAAAGCTTATCTGGAAAAAATCTGTTCACTGCCTCATGCAAAGTGAACTGATGGGTCTCAGCCTGGATATTGACACGTCCAAAACGGGATGTCCTTGGTGCAGGAAGATTGCCCACTACCCCTTGTGCCTATGTGTAAGCACAGCTAATTCCTGGTGGCTTTGGCTTTCTCCACCTCGTTCCCTGTTTTCAGGTACCTTCTTGCACACAAGGATCTCCAAACCCCTTTCCAGATCTCAGACTCACCCACAGTCTAAATAAGAGCCTGTAGCTATTGCAGCTTCTCATAGTAACTATTGATTTAGGTAAAAGCATAAACGTTGCATTCTTCCAGTTTGTGTGTCTGTCTCTTGCCTCAGGCTCTTTCTTTTCCTCTGTGGGATCAATTACCTTCTGATCCTTCGGTTCTGAGTCTGGCACGCCCTGCTGGAGCACAGAAGCAGGGGCACTGCCAGGATAATTTTTGTCACCAGGAGGGCCAGGAGCAGTCATTTTAGGGAGCACTGCAGGAATGCATAGTCATGGCTTAATTTTCATCTACGAAAACAGCATATATTAGTGCCTCCAAAGTGAAGTCAGAGTAAGCCATGAAAGAGCAAAACCAGATCAACTAGTTACTGGCAGAAATTAAACTTGTATCATCACTGCTTTTGTACATCACTGCCCCCCTGTCTATATCTGGACACTTCCCAAAACACATCTATGCTTCTGATGTTTATCACTCCAAGTCTAGGTAGTATCAATGTCTATAAGAGATTTAAAAAACCTTTCTGGCTCTTGATCTTTGGTAATATTTGGTGGCAGTGAAGTTTACAGTACTGATGCTGAAAGAAAAAGGTCTCCTATACCACCTTCTCTGGCTCTGCATAAGTGTCAGATGCAATGAAGATGTTTTAAAATTTTGTCTTGCAAATTCAGGAGCAAGTTCTGGCTGGGCTTGATACAAATGTTCTATTGTGGCAAAGGGGGAAACCATCTCAAAAAGGCATCTCAAGGGCAGCTCAGATAGGGGTGAGAGAGAAAAGCAGCGTGAGCTCTGTTCTCTCCCTATGCATGGAGGTGAGAGACAACAGCTGCACCTTCATCCTTCCCAGCTTCACCTGGGAGCTGAAAACAGTGCATGGCGTCACTGCCTGTGAGGTGTAACTCACAGGGCACTTACATCCTTTTGCTCTGCAGAACATGCACATCCTTGACCTTGAAACCTACTGGTTCTTGGTATCTTCTTGCACTGAGTGATCCTGCTCAGCTCCCAGCTGTGAATAGATGCAGCTTCTCAACATGAGGAACATGCTGCAGTGCTGTGCCTTCCCTGGGATGCTGCTCCTTGGACTTGTTTCTGTACCTCCAGGCAAGACTTTCCTGAGTCCTCCTGGATTTGATGCACACAAGCAGGTCAGATATGACACACCTCGTGGGTCCTCCTTGGTACAGAACAGAAGAGTTCAAGTACTCTATCTTTTCTCAGGTGCTAAACAAATTATGTCAATACTGCCATGTAAAATGTGGTTCCACATGGTCCCCATTGCTAAAGCAATTACAGAAGAGCTGGGCTGCAGCATGTGTATAATCCCCCAGACATCACAGGGAAAGAGTAAGGACTTAGAATAACTCTCAGAGGGAGCAAACCTTGCAAACCTAATTAAATCCAATAGAGATACAGAAGGAAGAGAGATTCTTTTTCTCTACGACCATGGTCAATGGGAGAAAAGATTAAATGCCAGGAAGGCTTCAATCTATTTGTTGTGGTTAAAGAGGCTTGTACAGGATGTGTCACAAGCAGTTCACTGTCTTCATAATGTAATTTAAGTTACTGTGATCCATATGGGTCATTCATCTGCTGTTTTTCCCAGCATGGGGAAGCATGGCTTTCTGCCTTATAAATACATCTTGTTATGATGCATCTTATTATATCATGCAATACCTCATGTGAATGATCCAGTGACACAGGGGGAAGGAATACAAGAGAATGGGAATACATGAAGACACTGTTCCCTTACTCTCTAGTGGCAGTCAGATGGTGTCACACCTCCTGCTCCAGCCTTACCAGCTACTGGAGAAATCCCAGGGCTGCTGGGATCAATAACCTTTTTGCTGACAGTTTCAAATGAAGGGAGTGATTTAACCCCAGCTGAGCCCGAAGACACAACCTGCTGTGTGCCGCTGCTTGGATCTTTGGATTGCACTGAGTAAATTTTGCACCAGGTTGAGGTACAAGGTGGCCTGGAGAAGCCAAGGAATGACTTATCCATAGGGATGTTCTGAACTACTCTCCACTCTGGGAGCATAGAAACATACATCGCTTCAAAGGATTTTAAAGGCGACAAACTCAGCTCAGAGGGAAGGATATTGGGAGCAGTGAACAATTAGGGATTTGAGAAGAAACATGGGAAAATGAGCTTCCATCAATCCCCTCCCACAGGCCTGGTACGTGGGAGGGCGGGAGGAGGTCCTTTCCTAGGGAAGCTGACCTTGGCCCCACCTCAGCAGTTGCTATTGCAAAAGTTGCTTTTTGACTCTCTACTTCATATGGGCCCAGCCAGAACATATTGCTCCATCCCTGAAAACCTTGGAGCATCTGGTTAATACATGATCTTTATTCCCACAGTGAAGATCCAGGAAATGGATATAAATAAAAGCAGGGCCAATGAAACCAAGGTCAAGTGGAGGTGCCTTCCTGCCCACCATCAGACATGAACAAGCTGGGCTTAGGACTGTTCCCACAATGAGGTACTGTTTCCTGGAGCAGAACTGACAGAAGA
The DNA here is from genome assembly GCA_013400415.1 of Scytalopus superciliaris. NCBI lineage: Eukaryota > Metazoa > Chordata > Aves > Passeriformes > Rhinocryptidae > Scytalopus > Scytalopus superciliaris. The sequence goes on along the minus strand of VXBX01004843.1, from coordinate 654,597 downwards.
AACGGGAAACAAGCTTAGAACAAGCAAGACAAGAAATACTGAGAGAGATAAAGGCAAAAAGGTGCAACATTTGATCAGCTGGAGAAGGAGTCAGAATTAAGCCTCTCCATCACAACAGTGGTTGCTTTTCTCTGACCCACCTGGCAGAAATGAGAACTTGTTCTTTCACTCAACAATGATTTGCAAAGACTCTTCCTTAATTTTCCAGACTACAAGGCTGAAATTAGGACGAATAACTCCACCCCATAGGACAGTTCCAGGCATTTCTCTGTGGAACACGTCGTGTTGATGCTGTGAGGGATCCAACCCTGAAAGGGTGCTGGGGCTGCAGATGCTGCAGCTGAGCATCCAGAGGTGTTCAAAGGCTGGGACATATTCTGCCTTAAATATGTCTCACTTTGAAATCAAGGAGGGCATCAGGCACTAGACAAACCACCGAAGGCAATAATAGTTTCCTCATTTCTTCCATCTTTCTGGAAGATACTTTTTAATCAAATGTTAACTGCTGAGCTAAACACAGCGGTTATTGAGTGAAATGCTATGGGCTACGTTACTCTGCAGACTGACGAGCTAATAGTCTCTGTTCGCCTTAAAATCTGGATGGACATTTTAAGGGGATTCTATAAAAAGGCCATCCCAATAAATAATTACTTAGGGCAGTAAAAGCTTAGGCATTTGTGAATTCCTTGGTGACCACAAGAAATTTGAAGACTGTTTAACATATTATCTAAGTGCCAGTGAGCACAATCAGACGTCCATCGATACGACTGGAAAGTCTCCTCTGACTTCAGTGGACATTTGCTCAGGTCACAGTTGTGGAAATGGTGTGAGGGCTAAAGCCAGCAGAGAGGCAGAGCTGTGCCTCACTCCATCCCAGAGTGTCTCTGGATGTGAGATATCTTCTTTCAGGTTTTAACTCTCATGAGAAGGTTATTTTGATTTTCTTTGATGGGCTTGGGGTCTTGGGGATGAGCCAGTAACCAACAGAGAGACAGATTGCATAGAAAATTCACCCGAACGTGCAAAAAATCAGCATGTACTTTGCACAGCTTGGAAATACCTTCACTTGTCTGGAACTCAGTATGGAAGGTAACACCTTCCCAAGAGTTCACACAGAACAAATACGTGCCTAGCCGTGACCTGAGATCCTACACAGCCCATTGCTGAGCTGTGCTCATGAAAATCTTGCAAAGTAGCAGGTGGTTACGTGTCACACTCGCTGCTGCCTTCACCTGTGAGATCAGGAGGAAGCAGTGCCTAAGCAGCCAGAGCAAGGGCTGAGCACAGGCAAACACGAGCCACACTGATTCCATCTGCACAGCCTTCCAGCACTCTGCAAGAAGCTCACTCCCTCCTGGGGGCTGCAGTCAAAAAGCAGACCTTGATTATTTTTCCCCCCTCACTTTTGACCTAGAATCAGTTACACCTGTGCTTTTGTGCATGTTCACTCCGGAAACAGAGCTGACGCTACCTGAGAAGGGTCTGAATCTTGCCCTTTTTGCTCATGGTTAGCAGTGCTTCACAAATGCATAAATGGAAAAGCAAAGGCTCATTTAGAAAAATATTGGGCATAAATATAAATAATAAAATTGTTCTGGTTTTGAGTCAGTGGGCTAAACAAAATTAAATGTAATGTTTCTTCTCTGTGATGGATTAGCCTGTGACAACTATAATTATCAGTGTTTTTTTCTACATTGTCTTCAAAGTGCATTTTACAAATGCTCCGAAGTGCAGTATGGTGATGGGTGTATTTCTCATAGGCATTTGTGCCAGCAAAAGCCAGTTGTTCCCACACCCACTGGAAAGAAATTCAATATAGCAGAGGGAAACTCATTTAAAAAAATTTAGACCAATATTCAGAAAAATATTTTAGCCATCCCACTCCACAGTTACTTTTCTTTTTGTTTGTAAATAGTTTGGGGAAAAAAAAATATCACTTCTGTCTAGAACTGCTGTCAAGTGTACTGCTTTGAAAAATTCGGCATATTCTCCAGTCAGCACATCTGGTATGGGTGGATGCTCTTCAACAGACTGATTTTTTTTTTTTGTTTGTTTTTTGGTGGTGTTATATTTCAAGTGATCCTGTGCCAAAACCTGTTCAGCTGAACAAGAAGATTGCCCATTATCAATCACTGACTGATAACTGCTGCCAGCTCAAAGCCGCATCTTTCCAGGCACAGCCTGTGTGCACACTGGCTGCAGGAACCAGCTTCAGCAATATTAAGACCCTACTGAGATTTCAGAGGAAGTGCAAATATGGAGTACTTGATAAAAATAGCAATCCGCAGGCTCCGTATTGCTAAGTGCTATTTAACTATGCAGAAAGTTTTGGTATTTGTCTTTAAGCTATGAGAGAATCTAATATTTCACCTAGACTGTGATAGAGAGGGGAAGAAAGCAGTGCCCTGGGTTGTCTAGGTATTCTCCCCGAGGTTGTCTTGCTCTTCCAAATCCTGGTTAAAGACTTTGGGGAGCACGACAGGCTCAGAGTCTCTTGTCTGTTTGGAGTGTAACTATCTGTACTCCCAGCACACGCTTTGCTTTGGGCTTTAGATTGTATCTTTCTCTTGAAAGCAAACCTGGAAGAGACTAAGGACTTGCTACTGGGACACTGCAAAACACAAACCAATCTCTGTACTACGAGTGATATTGATGAAGGACTGTTTTTTCTACATTTTAATACCATTAGACTGCTACTAGCTGTTCAAGATGCCTGTGCTAAAGAAGGTGCTAGGTATGGTCATGTCCCATTTAAAATGAAATTTGTTTTCTTTTACCTCTCATCAGAAGAGATTCACCAGGAAATGGTTTGGGGGCTCCTTAGGGCAGCTAAAGCACCAATTTGGCTGAAGCGTTTTTTGCTATGTCGAGCTCTTGCTTTTCTAATGGCACAAATTTGCCCAGAGGTTTCAATAAAGAAAGTGAAGAAAAGACTTGCTGTATAAAGACTTACTAGTGCTTTAAAATGAACCCTCGGGGCAGTCCCTTTGCTGTCAACGTGACAAGCAGTTTGGTTTGAGTTATAAATACTTATATAGGTCTTTGTAAGGTAGAGTGTGTAGCAGCTCTGTGGTGCTACAGCCACGTGGTATGAAACAAGGCAAAGGGAGAGAGCCCTGAGCCCAGGCTTGTCGAGGTTTGTGCCTGTTTGTTGGATTCACATTGCTCCAGATGGGCTGCAACAGAAAGAAAATTTTGCAAGAGACTGTGAATAAGACAAGAGGAGAAAACACCTGCCCTCCATGGAGAGCAAAGCCAGAAAGTTTCAGAGAAATAACTGAAGAGTGTTGCAGTGATGAAAATCAGATTTTCCTTCCTAGACGTTACCCTCAATATTAGCTTTTCCTTCAGCATCCACCAGCTTCAATGTTTCAAGCCCTATGGATTTACTCCTGTGCACGAACAAAACTCACTGTTGCTGCTGTGAGAGGGGATAGTGGCAACGTGTTCATTTTTGTGTAGTTGGAATTAGCATCACATATGAATGAGGAACATGTGCTGGCCTGGTAAGCAAATTGGGCTGAAATATCTTTGTATGAGGGCTGTGTTACATAGGGAAGAGACTTTGAGGAGCTGGGCAGCATTTCTGCAGCGCTGTGATGGCAGACAAGCTGGGAAAGGTGGGTGTGCACAGTCCTGGACAGCCCTGGCTTGAGGAGGTATCTCCTGCGTCTGGTGAGTCACCTGCTTAATTGATTTAGAAGGGGTTGCTGAAGCAGAGGGCAAGGAAAATGGGGGGCCTGGGGGAAGGTGGAATCTGTGGGGGAGCCAGACAAAATAAATGTGCCAGCTGCTGAAGGAAAGAGGAGATGAAAGGGAAGAGAAGAGTGAAGAACAAAGCCAAGATGTCAAGGAAAGTTGGGGAGGGGAAACAGAAGATGACGGTGCTAAAATTAGATGGGGAACGGGGACAGGGAGAGCTGATCTGGTGCTCTTCCCTTGGATGAAATTCCCACTGAAGTTGCTGTCAAATCTGGCCTGGAGAGGGAGGAAAACTGGAAAAGGGAAAAGGTGGAGGGTCACTGCAGATCTGCAGCACCCCAAACTGTTCAGAGAGCATTTTCCTGGCCCTAAAAGAGTCCAGCCCTGCTGCCCCCAGACACTGTTTCATCCCGCGTTGCCCCTGAGCATCATCTTCACTCTGGGACACAACACCCAGTGTAAAATCAATGTCTTGTGTTTATGAATCTGCACCGTGTTTAACTGTTTCAAATCAATTTTTGCAGGTGATTCCTAATTATATTCTACTAGTCACAGCCCACAAAAAGCTAAATGAAAACCTTGCCATCAATTAAATGTAATTTCTGCATGTTGAGGTGGAAGCAAGGAAGGCAAAGGACTAAGTCATCAAACTTTCTTCTGGCTGCAGTAATGGGAGCCAACTCTGGAAACCTCTCAGAACCTGAATGAAACCAAGATCACCTAGATATGAAGTAAGGATAAGAAATGTTTTGTATTTATTCTCTGGTGTGTGCATTTCGGAAGGGTATGGAGAGCCCTTCTGCCCATTCTGAGAACCTGAAGGCATGTGTTATAGGAAGTGCTGTAGGGTTGAATTCATCCAGCCATGCAGTTTGCAACTAAATGGTTAGTTATAGCATAAAAAATCTCACAAAAAGCATGATAAATGCAGCCCAAGGACACTGCCTCTTTCAATGCCATTAAGTAGTGGTAAGAATAAAAGTAGTATAAACATGTTTTTCTTCCATTTGTAAAGATGTATACTTATCTTCTTCTCTTGTACTTGTTGCTATGTGTGTTTACAGATACTATATATACACTAAATAACACAATAATCTTCAAAGTCAGTTGAAGAACTTGCACATCAGTGGATTTCAGACAAAACCCGCTCTCCTGATCCTTTGTTTCTCCCAAGAAAGCAGAGAGATCTGTTCCCAAGGTTGTCAGAGTAAGTAAAATGTATAGTTTTATGCCAGTTTCTCTATATAATGGTCTGATGGCCATGACATGCTTGTGCATACAATCCTTCGAATTAGTTCATCTGAGAAAGAAAAGCTGATAGTCCACTCCCCAAACAGAGTTAATGAGAGGAAAAGTCAAGCCTTTGACATCTTACTGCTTTATTCACCCAGCAACACCTCTATTAAAAACTCTCTGCAGTATTTCTGGAATGCATGACAAGAAGGGCAGCAGCAAGGAAGAAGCAGTGCTCTGATGTAAGGTAAGCTCTTGCCTGCCCAGACTGGGAGTGTGTCTGTCTTGGTGCTGCACGTGCATCACAGCACACCTGAGGTGGGGTCTCCCAAGCTGTGCAGCCCCTGCAGCCCCTTGTATTGTCATCCTACACCACCAGACCCCATTCCTTCGACGACCACCCCTGCCTGCCCGAGGGGAGTTCAGGCACCGTGGGCAGCCTTGCAGTACTGGGACTGTGTGTTGGTGGCCTTTGCACCCTGGGGGTGGTGGGCATGCAAGGGTGGGCACTGGGGTGCCATCATAGAATCATTTAGGTTGGAAAAGAGCTCTAAGATCATAAAATCCAACTGCTAACCCAAGCGTTGCCAAGTCCACCACTAAACCGTGTCCCTAAGTATCTCATCTATACGTCTTTTAAGTACCTCCAGGGATGGTGACTCCACCCTGAGCAGCCTGTTCCAGCCTTCACCTTCCAGTAAAGAATTCTTTCCTTATATCCAGTCTAAACCTCCCCTGGTGCAACTTGAGGCCGTTTCCCCTTGTGCTATCGCTTGTTACCTGGGAAAAAAGACCGACCCCTCCACCTGGTTACAACCTCCTTTCAGGTAGTTGTAAGGAGTGATAAGATCCCCCTTGGCCCTCCTTTTCTGCGGGCTGAACACCCCCCGCTCCCTCAGCCGCTCCTCATCAGGCTGGCGCTCCCGATGTCCCCTTGTGGGATGTCCCCTTTCCCATCTCTGCACGAACCTGCGGGCGCTGTCCCCTCTGCCCGGACCGGGGTGCGGGGGGAGCCGGGCGCTGCCCCCCGCCCCGAGGGTATCATCACACTGATGAGAAGAACCATAAGGATAAGGGATGGAGGCAGCGGGGGCGCGGCCCCCCCGGCTCTGCCGCAGCGCCCGGGGCCGGCCGGGGCAGCCCCGCTGCGGGTGCGGGCGCGGGGGGCGGTGCGGGGAGGC
>VXBX01004843.1:634586-648460 GCA_013400415.1 Scytalopus superciliaris | reverse complement strand
TCGGCCTGTGCAGCCCCCTCCCTCTCTCCGTCCCGTCTCCCCTCCTTCTCTTCGCTCCCTCCTCCCCTCGCTTCCTCCTCCCATGCCAACCTGCTGCCGCCTTTGTCAGCGCAGCCCGGCGCTATGGCATCCTGTTGGGGCTCCGGGCTCGGGCTCTTGCTCCCCCTCCTTCTCCTGCTCCCGGCCGGGAAGCGGCTGCTGCAGCGGCAGAGCCAGCCGCGACTGCCAGAGGCAGGCACAGCCCCCCAGGTGAGCCCCCAGGTGCGGGAGGGGGACGCGGAGGTGCGAGGGGTCGGCAGGCAGGAAGGGATGCCGAGGACAAGCGCCCCCCGCTCCCCAGCCCTAGGGATGCTCTGGATACCGGGGGTGCCGGGGAGAGGGCTCAGCACCGGCTCCCCGCGCCGGGCTGGGAGAAGGAGGGGTAGGTGCAGGTAAGAGACCTCCCTCAGCCCCTCACCGGTGTGCCGGGGTCCCATCTCTTTTTCAGTCTCCCCGGGGAAAGGGCGAATTCCTAAATCTTGAAAGTCCATGTGTGACTTTGGCAGCTCCACTTCAGTCCAACACAACTGGATCTGCCTGAGGGCAGCTGGAGGGGAGCAAGTGGGTGACCACCGAGCTGGGTCCCGGGGTCCCCAAGTTCCAAGCAGGGAGCTTGGAGCGATGGCGAGTGCCAGGGATGGAAACCTGAACCCATCAGGGTGAGGGAGCAGTCAGGTCTGGGGTGGCAGTAATGCTGTTATAGGTTTGCTGTGCAAAAATCCAGGTTGCCTACAGATGGGATAAATTGCTTACATTTAATTCAATTAGACCTTTCAGTGTCTGTCTGTCGGATTTTGCAATGGTGTCTCCTTATGCAAAAATTTCTGGGAAAAATGTGACTTGGATGTGCTCTAATGTATTGGGAGAACAGTATTTGCGTGTGTCTGTATGGGCCAAGAGTTGGCGAAGAATAGCCAAGAGTGTATGATGCAGTAATAATTCAAGTAATTTATTGCACAGTTTTAGAATGATTGTTTGCACTTTTCCGGATCATAGAGATACCTTAACCTGGATTGCATAACTGAACCATGCAAATAATCAGCCTAATGTTACTGTGCGAGAAAAATCAATGGCAAACCTTGTTCGACTTGAGCCCTGACACGCCTGTGAGGGTTTGGTGCCTTTATCCACAAGTTCCCCGTTAATTTATGCTCTCAGATCTTTCAAAAACTGCTGAATTCTGGGGGGCTGGGGTGGCTGAAGTGTTGTGCAGAGTCCTTTAATAGTAGAGCCTTCCTCTGTTAAGGAGCAGGGTTTGTAAAGCGCGGTTTTCCAGGGCTCATTCACACAAGATAAGAGCCAGAAAATAGCAACTTCTTCCAGCGCTATTCCCAGCGACCCCCGGTGAACCGCGGGCGAGGCTGGCGGTGGGTGGGATGCCCGGGAGTGTGCGAAGCGTGCCTTGTCCCTGCGCAGAACAGCCCCGAGCCATTGCCAGGAGCGGGTGCACCCTGAGCTCCCAGGCTGCAGGAGTTCGTTCCCTTCGGCTCTGAAGGAGTGAACAGAAACCACACCAGCAGGGCAGTGAGCCAGAACCAACTCCTGCCTGCCCCAGGGACCGGAGCCCACCCTGCTCCTGCACAGAGTGGTCCGGAGGAGCCAACCTGTGCCAGGCTCTCCTGGTGGACTTTGCTGTGAAAAGTGGAGAGAAACAATTGCCATCGCGCGGCCAGGGCTCCAAAGTGCGCTTTTCAGTTTTCTTTTTAATGAGCAGCAGAAGGCTGGAGGGGGGAGGAGTAGGAATAATAAGGTGTGCGGAAATGGGCATTGTTTCCCCGAGTGCCGGCTCGCGAGTGTGTGCGCGGTGGAAGCCAGATGGGGCTCGAGGTCCCCATTCCTTCATCAGAAATTTCTAAATGTTTTGACAGAAAACTGGATTTGTGAGTGTGGGAGAAAACAGAAACTGAATTCCGTCTCAATGGGTTACATGTTTCATGCGAGGTGAGCGTTGCCTGCCGTGTTTTATAGTATCTGGTGTTGGGGAAGACAGGCTGAATGATTTATGAGCTCAAGTTAATAGTAAAGCAGCATATCACAGGCTCTGTATTAATGTTCTCCTGTGTTGAAGTAGCTGGCTCTTTCTGAGGGAATTTATGCAAGGATCACTCGCTGTGTCTGCCATCACAGTAATGGCATTCTAGGGTGGCCCGTTAGTCACCGTGGGGGGAAGCAAAACAAGGATGCTGTTTCTCTCTCAGCCAGCAAAGCGAAGGGAGAGGGGAAATGATGACTCCAGCAGTCACATCTGTGTATTAGATGCACCTGCTGTGGATATTGGGAAATGGGGGGAGCAAATGTCAGAGGCACAAAGAACAGGGAAGGAAATGAAAGAGGAAATAAGAGAGGAAGATAACGTGGTCTGTCTGCCAGTGGCTGTGATTCAGGCTTGTGCAAGGCACCGTGCCACCGCTCAGCTGCTCAGGAAAGTTGAGTGGAGGGACTTTCTCTTGAATCCTGTGCTGGGGTTTATCTGCCCCGGTGTGCACTGCTCTTAACCCATTTGGTGGGGCAGGGTTTGGGCTGAAAGTGTCACAGGGAAAGCAGCCTGGCAATTGGGGAGCAGTATGAATGTCATGATTTCCTGTGGATAGTGAATTTATGGGGCAGTCAGGAGGTGAAGGGACCATCCCTACCCCAGTGCTGATCTGGGAGGTGGTGAGGATGGAAAGTGCATTACGGCTTTTCTCCAGGAAAGCAAACTGCATCAAAGAGTCTGCAGGTTCCCCTGGTCTGGAGAACCACAGGGGAGAGGTTTTACAGAGGCTTGATTCCTAAAGACACCAGAATATAGAACAGTATATTCCCTTTGTGCAGCAGAAAGCTCCACTGGGGAAGGAGTTTGCAATCATAATATTCTTGGACTTCTTCAGAGGCTGAAGATAGCGGGTTAATGGTAAGATGAGAGCTCAGTTCATTGCTCTTGGTGCAGGGCAAAAAGACATTGATTTGTGGTAAGTCTGGAGCTCATCTGTGTGCAAGGAGAGTCAGACCCCATCGACTGGCCGTGCAATATGATGCTGTACAAGTCCGTGCTGGGATATAATTGTGCTATTAGAGCAGCAAATGTCGAATGTTGGGAAGCTGAGTCAAAGCAACCCTCCCAGTGTTAATATAACAAACCCATTAAGGATGAAATGTTAAGTGGCTCCTTTGGTCAGAGATGGTCTTGCTGAAGATAAATAAGCTAGATCCTGTCCTTGTGTCTGGTTAGCTCCATGTGTCTGGAGACCAAAGTTAGTTTGAGGAGGGGGGTGGGGTTGAAGGCTGCATGTGGCTGCTGGTAGTGAGGGTAAGGCACGAGGATGCTGGTGGAATTGAGGCCATCTGAGGAGACCCTGTGCTGCTGCTCTTGCTGTGGGTGCTTTCATTCACTTTGCTGCTTTTGACTGATTCATGACCCTGTACCCTCTTTAAAAGGCCTTCCTGTACTTATTTCAGAGCTCTTCATTTATATGCCTCATCCAGGTCTATTCTGGTCCTGCTTTGAGAGATAATGAATGAATGTGGATATAACAGCTGAGACGGTGCATGGCCAAGTGCTTGGCACCTGGGATGTGGCAGCTCCTGGGGTGACTTGCCAAGAGGCACCTGTCTCTGTCGCAGGCTGTTAGGAGGCTTGACAAGAGACAGAGGAGCTTAATGTGCCACAAAAAAATTTGGCACCAGATTCTTACATCCCTGGCCCAGGAAACAAGGTTTCTCAAGGCCCTTATATATTATCCTTATGGAGTCGTACATCCTACATCCTATTCTTCACAGCCTGAATCTGTTGATGCTCTGCTAGCAACTTTCCTGATGCTCTGGCACAAGGGAGCACCCATTTCCATGCACAGGCTGAAGCCCAGAGGTACCTTTCTCACCTGAAGTGTTCTCACACCGAAAAGCTGTTTGTGAATGGCCAAGGGTTGAAGAGGAAATTATTCTAGCTTCTCGCTAGCTTTCTTTTCCTCAAGGCCTACATCTGGTTTTGCAACCTGCCTTTTCAATTCCCACCTCTTATAGCTGAGGCTCAGTTGAGTGAACTGGCTGAATTCCCACCTCAGCAGGTTCAGCTCTCTCCTGGTCACCCTTGTCTCAAAGCCTCTGTCACCTCCCTGTCTTCTCACTGCTTTATAGCTGACTGCCACCTTGGGTCTGGGAGCACAGGGCCAGGATTGAGCTAAACCAGGTCTAGCAGAGCTGTCCTGCTTGGGATCTGTGCACCAGAGCTGCTGCCTTACTGCTTGGGTATGGTTGTGGTCCCCAAACCAAGGCTCCTTGTTGGTGCTAGATAAAAGCAGCATGAGACTGGGGGTATGCAGCAGGGCTTCCACTCAGTGAACTTTTCAGCGCTCATCAGCTGTGGAAATCAGTCTGCACATAAGTTTTACCAGATTTGTAGGATTTAGAAACTTGAATTGAAGTTAAAACCTCTGATGGGAGAGTATGCTGAGAATGGCTTGATACAAAGCAAAAAAATTCAAGAAACTCTACCTAGGATATCCTCACTGGGATGAGAGAATAGAGACAGAAAAGTGAGGAACAAAATGGGTTGATAGTTTTCAAAAATACAGTATCACAAACTGGCTACTTGTGTGTTTTAGTGGCAGTGTGAATGGGGAGAAGGCAGGGTGCTGGCAGGCCAGCGTGGGGAGCGTAGAGTGTGCATCAGGCTGTGAAAATGCATATCCAGGTGAGGGTTTTGCAAGAAGCTGTGAACTTACAAATGGGAGGAGATAGTTGCTTTTTGCTAGTGTTCAGCCTGGAGGTGACAAAAAGACATATTTTTACTCTTGTCCCAAGTGGCAGATTTATAACATGCAGAAAATGGACTTGTGATGCCAGTCCCCTGGCAGCTGGGAATGTCTCTGAGCCCCACATGTGAAGTTTACTCTGGGAAGGCTTGGTGGCCTTGGTGGCAGGTAGCACAATTTGTACCTTGGGGGCCTCATTGTCTAATGGTGACGCGTCAGAGAAATACAAAGGCTGTGAAAAAGGCTGTGCCTCCGAGCACACATGGCTGATAGAGAGAAAAGGGATATAAGCACCCTCCTCCAGCCTTTAGTGTTACTTTTTGGAGCTGAGCACAGAACAGTAAAACATTTTTTCTCTTGTCAGCTGGCAGAAGAGTTGTGCTGTTATGCATAACACAGGAGCTTTGAAAGCAAACATGCATGCAGCGGAGGTGTTGGAAAATCCCTGTAGCCATTGGTTTCTGAGAGTTGTGTTTACAATCACAGGAATACGTTCATGCTGCTGCTGCTCAACTTCTGATCACACACAGTAGAAAGATGCCACTTAAATAAACATCCAAGTCTGTATGGAGACTTGTTTCATATTCTTATGGGCAACTGGGTGGTTGGTTTTCTGTCATCCCTCTAGTAGATGCTACTGTGGTGTTCGCTATGAAAGCTGAAGTGCTCTGGCTTCTGACACTGATAGTTGATTGCCAGTATGTAATGGAAGGGCAAGATGAAAGGCTACAAGAGACAAAACAGAAAGCAGGAGCCCTGTATTCCTGGAGTGGTGCTCAGGAGTCCTGAGGTTTTTGGCTGGGAGGTAGCTTTTTAAATGAATAATAATAAACCTTGAAAGGTTGACTTCTGTGCTTTGCCATTTGGGTGGATATTCTGCACTTGATGGAGATGGGGAGGCTAATTCCAGGGGTCATCTAAGGGTGGGAATGAATGGGGGAAGATACCATACCTTTCTGGGAAAGGGAAAATATTTTTGTCATTTCTATCAGTAAGAATAACAAAGACAGAGTGACCAAACATAGGAATTGGCAGACTGCATCATCCCGTGCTCTCTCTTTCCTAGTAGCCAACAGTAGAGACACTGACAAGGATATTCACATCAGACAGATGAAAAATCATCACCATCCTTTCCTAATCCATAATAGCTAGAGGTTGATTTCAATTCTGAAAGCACAGGGGTTTATATCCTTTCCAAGATGTTTGCTAGTGTTAGCTGTGCTTGTTTGAGCTATTCTAGTTATCCACGTGCAGCTTTTGCTCTCCACCTCTGCCCTGTCATTTCGGGATGGTGAATGGAGATGCACTCCCAGGTTTCTCTGGGAGAACATTGCTGAAGAGAATGTTCTCTGTCCTTGATATTTCTCAGTCTTCAAATCCACCCTGATTGGCAGTCAGCCCTCTAGCATCTGCTGGATTGGTTTCAAGGTTCAGTGGAATTTTTTTTTTTAACTCTATCTATTCTTTGCTAAATTTTGCACTTCAGAGCTGAAATGGGGTTCACACAGACTTTTCATGTGGGACATGGCAACTTTTCTATTCCTGAGTCATAAACTTAGGAAAAAAGTATTTCTGGAAAAAAAGTCAAGGTATCTGAAGGAGGTAATTCAGAGCAGAGGAGAAAATAATGATTTAAAATAAGCTATATGGTAATTATGTGCTCAGATAACTTCTGAAAACAGAGAGCCATTTGCATTCAGATACGGTAACAGTTGGAGTTGTCATGGTGCAGTAGATCACCTCTGGTTAGGCCAGGACTAGAATTATTGCCGAACAATTTGATGTGTCTGTGCTTTGAACCTCTCACAAGTTGGTAAGGGATTCTGTGAAAGCCCTGCAGCAAGCAAACTGGGCTTGTCTATTTGCCCTTAGTTCAGCCCCTCTAAAGCTTCTGCTGTTTATTCACTTGGTTGCTTTAGTAGATACGGCCATAAACGAGCCTCCTTGGATAAAAACCTTATTCCATTTAAGTATTGATTTCATCAATGCTAGGATTACAGCCTGAAGTTTGGAACATGAGGATGGGTTTAAAAGAAAGCCCTAGATTGCATGGATAGGGAGCCAGGCCCCATCTGGGGCTGAATTACAAGGTCTTGGGTATTATCTGTGGGTGACTTGCAATCTTTTTTGTGTTGCTGTAGAAGTGGAACGCAGTTTCCAGGCTAAACAAGAAAATACACTTAAGCCATGGAGTCCAACCAGGAATCCTCGCTCTTCCTAGTGAAGATACTGGAGGAGCTGGACACGAAGCAGAATACTGTTTCTTACCAGGATCTCTGCAAGTCCCTGTGTGCAAGGTTTGACTTATCCCAGTTGGCCAAGCTCAGAAGTGTGCTATTTTACACTGCTTGCCTGGATCCTAATTTCCCAGCGACTTTGTTCAAAGACAAAATGAGATGCACTGTAAACAATCAGCAATCAAAGAAAATCATGGTTGCAGCAGATATAGTAACAATATTCAACCTCATACAAATGAACGGGGGAGTGGCCAAGGAGAAGCTTCCAGTTGCAAGGCATAAAGTGAAGAAGAAAGAGTCCTTTGAGTCCTGTAGGTCTGACACGGAAATCTGCAATGTGGCAGATTGTGTGCCCGACTGTGTGCCCAACTGTGAGCTGAACGACCAGGAGTTTAACCGGGGCTTTCCAGTCAGAAGGTCTTCAAAATGCAGGAAGATGGAATGCAAAGACTGCCAACAGTTTGTCCCCTCATCAGAACCCAACTTTTTGCTTGGTGTTAATAAGGACATGAAGGGCCGGGCTGCCTCTCTGGACAGGCTGCAGGCACTCGCGTCTTACACTATCGCCACGTCCCCACCGTGTGAGATGCAGAGTACATACTTCCCTATGAATATTGAAAATGAATCTATTTCAGACCAGGATTCCTTGCCTATAAGTGCAGGTATAAAAGAAACTTTCATTTCAAATGACGAGCCTTTCGTGATGCAGTCGTGTGTCCAGAAAAGAAATATATTCAAAGAAGATTTTCATAATCTGATTACAATATCTCCCAACTTAATACCATCCAACAAAACGCCAGAAGATGGACACAGAGAGCCTCAGAACAGGAAAGAAAGCTCTAAGCAGACTTTCTTCAACCACAGCTTTGAAATGCCCTACAGCAGCCAGTACTTGAATCCAGTTTATTCTCCTATTCCAGACAAAAGGCGAGTGAAGCATGAAAGCTTAGATGATCTTCAAGCTTCAACGTATTTTGGCCCAACTACTGTCCTTGGACCCCAGGACACCAAAAAGTGGACTGGAAAGCCAACCAAGCAAACTGCCTGGCCAGCTAAAAGCTGGAGTTTAAATACTGAGGAGGTCCCTGACTTTGAAAGATCATTTTTTAATAGGAAACAGTCTGAAGAGAAACCACGATACCAGAGTTCCAGTAACCCATCTCCTAATTTTCCTTCAGTTGACAGACATCAGTCCTACCTAAATGTGGAGGACCAGCAGCCAATTATGCAGGCAAATTATGCTGTGAAACCCAATGGTCATAAACCTAAGGAAATTCCTTCCATTCTGGATGTGGAAAAACACGAGCCAGTCAAAAAATTTAAGGATAAAAGCATTAATTGTACTTCTGTCCAGATCTTAAGCATTGACAGGACCATGAGTGTTGGGACACAAACGGAGCAGCAAGTTCTGGACCACAAGAAATGCAAAGATTTGTGTGCAGCGGGCCAAGCCAAGTATGGTGAGCGACACTCCCTTAAGCAGTCAGATGATGACTCTGAAATTGTGAGTGATGACATCAGTGACATTTTCCGGTTTTTGGATGACATGAGTATCAGCGGCTCCACAGGAGTGATGCAGTCTTCATGCTACAACAGCACTGGTTCCTTGTCTCAGGTGCATAAATCGGACTGTGAGAGCTCACCTGAGCACAATTTGACTAAGATCTCCAATGGGAGTGCCTGTAATAAACTGGACAAAGTGGTGCGGGCAGACATCAGTAACACAGATGATGAACTGAAAACGAGTGTCTGCAAATTGGTCTTGAGGATTGGCGAAATAGAGAAGAAACTGGAATCTCTCTCAGGCGTCCGAGAAGAAATCTCTCAAGTCCTGGGAAAATTAAGCAAGCTGGATCAAAAAATTCAGCAGCCAGAGAAGGTCAGCGTACAAATAGATCTCAATTCTTTGACAAGTGAGGCTGCATCAGATGAGAGTAACTCCCCACAGATATTTCAGTGCCACAATACTCCTCATGGAGGCAAACTGGAGAATAATCCAGAATGGTGCTGTTCAGATGCCAGTGGAAGTAATAGCGAGAGTCTTCGAGTAAAAGCCTTAAAAAAAAGTTTGTTTACTAGAAGATCATCAAGATCATTAACAGAAGAAAACAGTGCAACTGAATCCAAAATAGCAAGTATTTCAAACTCTCCCCGAGACTGGAGAGCTATTACTTACACCAACCAAGTTGGCATTACAGAGGGGGAAATGAAAGAGAGAGATGGAGGAGAAAATAAGGATTGGCACAGGAAATCTAAAGAGGTAATTTCAACTTTAACTCACATAATAAGGACTTAAAAAAAAATCTAGTTATGAATGTCTTCCATAGTCATCACAAGCCTCAGGGTATGACAATACATTGCCCTGCCATGTTATGCCTGTCTTTATTGTTATCGTAATTGAGTGATTTTATGCCTGTATGTTTTTGTTTGGCAGCTGCAAAATGGCCAAGTTGCTCCTTAAAAGCTTTGCTTTTTTGAAAAGGGGGGGAGGTAATGTGGGTGACGTGTTTGGAAGATGATGGCATTCTTCATCATCAGTGGCAATACAAGGAAGCCTGGTAATTACCTTGTGAAAAGGGTGTGGGGGAAAATTATATTCTCCAGTGGTTGTTTTAGAAGGGATATTTTGAAATTGAATTGTGACAGCTTTTATCAGAGAAGTATGTGCATATTTAAAAGCCAACAAAATGGACTCATGGATTTAAATTCCTCAAGAAAAGAATGCTTGTATGTGTGCCGTGAGATGCTCATTGTAGTTACGTTCTCTCTGTCCGACTTTTATGGTCATTTAAATGAGGGTTAACCCTCTTGTCATGGAACTGCAGCATAGCTGTAATCTTGGTTTCTTTGGTCAGGAAAACTGCCCATCCTGCCCTATTCACAGACATCATGACATGGATATCATGACTGCCCTTGTGCTGGGCTCTGGTAGCTGCTCAGTTGAAACTGCACAGTGTGGGTGCTTGTTTCTGTTTCATGAACAGTGAGGAGGGCTGGGGGTCCTGCAGCTCCCTTGTCAATCAGGACCACATAATGGGCATGCTGTACCTCCTTATGATGAAGAATGAGAGCAGAAAAGGGTTGAGAAAGGAGAGGAGGAGGTTTGATGGAAATAAGTGCAGTTGGGTGAACAAGAAACCATAAACCATGGGTTCTTACTAGGCTGCAAAAGTGGAAGGTTACCCTTAGTATGCCCAAACCTTGGCTTTTCTGTACATTGCTCTGCTCAGAAGGACAAGTTGACTTTGAAAGTCCCTTTCTCATTCCTGCAGTGGACTGTGGCTGACAGTGGATGGTAGCATGGATGGTGCAGTGTCAAGGGTGTGCTAGCTGAGGTCTTCCCTCAAGACTGCTTCATGTTAAGATTTGGTCTGAAAACAAAAATCTGGAAGGCTGCATGTGTCTCTCAGCCTTGGCAGATCAGCTTGGCTTCTGTGGATGTCAGGGCTGTTTTCAGGATAATTTTATGATCTGTAAACAGTACAAATCCTAAATTTCCTCTTCTGCATCAGCATAGTGTTTGTGTTGTAGTGAGCATGGAGTTAGGTCTGTAAAATACATCTTTGGTCTGGTTGTGAAAAGAAGGTGGGCAAATGGATTAAGGCCATCCAAAACCTGTGTCCTAGCTGGTAAATTTTTTATTGTATGGTGATTTTGAAAGGAATATCTCTGTCCTTTGTGTTTAACTCCCTCATAGTCCTGTTTTTTCTCTCAAATTCTTTTGAACCCTATTGCAGGCAGACAGGCAATATGAAATCCCACAGCCACATAGACTCTCTAAACAACCAAAAGACGCTTTCTTGATTGAACAAGTCTTTAGTCCTCATCCCTACCCTGCATCACTCAAGTCACACATGAAAAGCAACCCACTCTACACAGACATGAGGTTGACAGAGCTGGCTGAAGTGAAACGTGCCCAGCCGTCATGGACCATAGAGGAATACACGAGGAATTCGGGGGATAAAGGCAAGATTGCAGCATTGGATCTACAAGTGAGTCCCATTTGTTTAATTTAACCGGCTTGATTGCAAATGGATGTTGCCAGAATATGCGTTTAAGAAGGGATTTGGATAGCTCAGGAAGGAGCTGTGCAGCGTGGAGCCTCTAATCTTGCTGATCCCTATCCATCCTGGCTAGGGACAGTGAAGAATGTGGACATTTCATTGTTGAATGGTGATCCTTGACAGGTTGATGCTCCCAGCCAATTCTGCAATGGAGAGATGTCTGCTAAGCCATTGTGATTTTAGTAGCTCCAAGGAGGAGTTGGGATATAAAGGAGTGCAGAGGTGAATTGGCTGCAGAATGGTGAAGGAGCTTTAAATGCTGTTTTTTCTTCTGTCTGTGTTCTGTCTGAATTATTCACAGAGAATTGAACTTTAGAGGGTTTTTTCCATTTTACTAGGAATATGAGACACAGAATACTTGTAGAAGATGTTCAATCCCATGACTGGTTTTGAAACATGTCACTGTTGCAACTTTGAAGTGGCTGTTGGAAATGAGCCAGTCAACTAATGCTGTGTCTTGTTTGCATTTTGGTTCAACTTGTAAGTGTGCAGGCTTTTGTGCAACAAGCACAGCAGAACAACTTACTGGGAGACATTAAAATTTTGGATTTAAATTTTCCCAAACTGTGTTGTATTTGAAATCGCAGACCTGATATAAAATGAGCACCCGCATTGGATTCCCTGTCTAGACTGATAAACACAAGGCATCTTCTAGGAAGAAAGGTATCTGAGCAGAGGTTTAGAGGAAGCCTGAGGAATGACATCCAAATGTGTAAGGACCAAACAAATGTTGCATTATTTGGTCTTGAAGATGTATCACATAATGAAATCCATTCTGATGCACAGATCACTGTGTACCATTTTGACAGTAGAATGTAAAACCAGTGGGGAGTCTGTTGCTGACCTCGGGCATTTTGGGCTCTGTGCACATGTGTGTGTGTCCCAGAGCAGGGCAGGCTGCCCCAGTTAGCTACAGGCTTGGCAGCATTTGGGGTGCACTGACCTGCAGCTTGGTGTGTGTCAGCCCTGCAGCAGCTCCATGTCCAGCAGTCTCTGGGGTGCTCAAGTAGGGAGCCTGCTTGTTTCCACAGCTTGTCTGCCAGGGAAAGTGGCATGCAAGAGCCTAAGACTTGCTGCTCCATGCCAGCCCTTGATGTCTCAGTGCTGAGGTACCTAACCCAACTCCAAACCCATCAGAGTAAGCCTTAGAAAAGCATCAAGATACTGTGAGAAAGACTTGGATAGACCAAGTCTTGGGACTTATGCTGTGCCTCAGGACTTGGAGTTGGCTGGTTTGGAGTTAAAACCATTACCCACACAGTGCAACTCCCATGAGTGTTTGTGCAGGAGTTTGTGCACAATAAATTCACCTCCTTGCTCGGCTCATGCAAACGTCCCTGTCATTGCCAGCCCCTGCTCCTTGATGTGGCTAAAATGCACTCAGAGAGAAATCAAGCAACACAAGGACCAGGCTGCATCTTGCCTCAGCTGCCTGCTGTTTTTTGGCTCTTAAAAGCTTTAGAGGGCTTATTAAATTCCTAACCCTGCTATTGCAGACTGCATGCTAGAGTAGGAATAGGCTGGAAGAAATTCCTCTGCAGCAGTCACAAAGCATCCTTTACCTGCTGCATGAGGCAATAAGGGAGGTGGTATTTGGGAGCAAAGCTCCTCTGGGAGAAGTGTGTTCTCTATCTGCTCCTCATAGGCCTGTTTCATTCTGTCTAAGCAGCCCTGCATGACTGTGAGCAAACCAGAGAAATCGGCTTATTGCCATCATTTATCTTTAGGATAAAGGTGATAGAACTTTACTGGTTTGATGCTCTCCCTCCTAAAAGACTGTCAGAATTGCATCTACCCCACAAAGCCCATGTCTAGACTTTATAATGGAGCTTACTGACAAACTTGAAAAATAGACACAGACTGATGAGTGGTTTTTTTTCCAGTGATTAAGTTTATTAGAACTGAAAGTAAATACATTATGCCTTAATGAACATTCCTACGTCTGGCAATGAAATGGGAAAGGAAGCTGATTAACAGTAATGGGCCTTTTTAATAATGCATCTTCCTTCTGAAGCAGTTAAAAGGTCAATGTCAAGGCAGAGAGGTCCAAAACTGCAATTTCCTTGAAGCACAGGCTGGCTATTTTGGGGTTTTTTTTCTACCTTTGCTTACTTAAAATTTCTCCTGGAGCTTGACAGTCTGCTGGGTTTTCCTCCAAAAAAAGAAATTGCAAAACTAGTCAGGCCAAAGCTTGTCCCAGGTGTGGGCTGTGTATGAGATTCATCGCTGTGCTCTGTGTATGGTGATCCACTGGGATGAAACATTGTCAGGCTCTTTTCTGATGCCTTCAGAGATGAGATTGCTGATTTTTTTTCAGAAGGCTGGAACAGGTCATTTGGAGCCCAAATGGTACAATTGCAGATGTGACTGATGGTCTCTGTTTCAGCATACTAACACTATCATAGAGGTCTCCATTAGATGATAATAAAACCATTGCTCAGTTTTCATTGTTTATTTCTGGGGTAGCTGTAAAATCACATCTAGTAGTTCTGTACATTTAGCAAGCACTGCTATCAGGCAAAGCAAAGTTTCAGCCAGTAGCTATGGCCACAAAATCTGAATTAGTCAATTAAAGGCTTACTCAAATCCCTCTCAAGTCAGCTGGAGTTTCTTTGCAGGGTCCAACAAGCTTTGGATCCAGACTGTTACATGCACAGAAACTGTGTGTGTTAGGGTATTCTCACTGTAACGTTTTTTATGTGGCATCTTTTTCATTTTTTTAAAAAGAAATAGCCTTTTGGAGCCTCAGACACTGGAGACAGCTTTGAGGAAACACTGTCATTTTTCAAAATGTTCTTTTT
>VXBX01004843.1:508729-634492 GCA_013400415.1 Scytalopus superciliaris | reverse complement strand
CCCCCCCATTTTCCTCTAATGCAAAGGTTAAAGGGGAAAAAGCAAGCAAGGTGAAAATGCAAAGCTTGAAGAGCTCATAAATTTTTAGGAATATAAAACTAAAATATTACAAAAAGGTAAATAAATAATTCAGGTGGAATACTTATAAAGTTCTCCAGGTTGCTTTAATTTTTGTGACCGTTGAGATTCCTTTTACTTTTTTTTTTCTTTTCTTTTGGTCACCTGTGTGGAATGGGAGGACAAAGTCTTCAGGAAGCTTCCTTAGAATCCCACTCTGTGAAATGCTCAACACTTGCTCCCTGTGGCTCTGTAGTGCCAGGCTGGAACAAAGGGCTGCTGTCCCAAGGGACTGCCATTCCAGGGAGAGGGCTGCAAATTGCCCCTCCAGCAGGACTGGGTGCTGGATGGGGCTGGGAAATCACACCCTGCAAGCAAGTCATGGCAGCAAAATTAGGGTTGTCTTTAAAAACATAGTGCATGAGGAGCATGTGTTAAGAACATTTCCCATCAGCTGAGCTTTAATAATTTAAAAATTATTAACAGTAACAGGCCGGTACGTGCTGACATCTCTGCTGTCTAGCAGATTAAAGAGATTTTATTTAAATGCCATCCCAGATGACGAAGTTTCCGGCAAATCAGAGATACGTGAGGGATTTTGCAGCAGAGTCTTACTGTTGCAGGAGTTTATTTTTTGCAGTATTTTGCTACCACTTTTGTCAGCTTTATGGAACTGGGACCAGGAGTTGAAGGGATGTGAGAAGTGGAAATAACCCACTTTATCCTGACATAAGATCCAGATGCAACTGGGAGGCCTTCAGGCATATCTGCTTGCTTGCTTTATTTTATCAATGACAGATCCCAGACAATTAACAACGGTTTCCTTTTAATTTTTAGACTCAAGAATCTCTAAACCCAAACAACTTAGAATACTGGATGGAAGACATTTACACTCCTGGCTATGATTCCTTATTAAAACGGAAGGAAGCTGAGTTCAGAAGAGCAAAGGTTTGCAAGATCGCTGCCCTGATCGCAGCGGCAGCTTGTACTGTTATTCTGGTCATTGTAGTTCCCATTTGCACAATGAAATCCTGAACCTGTGGATGGACCCGTGACTCCCAGCCACGTGTATCTCAGATAGCTCACGCTGTGTGTCAAGTGTCTGATGGCAAAACTGTAAGGAACTTGCTAAGGAACAATGTTCTGAGGATATCCTGTTGGAGAGTGCTGTAAATGAAGGCAGAACACAAAACAACTAGAGGAACATTTTTGGAAAAGTCTTATTTTAAATAACAGACTGTGTGGTGAAGTTAATGGGAACTCAGTTCGATTTTTATGCATTTTTAAAAGTGCAATATTTTTTTTCCTAAAGAAACAATATAGTGTTTTACAGTATGAGAGACTGATGAGAATCCAGGCAAAAGAGGAAGGTTATCTGAGCTATGTTGCATTTTATTGGAGGTATGAGTACATGGAGGTAGCACTGTATAGAAGGGAATGTTCTATATGCATTACATCGGGGAGCTAGGAAAGTCTTAAAGCTCTCTACAATGTAGAAAACTCTGAATGTATTGTATTTGTTTTATAGTATTTATGTATTTCATGATCATTTGATTGAGAGCAGACTGTGTAGCTGTGAACAGAGTTCATTCCTATGTTCAGATTAAAAAGGGCTCTTTGTATTTGGTCTTGCCCGAAGACCCACTCTATCATCACTGAGTACTTAGATAAGTGCAATGTGCTGCAGACCAAAAAGATTATGTTTTAAAGCAATCACAAGAGGTTTCAGTTGCTTCTGTTGAATAACATTTGCATAGAGCTGGCAAGCTTGCCTTGCCAAAAGGGTATTCTTTACCTCTGCAGACAGTGAAATTGTCTCAATTTCACTCCTGCCAGCACGCAAAGCTGGCAAATCAAAGCAACGCTCTGTTAAAGTTCTTGGAAATGTAATCTGAACAGTTACAATTTTTTTTCTTGAAGTCTTTGTGCCTTTTTTTAGACTGTAGATTAAATAGAACTGTTTAATTTTTTTTGCTATTTTAAGCCCATAACATAAATCACAGCATAATGGGTACTAATGGAGGTTCTTTTCCCGCAAGCCTTCTATACAGTTCCGAGTGCTCCTCAAGCAGCAGGGCTGGTGGTTACTGAGCACTTACATTAAGGGCACAATTTTTCAGCACTAGTAGAAACTTGCTGTTGTTGCAATGCATTCGGCGACATCTTTTGCTTCCCTCTTGCTAATGTACTTAAGAATAGTGGTTGACTCTACCGGACAGCAAGCAGTCTGTATCCCATGGGAAATGTCCATTTGATGCTTTATCCCAAATGCAAATAGCAGGTTTGATGGAATTCTCAAGCTAGGACAGAAATTGTCTGTCATGGTTAGTGAAAGCAAATACCCAGACAGTATTACTCTTCTGTCAAGTATAGATGGGGTGTGGGGGGGAAAAGAGTATTTTCAGGAAATAATGTGATCTTGCTGGTCCTCTTAAGGGAAAGGAAATTCTTTTAGTGAATGCTCTTTCTATGTAGGGTAATTTGGTTTCCTCAGAAGCAGCCTCCCTACATGATGACACAGCAGCTAGGAAAGCAGTGGATGCTCCTTCTTCTGGCTCTCTGGGATGTGCTGCACTCACTGTTTGTTTCTGACTGGTTTTAAAAAGAAGTACTGAGGAAGGGTGTGTGGGAGGCAAAGGCTTTGTTGTGACTTTAGATGTGTCAGTTCTTTCCTGCAGCTGGAGAGCTGTTTATGCACTGCTCGCGTGCTGTGTTTTATTTAGGGATAGGTGATCCCTGGGACTCTTGATCTATCAGAAAAATAAATGTAAGCAAAAGGTCGGGTGTCCCATCAGCAAACAGAGTATAAGAGTAAGCCCCCAGACAAAAATCTGTGCTCACCTGATCTGAATTCTGTCCCAAATTCTGTAGCTTTGGCCCATTCTTAATACCAAGATAATTTCTCTTTCCTCCCAGCTACTGCAGGATGGAGTCACAGCAGGGAGGGAGCAATTCACACTGTCTATTTTAGGCTGCCTTTGGTTATGGTATGATTCAGAGCACCTGAATACAGGAGCTCGGGATCCGTATGTAGTAAATATAGACAGGTAGAGAAACCTCTGGGGACGATTCAGAGCTGCCAGCAAGATATCTAATATTAGACATGTGAAAATGCTCTGGGGGACACTGCAGTTTACCTTATGCACAATTTAGGTTGATTGTATATATAAAAAAAGTATTCCTGGTTCCAGGTAATGTCAGAAAGCCCTTTGACACCCCTTCTTTGGCTGGTGGTAGCAGCTGGGATGGGATGCTGTTGAAAGGAGTAGTATGGCCCTGGGGGTGACACACGGTCAGAGTCCCATCTGCCCACACAGGCAGTGACAAGCCCCTCAGAGAGGCAGAGTGAGAGGGGATGAACACCCTGCCTTCACCAACCCCTCTTGCACTAGGCATGAGTGGTCTGACCCTGCTGCCCCCAGCCCCAAACCAGCAATGCTTTCTCCAGGGCATCTCAGTAATCCGATTTTAGAAAATACCTGACTGTCTAAGGGGAGATATGAGAAGGGTGCAGAAGATGTTGCTGATCACAGGGTTTGTCTGTGCAGGGATTTTTTTGTCTGTGCAGCTCATCCAGCTGGCACCAGGTAAGTCTTTGCATTCGAGGTGCCCAGAATCCTGGGAAGGGTTTTGCAGGTTATGGAGCCATGGGTGACATGAAGCTGTCCCAAACCAACCACGTGGCATCCCAAGTGTCCATGCTGCTCCTAATTTATTGAGGTGCTTTTGCCCATCCTTACTTTGCACAAGCAGCCAGTGGCACCCAGCTCCATTGGGGCAGTGCTTTCCCTACACATCAGACCATGGTTTGTTGTGGATTCCCTCTTGAGGCTCGATTCGGCTCCTGCAGCCTCTGGGAGCATTTCCATGGTGCCAGGAGTCTGAGGGAAGCTGGGAGAGCAGAGCCCAGCTCCCTGCTCTGCAAATACCTCTGTGAGCTGCTGCCTTGCTGTCTCCTCCCCTCCCTGACTGCCTTCTGCAGCTGCTTGGCACTACTGGGATGTGCATCCCTAGCCGTTCCCAGTGGGATTTGCATCTGGCACAGAGCCCTTCTTAAAATAGGCAAGGACATGGAGTGATGGGATGCTGCTGCTGGAGGAGAGCAGCTGGGGAAGGAGGGACCTTGTGGTTCTGAACAGAGTGTACAAACTGGGTGAAATCCTGACATATTAACCTGCAAGAATATCGTGATCAACCTTGTGAACCAGTTACCAACTAGAATACACTGTATACTATATGATAGACTTTTGTATAAAAAAAAAAATAAAATTAAAGCTATAGGTACATTGTAATCCTTGGTGTGATTGAAAAAGTGTCCTAGATTGTATTACTTAATTAAAATAATGATGAGCATATTGAACTGTTTTTCGTATTTATGCCTTATAAACTTGATATATTACACATGAGAAAATGAAACTGCAAGAACTATAAGAAAAGATACTCCATTTTGGGGGCAAATCCCATTTGCTTTTCCTAAAAAAAGAGTGCTGCTTGAAATGAGCTTAATAAATCATGTGTGCAGAAGGGCAAGTGGAGGATATGTCCCCAAAAGACTTTTTAGGATTTTTTTTTTTTTTTTAATGGGGCTTTGGTTAATGTACTATGTAATAATTTTATTTTATAATGTTATTGTACGATGTTGCCTTTTGGTTCATTTAAATATAACACCAAATAAACTTGAAAATTACAGTGTCCTAAGTTTTAATGAAACGGTTATAATAATTTATTACTCCATTGCTTTTCCTGTTGTTTTTTGTTTTTTCCAGGGACATCAAGATAGCCATAGGATGCAAGTGTCTTAGCTTTAGATAACTAAGCAGCCTATCTGGTTCTTGGCAGAATTGCTAATGGATTTCTCAGTTGTGAAATAGTAAGATGGCAGAAGATAATGAAAAACAAGTTTGTTGGGTTTCTTTTAAAAGCTCCTTTACATCACATTGTCTGGGCTTCTGAGAGATTAGCTCCTGACGCTAATCATAATATTTAATTTTATAGGTGATTTCATGACTGAGTTTTGCCATATCAATTTCTTTAACAAGGTCATTACTAATATTTTGGGATCTGTTTCACTTACATGTTTATGCAACCACTGTCCCTTTTAAGTCAGTACTATGGACAAGTATTTATAGTAACCTATGAACAGGCAATCGGTCTGCTTAGGATCTCTGTATGAGTTTAATTTGCTGCTTTTGAGTTAATTGCAAAACCTGATTGTCTTAAAATGCCAGATGTTGAAACACAGGTAGAGCTGAGCCTGTCACTGAAGGTAATTCAGCATCAGAGATTGCAGAGGGCATGAGCAATGACATGAAAACATAGTATTGTGAGATCTTGATTTCCTCCTCTCTGCTTCATAACCTTTAATGTGTTGCTTTAGGAGTTTTGGTCAGGATGGGGAGTGCTGAGTACTCCCTGCAGGGCTGGGCCACCAGCTTCAGCCTCAGGTGCTCATGTGTTGTAAGTAGTGCTGCAAACCTTCACAGGTCCCCTTGAGAGGGACTGTGAGTCACAATTTAGGATTGGTTTCAGTTTTGGAGATGGTAGCATGGCTTTGCATCAATTTCAGGTATTTCTCTTTTACCCATCAAATCCAGAAGCTTACAGGTAGATGTGCCCTTTCGATTTTTACATTACAGCATGAATCCAGGAGCAGGAACATTCATAAAAATGCTAAGTGGGACCAGACTCATGCCAAAAAAATCCTAAACATTCTGGCACAGCATTCCTCAGTCATGAAGCTGCCTATATCAGATATATAGATCTCATCTGGGTCATCACTGTGCTAGAAAATGGAGCAGCTGCTATGCTTCTGTCTGCTGGATAGAGTCAGTGAGTCTCAAGGAAGATGAAAGGTCCTACACTTTGTGCTGTATTGGCAACCAAGACTCAGCCCCGTGAGCTCTGTGCTGCTTTGAATGTATCACTCACAGCAATCAATTGTACTGGTTGAATAAATTCTTTATTTCGTATCTAGCTCTGGTTAATGCCTCTGCCTTTTGCATAAATGAGTCACCAGCAAAACACTGGATCTCAGGGCCATGTACTGCCCTGTGAGGTGCTCCTGTGTCCAACCCATTGATTCTGCACATGGAAGAAGAGAAAGGAGGCAGTACCCTGTCCATAGCAGTGTGCTCCTATTGAAAGGAAAGGTCAGTTGCGTTGGGGTGCACTTTGGGACGAGGCAAGCACCTGTGGAAGAAATTAGGAAGATGAGATACTTTCTTTAGTTTTATTTTTATTTTGCTGTTTTTTCAGGAAAGAACACTGTGTCCTGTAAAGTACTGCCCTGCTAGTAGTTCTCCAACAAACTTGGCTACTTCAGATGACTTCTGAGACTCTGGCCCACTCAATGTCTTGCAGGCTGTTACATAAATCTATGATTTTCACTTAGTTACTGGAGCAAAATCTTCAAACAAGGAAGAAATGGGCAATCAGCAGCCAAACTCCTCCCACGAGTAAGTTCGCTTTGATTTTATTTATGTTCTTCAATATGGTACAAACTGTGTGTAGGAGAGCCATGAAGCTCTTCCAAGAGCAACAGTATGTCTAAACCTTCCCAACAGCAGTAGACAGATTTTCAAGGAGGGCTGGATAGTGGTCCTGGATAACCCCAGCACAGGAAAGAAACTGTGCTTGGCTTGTGTGTGGAACCACAAGGTACTGCTGGCCCTGGTGGAGTGGAAGTGGATGCTGGGATATAGGCAGAGCTCTCTTCTGGGCCAGGGAAGTTTTCCACAAGGCTCAGTACAGTTTAGGGTTGAGGTGGGTGTCTGGAGACATGGCTGCTGTTGAGGCTGGAGGCTTTTTGAAATTAAGGTCTTTGTGGCAGCAATTATCCATCCCCAATGCTGCTTCTCGCTGCCCTCCTGCATCCTGGGTCTGTGGATTTTGGACTATTCCTCTGAGGCAGTATGCAGGTCTCTGGACATACAGTGCAGGCTCAGATCTTGCCTTTTCTCAAAGTTAACCAGACTTCCTCAGTAAAAAGAGGGAATTTTCTGCCAGACATTGATGCTTTGGCCTCAGCTTAAAAAAAATCCCCTCAGGTCTGAGTCCCACTGGATGGGCTAACAACACTTCAGGAAATGTGACCTGGCCCTTCCTCTTATCACCCCCAAAACATCATGAGACCACCCTGGAAATGGCAAGGTTATGAAGACAAGTCCCTTTGCTTTCATGTTGGGCTTTGTGTAAGACACATTTCCCTGCCAGTCTCTGCAACCAGAGGGTTGAAAACTGATTCCATTTATTAAAGATGAAAATAAATGGGTGAACTCCTCATGTGGGAACATGTAGTTCTGTTTGCTGGTGCTTTAAGAAAAATGTCAAATCTTGCTATTCATAACAATATTGCTCTCTTTTTCCTGCTTATTTTGAGCTCATATACAGTGTGCTGTGTGCTGTGGTGTCCCCCAGCACATGGTGAGAATCCACAACAGCAAGTGTCACCCTGGAAGGAGGTGAAAAGAGGGAATTATGCACGGTAAAAAGAGTGACTAGAAAAATGCTAGTTATTCTGTCTGTCCCTGGAAATGATGGGGAATCTGGTCCCTGTTGAAAAGCTTTGCTGTAAATTCTGCTTTAGTGACAGATGAATCTCTGCTTGTATTGAAAAATCCTCCCGATCTGCCATCCTGCCAAGCTGCTACACTTCCAGCAATAACAGAGATACATGTGTGTTTTTGCTCATGTAACGGAGAGGGGAGAGGAGAGAAGCAAAGAGGCTGAGTCATTTATCTTCTTTCCTTGTCTTCATAATGAAATATTGCTGTTGAACTTTACCCTGCCTTTCCTGTTACTAATTTGATATTATTTTTTTTGCAATGGTTCCCATTTAAGAGGCTCATAAAGTTGCATTAGTAAAATTTATGACTGCATAGCAAATGTGTGCATATGCATTAATTCTGTTCAAGGCCAATATCTTGTAGCTGCAAAATTGATACTATGGTGAAGTTTCTAGTTCGGCTAATGGCTGTTCAATAAAGCAGAGCTCATCGTTTGCTCACCTTATGGCTCTTAATTCCTTGAAACAGACTTTCCTTGAAGAGTTTGCCAGGTAACAGTTAAAAAGAAGGGTACATGCACAACACACAAATATGTAATTTTTATGTATTTTTGTTTGTGTAATTAGGGCCGTGAAAAGTTTGGCCCCATGAGTTGGTTCTGTTGGGTTTCAGCACCTTTGCATAGCATTTAGTTCCAAGGTTCAAAATCAGATATCTCTGAATGCACTGGATTAAAAACATGCCTCTTGACCATGACTCTGCTCTGGAGAGGCTGAACTGGGTGTTGCTGTTACCCCATGAGTTACACCCCACATTGTTTTGGAGTCAGTGAATAGTAACTGTTAGGTAAACAATGAATTAATTGACATTATCTATGTTTAGACTTTGATTTTCTTACTATGTAATAAAAGCAACTTTCTGTGAAAAGGATGGATTAGTATTTTTAGCCTTTTTAACAATTTAAAGAGAGTTGCTTGTCTGACATTGAAGACATAATAACAATGACATAAGACTAATAACATGACGAGGGCTTGCTCATGTGCTGGTTGAAGAGAAGAGGTTGGAGGAATATTTTCAGGGTGCTGAGACAGGAATTGAGACCATATCTGACAGCACTTGTTTTCTTCTTCAAAATTTTGTCTGACAGCCAGAAGAAAGCTCAGTGCTTGTGATCTTGAACCATAGCATGATGTCTGGGATGTGGTAGCGCAAGATCATTGCTGTTAGAGGTAAAAACCCAATGCCTTGGGACTCAGAAGGAAAGTATGAAGTGTTGAGCAGCTGAGATGTACCTGAGATGTGCAGGCCCGAGACCTCAGCTCTAGGGCATGCAAATGTCTGGTTATGTCTAAGTCACACTACATGTGACCCCCGTGGTCCCACAAAATGGGCTCCAGCCACAGCAGACCCTGGGCTCTTGTCCATAGATCACTTGGCAAAGTGATCAGTGACAGCAGCCTGCAGAGATGTGATGGAAGACAAAATATCCCTTTATGGATGGGAGCATCCACGCTGTCTTAGCCTCTAGAAGCAAGAGCCTTTTGGAGGAGGCAGTGACACTTTTTTATCTCTGCTACAAGAGCTGAGCTGACAAAAGTAAGGCAACCCTGGGATAGAAAAAACAGTGCAGTGGGAAAGATAATCTCATGTGAAAGCTCTCAAGGCAGTACCATATGATTTCCATGTTTTGGGACTAGTCACTTGATCTCTGTGGACTTTAGTTTCATGCCAATTATTCACTGTGTCTCTCTTCAGGCTTATTCGTGGAACAGAGCTTGTCCCTTGCTGTGGATCATGAGGTGCCCAGGAAAGGAGGGGCCAAACACAGGCCAAGGAATCTTAAAAGCATCATCTTGATGCTCATCATGGTATTACCAATATCATAAATAGTTAAAGCCAGATCAGTCGTCATATTTGTAACTCTGGTGGTAGTCAGTGATACAACACCAGGGAGCTGTTTGGCTCAGCTTGTCAAAGTGTTTTGGTGTTGTGAGAAATGATGAGTGTCACTGGGAAAGCTTTTTGGGGAAGATAACAGGAGAGAGAAAAGCAGGGGAAGCACGATGTCCTGCTGGGAGCGTGGGGAGCATGGGATTAGCACTGCAGAAGACAGGCAGACAGTGAGCATCTGCTCTGGGACACCAGGATCAGAGCACAGCAGGACTGAGAAATTCTTGGACCAGTTATCAAGGAATTGGGAAACTCCGGGATACTGTACTCATGGGGGATTTTTACTACCCAGACATCTGCTGGGTAACAAATGCAGCTAATCATGGTGATAATGTACAACCCTAATTCACTATAAATTCTCTCCCATATGTTTAGAATTGTACTTACAGTAGGAAGTGAGGGATAGTTATTCATAAATCAAGGTGAACTGAGTTGCTGGTGCAGAGTTAGCCATATATTGTGGAAAATAACGTGTGTCAGACTTGAACAGAATCCTTCTGAAAGCATGGCTGTATTTCAGGTATTTTAAGGAAAAAAAAAAGGTTTCTTGTAATTACGGATTGCTTTTTAAATGTGCCAGTTGAACTACTCATTTCTCCATAACCTTTGTTGACCTTGAAGCACGAGTTCACAAGTGGAGTTGATGAAGAATCATCCCCCAGATGAAATACAAATTCAATTCTGCTGATGAGGAGATGGAAAAGAGTTAAGAAAAAAATAAGAAAGGAACCATGATAATGGCTGCTTAGCTCACTGGTAGCACATGAAAGAATGTTGTTTTATTGATATACTTCTATGGCCTTTCTTCTGTTGCAGGCAATAATTTTGCCCTCTAACTCACCATGGACCCAGAAGAGCACTGTGAGCTCAAATATATCTAATATTGAGTGGGGAAGGAGGTGGCTCAGCTGCCGGAGTTCAGGGCTGAGCACAGTTAGTTACTGATGAATTATAGTGCCTTTTCCTCCCGTTAGCAATCCCTGCTGGCTGCACTTGCCCCTGCGCTGCCTCTTTGGCGAGTTTATTTTGGTAAGGAAACCATATGCTGAGCTCTGGCTTTGGCCACTCAGGGCTTGGGGATTTGCATAATGGCATTACTGCTTATTCCTCAATTACAGTCTTTGAATATGCAAATCTGTTGAGGCTGGTTACTGTAATCCCCCTGCCTTGGCTGGTCCCCAGCTGGGGAAGTCTTTGAGCCATTTGTTGGCAATGAGGGCTTTCCTCCTTAGTTTCTTATTTCCAGCTGTGGGTAAAGGGGAAAACTCCTCCATCAGCTACCTGAAACAGAGAGAGAGCAAAATTCATAAAAAGAAAATGTCTTTTTAAAGAAAGAGCTTGAATGCCTTATGCTCTGTCATTTTCCCTGCAGGAGCTCATGTTCATGCTGCTGGTGAGGGATGGGATGGGCCAGTTTGCTCCATCCCACAGACTGCAGCTGGGCTTGTCTTTGCAACAACTGTCCCCTGTTCCTGGCTGCTCTGGCTGCTTCCCACTTGAAACTTGGTTTCAAAGCAAAAGAACTGAGATAACAACCAGCAGTTTTGAGGGCTGTCTGTCTGCTCACTGCTCTTTGTGGTCTGCTGGGTCAGTGTAAAGCAGGAGAGGAATTCAGCAGAGGACTTGCTTGCTTGAGTGGAGAGATGGGGAAACCTCAGCTCACAGCACCTGAGCCCCTGTCCCAAAAGAAGGGTTGGCGAATTGCAGTGATTTACCATCTTCTGAGCTGTATATCTATGTCTAGAGCTGGAACTCTTCTTACTAAAACATTACTTGAGTAGCCTTTCTCACTTTTACTTCCAGGTTTTTTTCTAGTTATATTTTCAGTAGTCCTTGTTTTTTCCACTGCATCTTTTAAAATAATGGGCAAGTGGGGTTTTTTTTCAAAATTTTATTTTCAAGTAAGAGAGAGTGTAACTGCTTTATTTTCTGGAAGAAATAGGTAAAACAGGAAAATCAATACCTTTTAATGGCAAGGGTGAAGTCCTGGAGCCGTTAAAGTCCTACTTCCCAGGGCTTGTGAAGAGGCAGTATTTCACCAAAAATTTCCTGCAGTTCATCCTCACTGAGCTGGCAGAGATTGCCCTCAGATCCAGCTGCCAGGCATTGTCCTTTCCTTACAGCTTCAGTGCTCTCTGCTAACACCACATGACCTTATAGCATCCACGACAGCTCATATTCTTCTTTTCCCAGCCATGGACCTGCCAACTCCATCTGCACAGGCAGCATTTGATGAGAAAACCAGTTATTTTACATCTGAGTTGATAATGATGCTGTGAGAATGTCACATAAGTCAAAATGTCCCAGGAGTGGGATATCTACACAGATTTGAGAGAAACACTTTTGCCTATGCATGGGAACATGCCCCATGTCATTATGTGTTAATGGATATGATTTATTTCAGATAAAAAGGAGGAGAAGAAAACCCAGGCAAATGTAAAACCAATGATTTACGGGAAACAAGACTGTTTAGAATATAAATACAGACAAGCAGCATATTTGCTGATGGTGCTATGTTCCCTGGGAGAATAAAGCCATTTTGTAACTGTTTGTCTGTGTCTTGAGCTTGCACACATTTTGACTCAAAGTTTTTCATTTCTAACGAGGTTCCCTATGCTGAATATTTTTCTCAGATCAACAAAAATGGTTTGACATCCATTTGTAAAAGGCTTCATTGTAATGAATCGTTACATCCTGTTCCCGAATCAGTTTCTTCTGTTCTCTGGATTTCCCTCTGGATTTGTCAGCCAGATGTGGGGGAAGACACCTGCAAATAAAGATGTATGATGTATCAGGGCCTGATACTGAGAATGTCCTGCGTGTTCCTGAACTCTGCCTTCATGACATACTTAGCAAAAGCTTGTCATGCTCCTCTCCTGGAATATTAATATGAACTGAAACACTTGGAAAGAAATTGTTCTTCACATGTTTTTGACACTTTAAGCGACGAATACTTTTGAAGTTGTTCATCTTGTTTTCACAGCAGGTATTTTTGCTGGACCATAAAAGTAATGAAAAAATAGCCAGAGAATGAAATTTTAATCTTATCCTATGATAAACTAGTACATGAGAATTATTTTTCACTGTGTACATGTGAACTGTATCTTTTTTAGGTAAATTAGAACCATGAAAGGGAAAGAACCTCCTGGGAACTGAAGAGCTATGTTTAGTGCAAGTAAGGGAGAGCATTACATTTATTATTGTGCCACCATGTATCTCTAATCTGGAAGAATTCCTCTACAAACCTTTAGGAGTAAGAGGGTAATCAAGTGCCTGGGTTTATTCAGTATTTGGCTTGTCTGATGAAATCAATGAGTAAAGATGCGTTTATAATGTTGATGTTTGCAGGAAGCATGTAAAGTGCCACAGCTTCTGGAACTTTTTTCAGAAAAGGTGCAGATAAAATATAACAATTCAGAAACACTGCAAAGAGGGAACTTGCAGCCATTTTTGTGTTGTGGTGGAATATTGCAATGTAGAGCAAGAAGTGGTCCAGCAAAGGACAGGACTTGAGAGATGTCAATTCATAGCCAAAGTGTCCCACTTCTCTTCTTGTCCTGACCCAGCTTTCTTGTAAAAAGCAGTAGTCACTGTGATACTTCAAATGCATTTTTCAAGAGAGCAATTCCCCTACACACTGTCAGCCTATGAAGCTGTCCAGCCTTTCTCTCTGAATGTTGTTTTATTGAAGTTTCCCCAAATAACAGTGGGTTATCTTTCCTACTCCCATCAGTTTGCCATACATTGCAACTGGTAGAAGAGAATAAAATTCTTCAAGCATAAGTTCTGCTGCAGTGATCTGATTTACTTAAATATGTGATCAAACAAAAATGCAACTTCTGAAGAACATTTTAAAACAAGAGCAGAATCTGGCAACTTGTTAGATGCCCTCAATGACTGTAGTCTTACCAAAGACTTTGATCACAGCTTCCTTCATCTCTTTTCATGCTGCTTGCAAAGTTACTCTATGTAAAAATGTAGTGTGTGATTTACTTCAACTAAAGAAAGACAAATTCATTCTGAAGGTGGGAGATGGTCAAGCTCTGAACTCAAGTCTTATGTAGATCTTGAATGATTTTGGAGAAGTTGATGTGGAGAGGATGTCCCAAGTGACTGACAGTAGGGCCATACCATTAACTATAAGGAAGTGGAAAGGTGATCTTCTGCAGTCAGGTTTCATTATTTCAGAATTGCAGATGAATTTTCCCCCAAATTGTATGGTGTAGAGGGTACCTCTGCACTAACCCTCTCACCAGCCCTGTCTGCACACCTACATTTTGAGCCATCTGGAAGCTCTCATGGGCCAGGAGCCATACCCTGAAGCAGGAAAGTCTTCTCTAGGGGAGCTGTGGTGGTTACTGAAGGAATTCAGCCTTTATTTAGTCCATGAGAGACTGTTCCCACCAGTGCTGAACTGCAGATACTGCTCAGTTGCCGCTCTGCGACTGCTGCGCTACATTGCAGTATTTCAGGAGGAAAAGTGGAGAATGACTTTTCTGTTTGAAGCCATGTGAGGGGATTCAGCCAGACAGCATGTAATTACCCTAGCTGGAGCCAGGCCAAGGCAGAGGATCTGTGGCTCTCCATCTGCAGGCTTATTTTCTGCACTTCAAATGAGAGATTTGGATGAAACATGTCAAAATTAATGAAACAAAGTTAGTTGCATCTCCTCCATCATGCCCACATCAGACACAAATAACTCACCAATATGTCTGCCCTGGACTGCCCTTTAGAGGCTCAGCTTACAAGCCCAAATGAAAGAGCAGCTTGGAAGCAAGGAGCCTTTCCTATTTATTCAGGTGAGTTATGAAGTGAGTAATGAAAATGCTATTGTTTTCCAACATGGCCAAACCAGGTTGTTCAGGCAAATAGATTCTGCCCGTGACTCTTCCTCTTACGATAGAAACTGTGGCCCTAATCCAGTAAAGCACTTTAGTATGTGCTTAACTGGAAGTTTTTGAGTGGCCCTGCTGGTTGTGAGGGATCAGCTCTCGGGCTTGACGTTAAATATGAGGAGTGGGGTGTGGCAGGTGGGCAGCTGAGCGGTGCGATTGCCCTGGGGCCCTGCCTTATTATCTATGATTATATGGGTTTAGCATTTGGCTGGATCCGGGCCCATTTGAACAAAGAAGTGGGATTAGCAGGCGTGCAAATAGGGAGCAAAGCCAGAGGGTTCCAGCAGTGTCGAACACAACTTTGTTACTCTGACAGAATGTATAAAAGTGAATGAAAAGGCTGTATGATTGCTGTTGCCATCCTGTTAATTAGGCTGAACTCATGCTTCATTAGTGCTACAATATGCTTCCATCTTAACAAAGCCCTATTGGATGTATGGAGCCACTTTACTATTAGTAAAATGAAGCCTTATCAGAAAGCCCTGTAATTCATTTTGTAAGACAAGTCATGACATATATTGTGTTGAAATTGCACTGAAGAGACAGATTACTTGCTTAACACTTGCTTTTCCTAATGAGCAGGAAAAGATGTTTCCCAAACTAAGTTATTTATTGTATTGGGAGCTCTTCTGACCTCATGCCTAATTACATTGCATAGTCCTTTAGCAATGTTTCAGGTAGTTCCTAAATAACACAAATAGAACTAACTTACTTTTGCTCTTGCATATTCTCTCAGTGACACTGTGAAAATACCACCAGGCATAAAAATCCTTGTTTCTTGCTGTCATTGTGGTGAAGATTTTTGTGTATTACCAGTACAGTGTCCCTGCAGCAGGAATGCAGCAAAAGCACTAGCACAACCCACATTACCACATTCCCTGCTTGCAGCAGTGTAAAGCAGTACTGATTAAGCAACACAGTGAAAACTTGACACAGGAGCAAGAAACAGCATGTACTGGCCTGTTGACTGGCCCCAAGGAAACACTGCACTCCCCAACACTGCTGTACCATGGGCAGAATGTGGTGTTTGTGGTAGTGTTATGATAGATGCTGACCTAGAGGGGATTTTTCCATGGATTCACTGTGCTGAGAAGGGAGTTTGGAGGAAACCAGGGCACAGATCCACGTTGGTCACAACTGGAAAGCTGACTAAAGTCAGTTCTGCCCTATCAGACATCCCCACTTTCTTAGTGATGTTCATGTTTTTCTGTGTCTGCCTTCAAACCAGGTTTCTGCAGATTAGGATATGCTACAACTAACACACACACACACAAAAAAAAAGAAAATCCCAAAATGATTTTGCTGACATTGGTTGTTTGACCCATCCATCTACTGTGGCATATGG
Organism: Scytalopus superciliaris; assembly: GCA_013400415.1. NCBI lineage: Eukaryota > Metazoa > Chordata > Aves > Passeriformes > Rhinocryptidae > Scytalopus > Scytalopus superciliaris. Next base: position 618,740 of record VXBX01004843.1, on the reverse strand, counting down.
CAGCTTTCCACAGGTCAGTCAGTACCTGAGGAATGTTCAGTTATGGGCGGGCAGAGAGAAAAAGAGCAAATGGGTGAGAAAGTGAGTGTAGGGAGGAGTGACTTAAACAGATCTACCTCTGAGGCTGCAAACCTGACTTGTGTTCACAAAGGTGTGAATCTGAGGCAGAATAATTTCACAACCTGTGTAACTAATTGCTAGTGACTGTTGGGGCAGATGGTGTTACATATTCCCATGATTGTTTCATGCAATGACTCTCTTCCACTGACTGAAGTCAAATGGCAAATATTGGCTTCATTTCATTACAGAGGATGAATACCATGGTGCTCCACCATCTCCCCCAAAAAGACTGTGTTTGATGGATCCCTTCTTGGACCCCCAGGGGCAACACCACTCTCTGCCACAGCTAAAGGCATCCCTGTCTGGCACAGTAGGTCATGCGTGGTAGAGTTAGATTCAACTCCACCCTAGCTCCCAGATCTTCTTATCTAAATTATCTGAATTTGCTATTGCTGGTAAGCTCAGGGAAGGGAGATGGGTAGCAACATCTTTTTATTTTCTTGTTTCCTCCTTATACGAATCTTTAGCCTTACTGTAAACTTCCATGGCTACTCACATCTGCCTACAGTAGACCTAAAAATATCCCCCTCTCTCCATTTCCAATGCTATACCCTGCAGACCTGAGATGACCCTATATGAGAGAGTCATAACAGCACAGTCTAATGGAGAAGAAAAATGAGAATGAGGTAATGTAGCAAAAACAACTGTCTGAAAGAGCATCTCTGAAATGCTTGCCAATTCTGTTTGCTTTTGCAGCTCAGGCTACTTGTATTGTTATCCAGCTCCAGGGCTAAGGGTGGCTGCAGTCACAAGTGAGTGCCACGGATGATGGGCACAGCCTCACATTCATGTGCCAGCTGCTGTGTGATTGTGCATCTCCAGTGAAATCAGCACCAGCCCTGAGAATCTGGGGGAGCAGTGCATGGCCACACTAATCAGATTTGCCACAGAGCTCTAAAATCAGCACTGTGGTATGAAATTTAGAACAATGGCAATTGGGAACCAGAACTGATTTTGCAGAAGGATTAGTATTTAGTGCTTATGTATAAATATCTTATTCTTACAGGCATGGAAAATGCTTTACTACAATAAATTTGGAAAGATCTTGTAAGATTTTGTTCCAAGATGGAATAATACCTTCCTTAAAGCCTTAGAGTCACCATCACCATAAGCCACATTACTGGTTTTCATCAAGTTAGTTTGAATCTGGATCAGATCTCTTTCTCTGCTTTGCCATGCAGCTGTAGAAATGCTTGACTGAAATGCAGTGAGGGGACAGAACAAAGCAGAGCAGGACAGGAATGGCTGTTTTGGTGGCAGAGACAGTTTTTAGGATTTAAAGCAATCACAGAGCTGTCATGCAAGATAGGTGATTGCTCGTGTTCTGGATTGCTTATGGTCAAGGACACGCAACTGTCTGGTTGTTTTACTATGTGGTTTCCTAAGCTCCTATTTGTGTAGGTTAAAAATATAACCAAAAGCAAATAAAGAAAACTAATGTGTCAAATAACAAGAAATTGTGGGGTTGAGCATGTACAGGCCATGAAAAACATCTAATTTGCCATTTTTCTCACTGTATTTTTAAAAGTGAGTATGAAATAAATGAGCCACTGTCAGTGGTCTCCCACAGAATGATTTCTACGACACTACAAGGTACAATCCATTTGTAAATGTCTAATCGGACCATTCTGTGGGGTTTCTAAGATAGCCTTCCTGAGGTGAAATTAACATTTTTAAAAAGTGAATACTCAAATTTCAACATATTGAGGAGCACAGATCCCCCCCTCCTTCCCTGTGCTTGTGAACTGAGTTTGCAGGGATGGGGGATGCCATGCAATACTGGGTATATTTTGCTTCACCCATCATATGCCTTAACTCATCACAGTGTTTTGCATCTGGGTCAGCTGTATTTTTATCAAGCATTAACATGCATAAGGGTCTGCCAGTACTTAATAAAAATGCTACTGAAAACTGCATTCTTCCACCTCTTTATTGAAGCAGATTTTATTGTGTTTGAACTGTGTTTGAACTGAAGGTACACTCATGTGAAAACTGTTATATTCATAACCCACACCCAAGCAATAACAAAGAGCTCAGCTAATGAAAATCACTCAGAGGAAATCACTGCCCACCCCTTCTAAGAACAATTAGAAAGATTATTCCAGCATCCCTAATGCTGCCACGCTGGTGTTGTGCTGTTAAGCACGTCTTCCCTTTGGAAGACTAAGATAACGAATCTGACATAATGTGTAATAAGCAGTGCTGGGGAAAAAAAAGCATTTACGGTGCTATTAACACCATAAATCCCTACAGCGAAGGACAACACTTGGACAGTGTAAACACATAAGCTTTCTCTCTGAGTCTCCCATTCAAATGAGCACAAGAAGAGAAGATTTGGAGCCAGTCAAAACTGGATTGGAGAATTCAAGCCACCTTTTCAGATAAAGGATGACAAAACACTTTCTCAGTGGGTCTCTGTCTCCAGAGGACACCTCAGTATGACTTCCTAATGCTTCGTAGATCAAGGATCATCTGGAATATGGCTGTTTCTCCCAAGAAAGACGGAAACATCCTTTCTGGCAGTACACCAGGAAATTCAGATGCTGTAACACCACAACAGATGGTGCCAGAGAAGAAATACTGTGTTGCTGTGTGGCATAAGCATGGCAGTGTGGGCAAACCCTCAGCTGCTGGGACACCACAATGTGCCACTGGCTCTGGAGATGTACAGCAAATTATACCAGTTGGGAGTCTGGCTTTGTTGTGGATATTTCAGCTTTTAAATGTGTTTGTTCTCCTTCCCTTTTTCCTCTCCTCTGGTGTCTCTGTTGACAGAAACAGGTTTCTCTCGGGATTTATTTTTCCCACTGCATTAGAAAGTGAGCCTGAGCTTTAATGATGCAGAGCTGTATGCCTGAATTTCTTAATAAGTGGCAAAGGTCCTAAAAACTGAGACTCTAGTATTTATCGATAATGAGAAACCGACAGAAGTGATTTGAATATTTGTGTGATTCTAATTGTTCTGCCAAAAATAGCCAACTTTTTAACTATATGAAAAATTAGCTTTGCCAAAGCGTTGCTTCTCATTGCTAAAAAATACACAAATCCTTCAAACAGCATTAGAGATATAATTCCTTGACTTCTGCAAATGAAAAATGTTCATAATCATTTTGGTAAATATTTCCTCTAGTGTAAATACAGATCCATTTTAAACTGCAAACATAGACAAAGGCAGGTAAGGTTTATTTCAATCAGTTCACTGCACAAAGAGCTGCTGTATTTTTCAAGTGAATCTTCCTTCTGCCCACATCTGGAGGCTAAAAGGGAGGAGAGAGAACGGAGGGAACTTTTTTACCAGTGGTCGTGACTAAATCACTGAATAACTACTTTTTTGCTCATTACAGCAGGCTTTTATTATGCAGTGTGAGTCACATGCTGCACTATGAGGGGACAAGTGCCCCAACCCAAATACCTAGGAAGAGAAAATAGAAGTACTAATCTTAACTACACCTGTGTTTAAATAAAAGGATTTGTGGAGCACAGGAGGAAAAACTGAGGCATTGGTTCTCTTTGAGCTAAATCCCCATTCTTTGCTCTGCAGCCATACAGACAATGCATTTGCCCAACACATCCTGATGCATTAGTTTGGCCATGTTAATTCCTTTGAAATACATTTCAACCCACTGTACTTCCAAAATCACAAAACAGTTGATTTAGCTTTACATGCTCACACATTTTTGGAAAGAGAGGACATTTCCCGTTTGGCTTTGTGGCATTCACCAATCACATACTTCAGATTTCTGATGTCAGAGCCACTAATAAAAGCTTATGAACCTCTGACTCGTGTGATTGCAGTCAGGAAATGTCTTTCTTAAACACGGATGGTGTTTGCTTTTATCAAGCCAGAAAACAGAGAAACTCCCTCTAATTCCTTCCATTGATAATTTTTGTCTTTCCCGTCATCCAAGGATGCTGCACAAATCCCTGGGAGCACTTGGTTCTGTAAGTGGCTGTTGAAAACATCTCTGAACAGCTTCATTCCTTCTCATTATCCAAAGTCTTGCACAAAGCCAGGAAGAAGCCAACATCCCCCTTGTTACCCCTTGCAGGGCAAAGTGGGAGAGTAGCTCAAATATAGGGTATGGACTTTCCCCTCAGCCAGAAGTTGCTGTGCAACATGGCAGCTGGACCAACAGCCTGGCTTGTTAGCATGAAACTCCCAGAAAACTTGGAAAGTGAAATCCTGGTCACCAGGGAGCTTTTACCAATAACTTCAGCAGACTCAGGATATCACCCCCCACCCTCTCCAGCAGTGCAAGACAGGGTCCTGCTGACCAGGTGCTTTCCTCAGCACCTTCAGTTCAGGCTTGAAATCAATCATTTAGCTTTAGATTCAGCTTTAGTCCTTCCTTGTGATTTCCTGGAAAACCTTAGACAAGCAGATAATGTCGATGTGATTTGTAACCCAGAAGAGGAACAGACACCTCTTTCCCACGGGAGTGGGAGAACATCGCTGCTGCAGGGGACACCTCCTTCCATCTCCCTGTGGGTATGGGAATCTGGGGAGCAGAGCCGCTGAGGGGCAGATTCAGTTTGCAAAATATAAATAATATCCATACTGCAGGCCCTTGCTTGGATCTGCTCCTGGCCACTAGCGAGGCACTGCAGGCTCTGCAGAGCTGGTGCTGTGCTCAGAACTCCCAGGTCCAATCTGCTGCCTTTGCCTTTGGCACTTTGCACCATTATGGTGTTTTACAGCTGGACTCCAGATGTACCCTACTCTAAGATCTTGCTTTAAGCATTCCCCAAAGATGTACACAGCTTTTCCAATTTGTCAGTATTAATGAAAGGATTAGCATAATCATTTATTTGGTTTATATTCTCTCCCCAGTGCGCACATGTCTGAGCAGACACACACACACATATATGAGCCAGGACGTTTTTCCTCTTCTGAGAAGGGCAGAATCAACAATGTTCTCACCCCCTGATTCCACAAGAGGTTTAAGCAAAAGATCACTAATTTAACTGAAGTTTTATTTAAGATACAAAGTTTAAAATGTTTTCTACTACCTTAATGTGGTCAGCTGTGCTTTTCTGATGATTGGACCAGCATGAGAGAGACCAGTTGGTGGAATAAGAGGATCTAAAAGGGAGATACATGAATTAAGAGAGTTTGGTCCAAGAGGAAGGTGTGTAACATGAAAGGCATGATTGAGGGTTTGGGAATGCTGGGGTTTGAAGAGATTTTGGTATAGGGGATCACAGGCTGCTCTGGCCTGGAGCAGAGCACTGGTTTGGGCAGGACATACCAGTCAAGATGGTGTTTCATAAGTGAAAACACCTGCAGGGGTGTCCCCGAGCACACAGAAGTGAGCTGTGTCCTCTGTGTTGTGTGGATGGGCAACAGCTGAGGCTGCTTGACCCAGCACAGTGGAAGAAGGATGGGAGCACTGGTCCTGGGAAGAGGAGCCTCTCAGGATCTCTCCTGGTGCAGCTGCAAGGTAAGTCTCTGCTCTGGCCAGGGTTTTTGTTTTTTTCCCTTTCTTGTCTAGAAAGATAAGGATATGAGCATATCCCTTATTCCTGTTTGTGTAGATTTGTCCAGGGGTTGAAGCTCTTGATGCCTCTCCAGACATGAGGCAGTTGTCTGGCCAGAGAAGTGAGTCTGGCTGATAATAAAAACCAAAGCCTCAGTGATCATTAGTGCTGGTGCAATCTCTACTGTTAGGAAAGGGATTTCTGCATTTCCAGCCTTGGGGAATGCCAAGGTGTTGTCTCTACAGATCAGGAAAAAAAACCCCACCAAACTGATGAGAGCATGAATCTCTCCGTTACTCTTCCCCGTAGTTGAAAGGAGAGGCATCTTGTATCTTCAGTTGTTCCTCTGATCATACCAAGTCAGGCAACTACTGCAGTAACAAAAAATGTCATTTCTTGCATGATAAATAGGGATGTTTCATCCTAGAAAGGATACCCAAGTGAAAACTTGCCGGTCTGATGACCCAGGCTTGCTACCTATCAAAGTCAAGCTCACTGGCAGGCCTCTCATGGATTTCACAAATAATCTAAAAGCAGAGCAAAAGCTCAGCCTGTACCTGAGATTGTCAAACCTGATGTTAACAGCAAAGCTGACAACTCACTTTTCTTAGAAAATCACTTGTGAGGGTTATGCATTTTGTTGGAGTCTCCTCAGTGGTTTAGAAAAATAAATACAGATGTACTGAAGAGAGGAGGTTTGCTTAGGCAGCATCCTACGCTGTGTGGAGCCTCAGCATAAGATGATTCTTTCTGAGGCTTATGGACTTCTCCTGTGATATAATGATGTCTGCAATGAAAGGAGGGTGCCTGGAGAGAAAGCAATAACAATTGTGCCTGGGCATGGTGGTCCAATAAGAAGGGTTAGTTCCCCAAAGTGAGTCTTGGCAAGATTACAGCATTGTATTTTAAATGTGGCAGGTGTGTGTGGGGATAAGAATGAGTAATGAGGGAAAATAATGAGTAGAAGGATAAAGTTTCACTTCATAAAGTCTTGTGGTGTCCTTGCTCGCCTGTGAATGGGTGACTTGCCTTTCTCTGATTAATCCTGGATGCCTAAATGGCATGGTCAGTGTGTGGTTCATTCTCAGTAACCACACATGGGAAATTCCAGCTGGGACAAAAGCAGCCAAGAATGGCAGGGCACAATGCTGGTGACAACCACTGAGCTGGCAGACCTCACCAGGTGTGAGGCCATGTTGGCATAAAACCAACAGGATCCAGACTCTAAAGGGACCCAGAAATGTCTACTGCAAAACTAGATGGGTAACAAGAGGTACCAAAAAGATGCTAAAGTACTCAGGGATGTTAAGACATTTAAAATAATATTAAAATAATTTTTTTAAAAGTTGTCTATTTATAAGAATAGTTCAAAACTTATCTCTGCAGTGTCAGAAATATGGAGAAACTGAAATTGCAGGAAATTCCCTCAGGTTTGCTCTCTTTTATAAATTATTACCTTTGACTCAGCTGCCCAGACACTGTTTGGGTTTTACATTGGTTTACCTTGTAATTGGCTGAAGCTCAGCTGTTTCAACTGAGTTTACGGATTCAATCAAATCATCATTTATATGAACTCAGAAACTTCTAATGAAAAATCTACTGGGAATTCACATGGTAGCCCAAAACCTAAGAAACAAAAATTCTCTGGAGAATTGTTGAAGTGGCATCTTGTACAGCTGCTCAGAGGAAAGTGTTAAATATCTGTGGTACTTTTGACATGATCCAGCTATTGCACCCCTTGTCCCTGTCTCTTCCTCTGGCTTCCAGCAGTCCACATCACAGCAGTAATCGCTTCCTGCTCCAAACTGCTCTGTGAATTTCCTTAGCTTGCAGTAAGCTTGATCTATTTTTTCCCAAGCAGTGCAATAATTTAGTCTCCTGGGGAAAGGCTGCATGAGTAGCCTTGTGTTCATGTATAGAACTTACTTTTTCTTGCAAACTTGTTTCTCTGATAAGTGCAAGTAGCACAGCAGGATGTTTACCTCCACAAAACCTCCTGCCTCCAGTTTTCCATAGCACACCTGCCTCAGTTCTTCCCTGTCTTTGATTTCTGCCTAACTTACTAATGGGTGCAGGTTATCTGAAGACTCAAGAGAATAGGAAAATGGGAAAATACGGTAAATGGCCCCAACTGGTGATTAAGTTTTTGAGGACTATGTCTCACTGGCTGTAGTTTGTCAGTAAGCAGTTGCTGTTTAAATTGTACTGCTTGTTATTTGGTTGTATCTACAGAAGACTTTAGTCACCTGGTGGGTTTGGGTTTTTTTTTCCCTTTTCTAAATTTAAATAATTTGAAAGATCTCTCTGGGTCAAATATTGCTTTTGCGTTTGTACTCTGTATGGTGATAAAGCATTTCAGTATTTGCATTGCTTGCTTGCAGCTAATGCTATGCCCCTGGAGGTTCTCTTAGGTAAAAGAGCATTTTCTGTAGAGGAGCCATATGTGTAGAAAAGATAAGATTTGCAATTGCATATTAAAAAAAAAAAATACATAGGTCAAAAGAACAGCTGGTCTAACTCCTGTTCTCAGGGAGCTTCCCTGTGGCCAGGCTCAGCTCAGAGCATTTATGGAAGCATGGCAACCATTACAACACTGGTGGCTGAGCTGTTATTAAGCAATTAGTAGGAAATAGCCCAGGTGAGAGACAAGGATCATAGGAAAAGCCTTGGAAGCTTATTTAGTACAGCGAATTTTTCCAAGTTAACCTTTACACTGGGTTACTGTGCCTGATGGAACAAACTTTGTCACCGCTGCAAGTTTGCCTGACAGTTTTAAATGAGCTGGTGAATTTTATATTGGGAAAACACATTAAAAAGTTGCTGTTGTTCTGTTCTCATCCTTATTTTTCCTACTTGGAGCCAGGCAATTTAGGAGGTGAGTGATGGGTTACCATCCATACAGGGACTCTGGCACCTCAAGTGAAAAGGATGGAAATTCTCTGTGGCATCTCGGGAGTGGGATGCGGGGCTGGAGTGACCCCAGACAGAAGCTCAGTGCAGTGCCCTGGAGATCTGCAGCATCTCCCAGCCAAGCACAGGATATGTCACAGGGCTGTGACCTTGAGAAGGTCAAGAAGAGATCTGCTGGCAGCCTGGATCTGCTATAACTGTGTCTGCCATTTGGATTGCCTTGTCTTAAAATTACTGTTCCATGTGTCATTGGTCAGAGGGGTTAATAGACTTAGGGAGACTTTCTGCATAGGAACTTAGTGACTTCTGAATCACCTGAGCACCTCTGAGCTGAGCTCCAGGGCCAGAGTTGGCTCAGCTGCCCATGGACATACCAGATAGCATGAGGATCCATATTGCAAAAGCCCTATGAATATTTGAGATTGTGAGGTGATAAAAGTTTGGCTGAAGTTTTCAGTCCACTTCATGAATTTGAATTACCCATGAAAAAAAATTGGAAACCAGAGGTCCAGTCCTCTTAGAGGATGTCTGGAAATTGTGACATCAAGGTTGCAGGAGGACAGATTTATGTGTTTTCGTCATATGCCCCATTTCTCTTGTGCTGTTCCTTGGCCAGCTCATTTGCTGATATCCTTCTGATTTAGGATATAGATTGTGCATTCTCCTCCCAGTAACTCCCCTGCTGACAGTGACATGTTTTTTGAGAGAACACCTGGGAACACAAATCCATCAGGAATTTCAATGAGAGTGGCTTGTTTGGCAAACAGTAGCTCTAAGTTTTGTGTATCTGCTTTCTTACAAATGCACATTTTTATGTGTATAAAAAGGCAATGCTTCTCTGGAGAGGTGTTCTTGTATCCTCTGTTCGAACTCCATGCTCTGAAAGGGGCAGGGTGAAATCTAAGCCCCTTTCAAGTGATGAGAGTCTTGCTGTTAACTGTTACTGCTTCATTTCCACACCTCTCTTCAGGCCCATATGATGGTAATATGTTTATGGCACCTTCCCTATGATCTGTTTCTCTGTTCCTTTCCATCTCAGGACATTAAATGCAGTGATGCTGCTGCTCATTTTCTCAGATGAGAAGTGATAGCTCTATATTGATTTATTTATTTTTTTTTTAATAAACTCAGGAAATGAGTGGTGCAAGTTAATTGAGCTATGCAGTGATCAAAGAACTTGCACTGTGTGCAAGTGGCTGCTTGGCAAAGTGCTGGTCAAATTTAGCCTTAATTGCTGGGTTAATAAGGTTGCTGTTGACAACCTGGGATCCTTGGTGCTCTGTGCAGCTCCTGTTATCCATGGATGAGGATGGATGAAGAGGGATTCCTTTGAGAGCAGTCTGCAGCCTGCCAGAGACCTGCCTAGGTGATCCAATAGGAAATGCTGGAGAGGGATGTTTCTGTAGCCTCTTTGTTTGCTGGTTCCTTCAGCTCCTAGCCTACAGTGCTTGTCTTGCTCTGTTTGGGTTCTCCTTCCGGCCCCAGGTCCTGGCTTTTGCCAAAGGAGAAGGCAGAGGTGCTCTTCTTAGCTGCACTTAATCTGTGGTCTGAACCACAGCTGGGGATGGAAAGACCAGGGGACAAGTCCACATGTGACTGAGGGGGTTCAAACCCCACTCTTCCAACACCTTTTTTGGGTGACACAGAGACCTCTGCTCTCACTTTTTAGTGACTGCTGTGTGCTCTGGTGAAGGTGTCTTGGGACTGCTGGTGTTCATGGCACAGGGCTGGGGGGCTCTGAGCTGCCCTGCCAGGATGCCATCAGCCTGCAACTAACACAGGGGCAAAACATAGCATAGGAAGGAATTTGGTGTGTTTATTGAGAGCAGCTTTGAGAACAGTCGGTCTGAATTCAAGCACCCAGACCATCTCCACCCACTGCTTTGGGCTGTCAACCCCTTTTGCCGGTCTAACAAGGGAAGAGGTGTGTGCTGTGACAACTGCCAGACACTGTGCTCATCCCTCATGCTGATTTGAGGGAAAAAAAGTATGTTATGGAGAGTTCTTCCCTAATTCATTTTCAGTTAATGGGTAAAAATAGCTGGCACAGCTTGAAAAGTGCAGCGCGCATAGTTCGGGAAAGTCTCAAGTCACAGTGGGGAGAGTTAAACTGCACTTAGTTAGTCTTGTTAATCTGATTTATTATAAGCAAAGGCTCTCCAAGCAAAACAACAATCCCTTAGATTTTTGTAAGATATCTGACAACTGTTTTGCGGAGGCATATGATAACATTTAAGAATATTAAAAAAGCATATATAATTGCCTCCTAGGAGAGGCATTGTGCAGTGGAAGTCAAGAGAGTAGAAAATGGCAGATTTGATGAATAATAGTAAAGAAAAGCTGAACTCTCAGATACAATATTAGGAAAGTGTGATGTCTAAAGAATATATTCACACTGACAAAACTTTAAGCAAATATTTAGAGAGTAAACCACTTGTTTTCAAACTCAGAGTCAGAATTTTTCCAGCAAGAGACTTTTCACTTTCTTGAGGAGCAAATATTGGACCTTGCCACCCAAGTTTTGTACTCTAGGTAAATAGATCAGATCTTAATAGTAAAGATAGGGAAGAGGATTCGGCCACTGTAAATTTTTATTTTAGTTTAGTTTATTTTTGAAATTCCATTTGATCCTGAAACTTGTCATAATTTTAATTTAACATTAAACAGCATTGTGATCAGGATACTAAAAAAAGGTAAATACATGTGTCTTGGAAGGACAATACATAGAACATTAGTCTGGGATGGCAAGAAACAAACTTTCTGAGCGCTTATCTGTGGGATGCAGCTGTTGTGTTCTGCCCTACTGCAGCCTCATCCTGGAGCTTTACTTTTGGCAGCAGGAGTCCTTGGGACACTCTGCAGGGGGAGCTCAGCTATTAAGGGGGATCAAAAAGATCTACCACATATGAACCGGGAGATGCTTGAGGTCTTTCCTTCCAGCTGTTTGCCCAAAGAGAGGGTCTGTGGAAAAATTTCCTTCACCTGACATCAGATCAATTTTCCCAGGACTTAATATATGCAGTTTCTCACCCATTAACTTTCAGAGAGTCTGTTTAACGCTGTGGGTTTGGCGCTTGCTAATTCTTCAAAGACCTTGAAACTAAATAGGCTACTCTGTCAGTGACATGTGGAACTGTTAGAAAGATGGATGTGTTAAAGCCCTACAGCATCCAGACACTGTAGCGTGGCCGTCAAGTAGCTCTTTGAGAAGGCAGCAGGGCTGTGTGGGTGGAAAACCCTTTTCCATGGGAGCAAAGTGCCCTGTGGGGGTCCTGCAGACCTTCAGGATTCTGGAGAAAGATTTGTCCTAGAAACCCTTTCCCACCTTTAGCTATGAGGGTCTGAGGTCCCCACACTGTGCAGTGCAAGGGAGCTCTTGGGTCAGGCTTGGCAGATCCCAGCCCTCATCCCGCCAGCCAGGAGGGTGTTCTACCTGAAACCCTCACTGATAATGGCTTCAACATCATGAGGTAAAGAAACACATAAAAAAGGGTTTCTGTATTACTTTAAAGACCTATAAGAAAAAAAAAAAAAAACCATGATGAAGAAAATTCTGAGATTGAATTCTATGACTTGATAACACCACCAACCTCTGTGACTTCTCTCATGGGTTAATATTTTTACACCAAATTAAAACCACGCAGTTCAGACAGTATAATCCAAAAGTCATTATAGAAGAGGATAAATCTAACTTCCAACCTTTAATTTAAAAGGAAAAAAAATGTCCTACAGGGAGTTTAATCGTACTGTGCTAATCACTTCCATTATCACCGATACAAGCACAAGACTTTGCAAAGTTCTCTAAAGAGCAACTCAGGGATGTGGTGCCATCAGCTTTTACAGTTTCAGGTTGCTTTCTGCAGCCCCTGTGAATATGCTCCGTGTGTATCTTGGCTCTTTGGGGATGCAACTCACGCTTTATTTCTTCCTCCCTCTAAAAGCAGAGCGCTCTTCCAGGAATTGCTTTAATGACAAAATCTCTGAGGATCCACCAGAGTGGGAATTTTGAGGATTCTGTAAAAATTTAACAGGGTTCCACGGAAATGGTTTGAAAAACCCCAGATAATTGGACTCTGTCTGTGGGGGGTTTAGTCATCCAAAATAGGTCTCTTGCGGGAATGTAAATCTCTTAAACTCTACTGAATGTTTTCCTGTGAAGTGTAGCTTTTCCTGTGGAGATCCTGAAATTTTGCACTGTTCCACATAAAAGGAAACACAAGTAATTTTTTCATTATCTCCTTGGTCCTTTCAGACTCAGGATGCTCTGAACACGACTTGTCAGCAGAAGCCTCTTTTCAGAGTGCATTTTGTTCTATTTCCCTAAATGAGACAATTCCAAGAGCTGCTGTATCAGGAACCCTGCACAGACCCCCAGAGTCATACACGACATGCCGGAGACAAGGCTGCCTTCCAATACCCAGTACTCAGTATCACATCTCAAGTGGTATTTAAATCTTCTTTTCTGCTAAAGCCTGGAGAATTAAGTCTTTCAGAAATGGTTAATCTCATGTCAGTGGGGATCTACATTCCCATACAGCCAGGGAATCTAAGGCAGCACACAGTGATGCTCAGCTCTGCAGGACTTGGTTGCTGAGGCTGCATCCTCACCCCATCCAAGCAAGGTTAGCCCTGCCAGGCAGGGATGATGGCTAAAATCAGACCTCTGTAAATTTTAGCACTATATAGAGCATCACTCAGAGGAGCAACACTAGAAACATTTAAATGTTCTGCAAAAGCTGAATTTTAGTACTGTGTTATTGTGGGTTTTGCTTTTTCTTAAACCCCACTTGGGGCCGGTCTCCTCACTGGTGTGCATCGCTCTGACTTTGTGAAGCTGCACTAATTGAGAGCAGCAGAGGATCTGCCTCTCTTGTGTTACGTTTAAAATATTCATACAATTAAACAGCGCTTTGAAGTGCTCCGGAGACAGATGCACTCTGCTTTACTTTGGGTGGTCAGGAGATGAAAATGGAAATGTTTTAATTGGATTTGGTCCTAAGAAACTGTGCCATGTCCTTGTTGGAATTTCCTTGCTAAGCAATACTACACCTTCTCCTTGCAGCTCAGAGCAGTTGGCCCTGTGCAGAGGGGACCGTGATAAATGGTTAATTTTAATCATCTCTACTTTGGAGTGAATTAGGAAGGAGGGGCATGTTTTATTCACTGAGCTGTATTACTCCACAGAGAAGGATTTGAACCAAGGAAAGGACTCAAATGCATCTTGGCTGTAGGACAAGTTTGGATTTGTTTGTTTGTTTTGGGAGTTTTATTTTTGCTCTGTTTTTTTACAGTGGAAAAAGCCCATTTACTCCAACTTCTTGCAGCTACTGCATAATGAGGTGCCATTTTCTGATATGCACTATCTAAAGGTCAGAGAAAGCCTTACTTCTATAAAGTAATGGCTTTTATGCACTTCCAGAGCGTGTGTGCACAAGAATTTCCTCTCTCCAACCCGAGCTCTAGCCCAGGTGCAGGCAGGAGTGTTGTGCAGGGAACTGGGGCTACGGCACATTCTCCCCACGACTGTGCCTTTCAAAAAACTGCCATCACTGGTGACACAGCATTGAATTTTAAAATTTGTTGTGCTTGTGAATGGGTCTTTTTGACATACTCGTCTCATTTCAGATTAATTTACAAATCATTCAGTCTGTTTTCACAAAGCTTTCACTCAGTTGTCACATTCCCAAGCTTTGTTGGGTAACATTTGTTAGTGATATACCTCCAGCATGGCTAGGAAATAACAGCAGATGAAATGTGTGTAGCTTTCCCTCTTTGACAAGAGCAAACACTGATGTTTTTCACAAAAAGTCTTTTTTTCTTCTGGAGTCCTAAAAACTTACATCTGTGTGTGTATATATTAAAATAGTATATATATGTGTGTGTGTATACATAAGTAAAATTACATATGATGTGTGTATATATATATGTTAACCACTTGGTGATGTTTCTGCAAGGTTAGCAGACCTTGTAATCACCAGAAGTTTACTCCCTTAAAAGTCTAAACTGAAAATCTGCAGGCAATATTAAATCCACTGACTTTAGTCACTGAATGAACTTGCCCCTCAAATGTCTATTTCTGTGACACTCTCCTTCCACTGCAGGTCTGTTTTCTGATTTTATTTCCGTCTTTCATCTTCCAACTGCTTATCTGTCCTTCCAGATTCATTACCTCTCCTTTCCTTTCTCCTTACTTCCTTCCTTCTCCCGCTGTGTTCCCATTTTTAATGATTTATTTTATGTTTTATTTTATAATGTTTATATCTGCAGAATGAACTGGTTTTATAACCCCCCAAAATGAATACTGTAATTTATTTTCCTCACAAAGCTAATGCTCACTGCTGCTGAGCAGCGTCTCGCTGGTAGTGATGCACACCCTGATACTGGTGCCAGGTGACTCCACTGCAGTTTAAGCCACAGGTTTTGGATGTGTCAGAGTCAGGACTGGACGTTGCCTGAGGGGAAGTGACCAGGCTGGGGGAGGAACTTAAATAACAGTTATTCTGAGTCAGACTAGTCATCCCTTTGTCCCCAGCTCCTCCCGTAAAGAAGGTGCTTAAACAAGAATGCAGAGCAGCACTTCCCCAAGCATCCATCTCTCTTCTCCTTCTTGTTCTAGTTTGCAGCAATCAGAATTTGGTGACTTCCTAAGCAGAAACTGCATCTTGGTCATCCCATTTAATAGCCATTACTTGGTCCTGTCTACTATAAATTTGTCTAATCTGTTCATGAATTTATTTGTCGATCTCCATAATTCCATGGCAGAGAGTCCCTCGCTTACACATGGCGGGGGAAAAAATATTTCCTCCTGTTTGTTGTAAACCTGTGTCCTGATCATTTTGCTGGGTACCTGTAAGTCCTCAAAGTGTGCAATAAGGCCAGGAACATGCAGAGCTAGGTTTATAGTGGGTTTGGAGTCTCAGTTCAATGTCAGGCATCTTTCTTCTCCTCAAGGCAGAAACACCTCGCTGCCAGCTGAAAACTGGAGTCCATAAATGCATAAGCATTAGTGAGGGGGTGCATGAGGGCTGCAGAAGTTGCATAAATCATTCAGGGTATTTTTAAATAATAGCATGTCTCACTGCATTCATCTCCCCTGAGTTTATTCCTCAAACGCTCAGAACATTTTGACATACAGAGTTAATCATACCTTCCAGTCAAAATATGCAGCACAGAACAGTCTTGGACGAGAGCTGCAGCTCCCTTGAGCCCAGGCTGTGGATCGATAGGGGCCAGGCAGGGCCAAGGCTGGGCTGATGTTGTAGATTATGGCACTTAAATGGTACCAGTTTCACAGCATCCCTGGGAAATCCTGGTGGCAAGAAACACGGCTGCTTCCCTGGTTATCCCTGCACCTGATGGGAGCAGCTTGGTGCTGGGCTGGGTGTTTCTGCTTTTCTCTCCCTCTGTGTTAGCACAGTTACTGTGGTCACTGAGCAGAGGATAGGAATTAGTAGGTGTGCATGATGGGCCACTGGACTGGAGTGACCACTCCATGGGGGTCCTAGTTGTCATCTCAAATCCCTGACCACTGGTCTGGGATTTTTGGGATTGCTTTCTGAACTGCGTGTGTGCAATGAGAACTGTTTTATCTAAATGCAAATGCAGAAACATTTAGCATCCAGAAGGAAGGGATGCTGGATCCAGACACTGCCTTTAGGAGCAAGTTGTGTTTGCCAGTGGTCTTCACCTGGGTTTTATCAGAGGACAGGTTTGCCCTGTCTGACCACCCACCTCGCAGCTACTGTGACATGGTTTGATGGCAGAGGCATAATGTGCATCTCCCATTTGATTATCCATCAACACTGAGCTTCACTGCCCGTGGCATGAAAGAGAGACAGTGGGAAGAGCAGCAGGAGGCAAGCAGTGCACTCGTTTTCAATTTAGTCATAAAGAAGGAGCAGAAAGAGAGGGATGATGAGGGGGCCTGCCGTGCTTTGTGGAAGGGAACATCTTTTTCAATTATCCATGTCTGCTTTGTGTAAAGTATCAGGAGTCCCAGTATGTACTCCCCAATATCCCACTTATGTCAACATAGATCAGCTTAATGCACAGAAATGTTACGTGATAGGAACAGCTTATTCAACACAGTAGATAATTGCTGGGTTCTCCATCCAACCCATAAACCAAACTCTGGGAAGCCTTAACACTTTGGCTGTGGCCCTTGGGAGTGATTTTAAAACTCAAAATATCCTTTATCTCCTACTGCAGTTTTGGAATAGAAAATATTTTCAGGAGTGATTACAGCTAAAGATCCACTCTGTGAAAAGACTTGCAAGGAAAACACCAGAGGTGTGTGACCACCCCGGAAATCTGAGATTACAAAAGGGAAAGCCGTGTGTGTGACAGCATGTAAAAACATTTTAATTAGAATTGTTCTTTGCCCTCTGTAGTCCTGCTCTGACACAAACCTGCAGGTTTGACAGATAGGAATTTCCTTCTGGCAAAGCCCTGCAGAAAAGAGCATGCTCAGAGCTTCATAATATAGCAGTCTCTGGCAGAGACAAACCCTCTTTCCCCAGTGTTGCCTCTTGATTATATTGGTATATACTGCAAAATAAGATAAAAAGTCCTCTTAGCATCAAGGACACTATCTCTCTAGCAATTCAGTACTTAGCAGCCTGAGAAGCAAGACCAGATGTGCTTTGTTGCTCTTGAAGTACCAAAAAAAGCACTGACTGCAGGGTTATTAACTTAGGAAAGTTGTCCATCCACTGAGAACCATAAATAATCCACGACAGCCTCTCTGCCTGACTCCACATCCAATCTCTCCTGCTTATGCTGATTCTCAACCAGATGAGATTCTCCTCCTCACAGCTGTCCAGCAGATTATTTTGGGCAAAGATGTGATGAACTCAGCTGGAACCACCTGCTGCCTCTCTCTGGTCCTTGTTAGCTCCACACAGCTCTTGGAACAGGACTGGGCTGCTGTTTCTGGTAGCAAGTAAGCTGGAGGGACCTGATTATAGTCAGAGTACTACCATCTCCCTGAGAATGACAGCCAGAGATGTGGGCACTGGTGCATGTTGGAAGAGCTCAGCATTGCACCAGTGTGGGTACAGGCTGCCTGTGGTTGTGAACTTGCAGCAAATGGGGTAAATATCCCTAGGTACATGCACTTTGGTACTCTGGAAGAAGTTCCTGCCAGCTGATGACTCAGGTTCTGGGTGGTTTTTCACTACCTGGTGGGCCTGGAGATGGGCATCTCCCACCTGCTGCAGGAGTATTGGTGCCACTCCATGCTGCACCTGCAGCTCTGGTTTCTGGGTGCTGGTAAGAACTTACTGAACTCTGATTTCAGAGAGATGAATGATGCAGGAGGGGAAAAAAGGAAATATCAGGGTTTTCTGCTCAGCTCTAGTAAAACTGTGATACTAGAAATAGCCTGATTGTTTCTGTCTAATTTTCAATTCCTTTCTCATGCCTGATGCTCAGACAAGGCCTTTTCTTGCCTACATACATATGCATCTGCTCAGATGGCACAAAGCCTACTTGCATGTTAGCAACATGCCTGTTGCACTGGGAGAAAGTGCCTCTTTATGCTTAATTGCCTTCAATGAGGAGAACTGTCCAAATAGGCAAAACCAGCTTCAGCCTTTGCTGTGTCTCCCTCATCTTCTACTTAATGTGAGAGACTTATAAAGGTTGCTGTGGAAAGGAAGAAAATAATCTTTTCTTCTCTCCAGGATAAAGTAATGGCTTAAACTTCAGCAAGGAAGATTCAGACTAAACAAGAGGTAAAACCATCTAATGGCAAGGATGAGGGCCTCCTGGGGAGGCCACAGGGATTCCACAGCTGGAGGCCTTCAAGAAGAGGCTGGATAAATATTTAGCAGAAGTGCCCTAGCCATGGTTGAGCTTTCACAGGAGAAAGGACTAGAGAGAGTAGATTGCTGAGATCCTGAGGTTCTTACCAGCCTTTTGATTCCATGAAGCAGTCAAGAAAATTTTAAAAATAAATAAATAAAATCTTCCACTTTTGCCACTCATGGTGCTGCTGTAGAGAGCAGAGTCATGATAGGAATTACCTGTGCCAGGAAAAGTGAACTGAGCAGAACAGAACAGGACAGAATATGCTTTCCCAGCTGGTACAAGTCACAGCTGTGATGTTACACGTTGGATCAGCTGCAGTTTCTGAATGTATTTACTGTCAGTCCTAAACCCAGCAATAGGACACTAAAAGGGAACAGAAGTTTTGATCTTTGTGCTTATGCATATTTTTCTGATGTTATCTTAACTTTCTGGGATGGTTAAAGCCAACCTTAGGAAACACAGTTGGTAGTTATTTGTTGAATTTACCTTTTGCTTCTCTTTGCATTTAAACCCTCCTGCTTTGGTTATTATAAATCCTATATACACCCCCTCAGTCTGCTCACACTGTATTTGTCACGACTGCCACATTTTGTATTTTGCATGGCAGTTCATGTGCTTTGCTTGGCCAATAAATCTGAGATTGATGACGGTATCAAAGCTACAAAACATCTTTCTGTCTTTACCATGGAGAGATGGCTGCTAGCTGGAAATAAGAGGGGGAAACCCATTGGGGTGCCTCAGGAGCAACCAGAGATGTACCCTGGACATCTCAGTCTACCTCCCTGTTCTGGGAGGGCAGAGACTGCAGCTGGCCCAGCACGTTTCCCCAGTTCTCTGGGGCAGCTGGACCATCTACTGCCTGTGGAGGAAGGAGATAAACCTTTGCTGCTTGCAGGGAGAGCAATCACCCAAGCAGGAGGGAGATGGCTATTTCACTCCACAATGTGAGATATGGGTGGCAGGATAACGATGCACCCCACAGTACAGGCAGCCCAAATTCCATACTCACTGAGCACTCCTACCCATGAATGTATGAGGTGTTTTATTTTCAGAGAGTTGGCACAAAAGGAGCCTGTGGAAATTCACTTAGCAATCAGCCCTTGTTTTTGGCCATGGCTGTTACCACAGCAGATGAGGCTTCTGTGACCCCAAGACCATCCATCTTCTTAAACAGAGAAGATGCTGTGAGCACAGGGTGAGGTAACTGAATTTTTTTCCATTATTTTGTCATGG
Source organism: Scytalopus superciliaris (assembly GCA_013400415.1). Classification (NCBI taxonomy): domain Eukaryota; kingdom Metazoa; phylum Chordata; class Aves; order Passeriformes; family Rhinocryptidae; genus Scytalopus; species Scytalopus superciliaris. The sequence continues at coordinate 599,189 of VXBX01004843.1, read as the reverse complement.
TCCCAGCTGCTCACCAATGTCTGTCTCTCCTCTTAGTTGATTTGGAGCCAACTGCTTCTCACCCAGATCTTATTTCACCTGGAGAATGGCACTTTCTGGGTAAATTTGTGTTACTCACAGGTCTGAGGAGAAGAGAGGCACACTTTGTGGTCAGCAGAGTGTTGGAAACCTGAAACGCTTTGCAAATTTTTCTTTAAAGTGACAGACCATTCATGTGGGTTTTGTCATTGCTGTAGGTCATGAATGTATCACATGCTGGGTTAGGTGTCAGCCTGCCAGGGATACTGATTTGAGACTGAAAGAAGGATAGTTTTCTGGCCATTGGTCTTGACTGTGGACTTGTGTCCAGAGGCCATCAACAGGGAAAAATGGGTAGTGCAAAATAATTGAGGGCAATGAATTGCTGCTTTCTGAGGAGAGACAGGAGCTCCCTGTTGGGAGAGAAGAGAGCACGGGGGAATACAACTGACTTATACAAAATCACAGATCCAGATGCTGACACGGGCTCAGAACTATGACTCCGCATATCCAGCAGCATGAGGGAGGAGCTGGTGTGGGAGATGGATTCCAGGGAGGTGTTCTCATGCCTTTGTGACCAGGAGTGGCAGTGCTGTCCTTGGCAGCATGGTGGCAGCCACTGAAGAGAGGGAGAGGGAAAGAAATTGCCACCTTCGTCAGTCAAACAGGAAAATCCCAAGCTGTACAGCACTGGCCCAGATGGGAACACTGGCCAGCACCTGCCAAAACCAGTATGGTNAAAAAAAAAAAAAGGAGAACAAAACATTTCTAGGAGAGGAGCCTCCAAACTTTGTTGTGCTCATCTGAAAGCCAGTGCTGGAGGCCAAATCATAACTTAAGGAGGTGGATGGATGCCATACCTGATGAGATATGTGAAGGGAATGCAAGCTGAAACCTTTCATTGTAGCCGTGTATGGTAGGTCTATAGCTGGTGATCAGTGTTCATATAGCTGGTCTTGAATCTATTCTTAAATTCACAGTGTAGACAGACAAGGAAACTATCAGCTTTGCTTCAGCACTCGTTGAATTAATGTGCCACCAGTACCATGTTACTGCCAGTGGATGAGTTCCACACAGGCAGCAGCACCATCACTTCAGTGGAAAAACCTACAGCTTCAGGGTGATGATGTGTTGCATAGTTCTCCTGCTTTAATATTCACTCCCTGAATTGCTCTCTTGGATGTGTTAATTCCACAAGCCTTTGTCTGCTGTTCTGCTTTCCTCTCACAAAGCCAGGAAAGAATAAATAGCAGTGTAATGCAATGTGCGACAGTATAAATGCCCTCCAAAGAACAACTGCTGAGACTGTTGACATGAGAGTTTGTAAGAGAAACAAAGGAAAATATGCTGATTCTGCTGGTTTGCTGCCTAACTCGTGCTGTGCCTGACTAAATGTTATGTCAGAGCTCCATTGCTCATGGTTTTTTGGTGTTTCACTGAGGAATAAGTGTCATTGTTTAAGTTATGCTGTTAAATCTCAGGTTGCAGGGTAGGAGGACTCACCGTCTTCTATCAACCATCTGTCTAAAGACACTTTTAAGAAGTACAGATATTAGGTGAGAAATTTTATTTTGTTTCACAATATTCTGTAATTATTAAGAGGAGAAGAGAGACACAAACCACCCCTGACTGCAGCACAGGGGCAACACCACCCACCTTCCTTGTCAGTTCTGCTCAGCATCACCCTGGAGAGGGGGGACTGGGAGGAACTGCCAGCTGGAGGCACCAGCAGGGCTGGATTGTCACCCAGTCAGAACTGGCCTGGGACCACCAAGAGCTGGTTCACAGCCAGGTCAAAATCCAAGAGGAGGTTGGTTTCAGAAAATAACATAAAGATACTTGACATCTATGGAGGACTTAATGAGGGAGTTCTGTATCATCCCCATCATTATCATCAAATGGAGGATGTGAAGGCACAGGAAACTGTTCAATCAGTGTCAGTGGGTAGGCTGGTACCAAGAACAAACTTTGAGTCCAGGTCTGAGCATGGCTTGCTAAGACAAAGCAAGGATGCTCCCTAATTCCTCAAATACATAAGGAGCCCATAATGTTACAGGGGCCCCTTCTTGTCTGCCCCACTCACTATGACTTGTTCACGCAGACTTGTATTTCTCATTTGTGTTGCACTGCAGAGGAGAAATAGCAGTGCCTTGAGTGCAAATCCCAGGTGACACATGTTTAAAAGCTGGGCTGTTGGAAGAGTTAACTTTTTAATCCACTTTAGAAGTGCACTCCCATGACAACCATGAGATCTCTGTCTCTTCTTGGCTCTGAAACAGTTCATGTCTGGAGAGTTGGTGATATTGGACAAGTGTATTAGAGCAGAAGAAATTGCCTTGCAATTAATGACAGGAGATTAATAAAGGCAAGGAGTTTAAGGTGGTTGGCCATCCACGTTTTCAGCTCTGGTGACAGCCAGTGCCATCACATCTGGGGGTCTCAGTGGAAATGACTCCTGATGGACTGCAAGCAGCAGGAGATGTTCCTAAGAACTCACAGAGAGGGTAAGTCACCCCCACACTGAGCAGCAACGAGTAATTCAAGGTCAGTGACCAAGTCTCGGAGCCACCTTTCCGGTTTCAACCAGGTGTTTGCTTAAGACCCACAGTCTCTCTCATTACATATTTTTATCTTCCCAGTTAATTATCTAAGGCTTTAAAAAGTGGAGCAAGGCTTAACTCCAGAGACAGTGATGATAATAATAACTTAGCATTTATCTGGTAATGTCCCATGGTGGGAAGTGCTGTGCTGATCCTTAGTGCTTATTGATACTGGTTTCCCTCATGTATCAGTCTGGGAATTTATTAGGCTAAAAAAGCATTTGGTCAATAATTTCTATTTAAAACTACCATGGAGCAGCACATTAATTGGATGCAGGCAGGCAGACCAGGGGGGTTTGGCAGAGCTAAGCAGGGTCTGGGCTGGCAGTCTTTCCAAAGCAGAGGGACACAAAGCAGCAGAAACTTCAGGCAAGTCAAACTGGCTCTGAAGATTTACTGCAAAAAGGATTTTGTGGTCTGGCTGTCCAGAAAAAGGGTAACCAGTGGCATCTTTGCACACCTGGATGCTTTTCTCTGAGTGGGATCTGCAGAGGTTTCATGTTAGGTGAGCTGAGTCCAGAGCAAAATGCTTGACAATGTATTGTAACCTTTGAGTAACTCTCCAAGCAAGGCTGAGCATTACTGCCCTGGGACAGTTTCATCCCAGTCTCTACCTAGAAAAGGAAATTCCTCCAGCCCTTGGAGGAGCTGCTTTCCTTCCCTCAAACTGGTTGTTCTGGCCACAGTGCTTGGGGAAGAAAGGGAGCGGTCCCTATGCTTGGAAGTGATCTGGGATTTAATTCCTATGCGATCTATCTAGGGATTACCTTTGGCTGGGGAGGATTCTTGATCAGTCTTAAAATAGACCAATACAATCTGGTCCACAACAGACTTCCAAAGTCTCTGTGACAGCTGAATTAATTGCACAAAGCTGCTCACAACAGCAGCACCTGCACATGTAAAACTGACTGGCAACTCCAGTTAACAGCATCTGGCAGTTTCAATAGAAGTGTCAACAATCCATGCAAAGGTTATTGGAATTAACGGGAATTACGGAATTGGTTTTAAAAACTTAATAAGCTCATGAACGCAGAAGATGGGATACACAGGCCCTGGTTTTCAAAGCTGTTCTAGTGCATCCTTCTGACAAAGGCTATTTCTTTGACCATCTGTGAATGTCGAGCACAGAAATAAGGCTCTTGGCAAACTTTCCTTTCCTCCTTTCTAGAGCAACATTGTTCACAAGTTTCACAGGAAGAGAAGCAAGTCATCAGACAGAACAAGGGTATAATTTGGTACAGGTGATGAAGTCTAAATCCCTTCGTATTATAGGAATTTTGTCATGAGTTTCAGAGACTTGAGAAGGATTTCATTTGTGTAGCCTGCTTATAAACAAAGTGCAGCACAGCATCAGAAAAGAAAACATTTTTCCATTGTTTTTTTGTTGGACTTTGGTTCAGGCCCTGGACAAGAAACCTAACTCCCCTGAAATCAATGGAATTTTTACTGATGATATTAGTAGGATTTCACCTAGTGACCACTGCCTGGCTCTGAACTGGATTCTGCAACCTTTTTATCAGCCAAGCTGGTTTTAGTGACAAAGGGACTGTCCTTCCTTCCGAGGCTGCTTTCCTTCAGAGAGACAACAGAGATGACTAAGGGCTACTCACTGATGAAGAAATTCTCTGAATCTTCCTGTGTGCTTCCAAGCCAGGTTTCATCATTCCTATTTCTGCTACATTAAATACTCACCATGCACAAGGCAATACCTTCAGAGGAAGTGTTGATGCTTCCATGTAAATCAAGCTCCTGGAGATTCACCAGCAGGGTGAATATGAAAAATGTCCTTTCTAATGCAATGACAACTCTGCATCCTCATTCATACCTGTGCCTCTCACCTCTGAGCCAGCATCCCTGTTCCTACTGAAAGTCCTTCTGACTACTGCAAAACCAACCTGAACTACCTGCAGGGTAGTCACAGGCTTGATGCATGTGGAAATGAGAAACAACATTGTACTCCAAAATCCTTAACAAACTGCAATCCTTTCTTAATTAGAAGCAGAAGAGATGCCAGTTCCACAGCGAGTTACTCCCTGGCAATGAAGGAGTGCATGTTCAGCCTCCTCCCCATCAGCTCATCAATCTCTCATATCTAAATCTGCCATCCTAAGTGTTTCTATTTTTTATGTTAAACAAAGAACAGATTTATGGGTAAACAGGCAAAAATAAGTGAAAGGAATGGAAATGAATTGCCATCCTTCATTAGGCCACTCCCTGGGTCCTTCATGCAGACATGAAATATGCCAGTGTAAAGCCTTTGTTGCTTTGCATGCTTGCCTCAGGAAAGGGCTTGCAAACATTCCCTTCAGTATTTCTCTTCATAAACTGAATAACTGAAACTTAAATTAGTATTTCTAACAGAGGCTGCAGACAAGGAAATGCCAGCCTTCCTGGCCTGGGGAAGCAATGCCTCTTTCAACTGGGCAACAGTGCTAAGTGAAGGGAGGGGACCATGGGCTGCTAGTTTCCACCTACACTTTGACACTCCTGTGCCGTATAGCCTTGGGCATGTCATTTAAACTTCCCATTTTGTTTTCTTCTTTTGTAAAGCTGCAGGATGAATACCTGCCTTCCCTGCCTCTCTCTGCTGTCAGAGGTTTTATACAGCATAATAGAGATGGGTTCAATTTTATAGAAAAATGAGTTAAATACCCAGGCAGTATCACTCTCCTTTTAGCACTGAGTTATGTGTCCATCAAGCACAGCTTTGGGCAACAAGGTGAGTAAAGTAGTAATGTCATATTGCTTAGACACCTGGTAACTGCACCATTTGTAAAGTTTGCCCAAATTAGCAGAGTGAGAGAGGAAGAAAGGCAAAAAGTTTGGTATATCTGCAATTCATGCTTTAGCTGCTTTCATTGCAATTTTTTCCTAAAGCAGCTGAAGGTCTAGCTGGCCTTGAATATTAGAGGGAAAAGGGAAATCTCCTATTTCTCTTTGATACATATTTCTTCCCTTTGAAAAAGTGCAGGGACAAGACAAACATTTGGAATGTGCCTGTAATCTGTGCCCTTCCTCTCACGAACTGGCAGCAGAAAAACTATATACACAACTGACAGTATTTAAATGAGTTTTTGAATTTTCAGAGTTGGAATAATGTCATCACTGTGTAACATTGCCAGATTCTCTGATCCCCACAAAAAACATAAACTGTATCCATAATGTTAGAGAACATTTCTCATTTGCAAAAATTTGCATCCGTAAGATGTGCATTAGAAAGGCAGAACTCTTTGCAGAAGGTGGTGTTCAGAGTGTGCTGCCCAATGCAAGCACATGCTCACAAATTCTATATTCCTAAGGGAGCAGGGAACAAATAAGGGGAGAAAATAGTTTTCAGAGACCCTTGGAGAAAATTTCAAGGACATGTCAGTGTTCAAGGGTAGGGTAGGTTCTTTGGGCCTCTGGAGGAAGTCAGTGAGGAGCTGTGACCAGCAGCAGGGCTTTGCTGCCTGCTGGGTAACTTTGGGGGCTGCTGTGTGATCTGGAGCCCAGGCTGTCTGAGGAAACGATCCCACCAGGACCAGGTCACTCAGGCTCAGAGTAGCAGTGGCATGGGGAGCCTTTGGGGTCATTATCATCTTCTGCCATGAGTGATCCTCACAAATCCTGTGACTCTACTGGCCCCAGAGCAGAAAGATGAGACTGTTTTGGCTGGATGAAGAAGAATAAGGTGCATTTGCTGTGGTTATCTCAGTGGGAGCTGCTTGTCTCTGCTTTGGTAGGTAAGGGTTGAGGGACATGTCCCTGGGCTGGGTCAGTGTCTTCATTCTGTACTCATGTTTTGAGGCTGTTACAACACTGGGGAACTCATCTGGATCCCTACTTGACATTTCTCTAGCAAAAAGTAAGTTTTCCAGCTGCACTGCTGCAAAATGTGTCTGTTCTTTAAAGTCAAGGCTAATAAATGCAAAGCAGATGGGGAGGTGTCCTCTTCACCCCAGAGAGGCAATTCCACCAGCTGCTGGCACGCACAGCAGGTCACAGCTTGAGCAGAAACACTGATGTCCTCTCACACCTTTTGGCTGAGGGCAAGGACAAACATCTTATTTACTTTATTTATTTGTGGATAAAAACTTAGGGATGAAAAAGTGCAAAGCAGTATCTGAAATGAACTTTGGCTATTCCATTCCCAAGGAAGAAACAAACTAATTTTGCTTTCAGGCTCAGACTGCGTGCCTGTTTCTAGCACAGACAACAATTTTTAAGAAAACTTCTTGAAGCAAAGATTTTAATGAGTTCTCAACACCATATCACATCCCTTGGATTTGCATCATTTGAACCATATTTCCAGAGGTAATTTTTCAAAGAGTTGCACAGCACTTTATCTGCACAAATGCCTCTGCATGAGTGATTCATATTTCTAAACTGTGGATGTACAAAAGGGGTCCAGGCATTTGAACAAAAAAGTATGGCAATTTTCTTCTGTTTCCAGCGGCTTATCCAAGGAAGGTCAGTTTATCATTTGTTCAGGAGAAAATTACACAACAGTTTTCATCCTCCCCTGGGGCAAAGACTGTCTTGGACTGCAGAGTGTTGTGCCCTGCAGAACAGTCAGGGTGGGCAGGCTGCACTCCACGTTGCTTGTCTGTGCTCTGCTGTGAAGAGGGATGCTCTGGGATTGCATGGCATACATGCAGTGCACTGATTTGTCTGAGGAATCCGTGGCTAGTCAGATTCCCAGCTTGCACACTGCTCAGGGACTGCGGAGCTGCCTTAGAGGCATTCATTAAATTATTGCTTTGCAGGAGGTTATCAGACTGTGGATGGAGATCTGATCTTTCCCGTGCCTTCGTCTCCCTTGTCTCTGGGGTTTATCCACAGAATGGAGTTTGCTCTGACAGCTCCAAACAAAAGGGAAATGAAGAAGAGCGCAGGAAAGTTTCATTCACTGATGTAATCACATCCTAGAAGAAAATAGCCCTCTTGTCCTGGAAATGGATCCATTAAATAACTCTCCAATGTTCTCAGTTCAGTGTTCAGCCTGAGCATTTAAACCCTTTAAAACAACTAGGAAAGCCATCTGATTTCACTGTGTCAGTAATGATGCCACAGCTTTGAGAAATTAATTTCTTCCCCACTGCATGCTCTGTTTGAGAAATGATATCACATTGTGAGATACTGCACCAAGCTTCACTGATCACATTGCATAACAGGATGCTGGCTAATGATCCAAGATAATAGAAGGCGAAAGCTGAATACATTTTTAAAAATCATCACATGGTACAAAATAATGCCAGTACTTGGTACGGTGCAGGAGAGGAGAAACTCCTCTAAATGTGCTGCCCAGATGCTCCATCAGAAAGAACATATTTTCATAATCTAAACTGGAATGATTCTATGATTTACTTTTTTTTCATGGTGGAATAAATGAAACACCTTAGGCTGGATGCTCAGCAGGTGTAAATCAGCAGTGCTCCACTGGAGTTGATGGATCATTATTTTCTACTGCTGGAAGAAGAAACTAAGAATAGACACATTCAGCAGTTAAAAGTTCCCTAGTCCCAAGCAAGCGCCTGCAATGTTGGCATCATTAACATCAAGCAGAAACCTGCCTTCATTGTAGATTAATAGCAATATTCCCATCAAAGCTTTGGAATACCTACAGCAGGGGCCCCGGGTGGAATCCAGCCGGCATCACTTAGTGTTGGTGAAATCGAACTGCTGGTGCTTATTACGAAGGTTAAACTTTGCAACAAGGACACTGCAGCTTACGCAAGTGATGACTCGCCTCGCCTGACCTTGTGTTGCGGAGGGTGCTGCACGTTTCTCACCAACATCACTGACAAACTCCAGTGCAAATCCAAAATTACATGAAAATCACAGGATCTCCCAGTTTCCAGAGTTTGGATCTCATTTTTACAAGGCTGAACATGTGAAAATCAAGAGTAGAGGAGACAAGAGAGGAGTGGAGCTGAATTGTTCTTCCCAGTAAAGCAGCTCTGTCTGGTTTTTTGGCCCCTCACAGTTCATTACTCACAGCTCCTTGGGTGAATGGATTGTTTTTTTCCTATTCAGAATAATTCTCAGATCTTCTATCAAAAAAATCCAATCAAACAGGAGTATGCTTGTTCAGTTTTCCCCTGGAAAAATTTCAGAGTAATTAGAAAGCAGAAAGAATACATATGGCCAGCCATATAGCTGGAATAATAATCAAGAGCAGCAGTGGGGGGGTGGAAAAGAGTCAGGCAGCAGTGCCTGTGAGACAGCCTGGGCTGTTTGGAAACTGTGTGCCCAAACAGCATCTGGTCAATTATAAGAAATGCATCAAATGAAATCCAAACTCATTCAGAAATGAATTAAGATGAGATGAAAAGGGAAACATTTGCAAAGTATCTAATTGGGATGAATAATTCAGTCCTACCTTACATCTTCAAAATACTGTACAAATATTTACTTATTTCCCAGGCACAGGACTGTGGTGGTGCCCACCTCGCTGCTGCCACCATGGAAGGGTATTCTGGCCTTTGGGTCAGGGTTATTCTTGCACTATGTGCAGCAAAGTCCCTCACTCAGAGTTACTAGTTTGAGTATTAATACAGATACAACATGCAACAGGAGGGAAAGCTGCCTTGTGGTCCTATGCAGGAGAAAATATCCTGTGGTAATGACAACCAAGGCTGGAGGGTCTCACTGGTAGGATGCTCTCCATGTGCCTGGGTTGGGATCTTTGCCTGAGCATCCCTCCTGCTCGCTTTGGAAAGCCTCTCTCCATGAAAATCCACGGGTGTTCATCACCTGCAATACCCATTAGATGTGATGGTGGCATTTGGGTACTAAATGGGGTACTCGAGGTCAACAAAAAAGGAAAAGCCTGGTCAGTGATATACTTCAATGAGATTCTGAGTCATATAATATAGATGCTTATCTTTCTCCTACCCCCCTCCCAGTGAGATGTTATTCAGGACAGTGCTACTCCATGTATTTGAACCCCTGCAAAAATAGCTTTATTTTAAACAAATGCTTAAGCACCATTCTGAACCAGTTCTGTGCTGAGCAAGCACAGAATAATGAGACACCCCATTATCAAAGAGTGGTTAAAGAACAGAGACACTCGCAAACAAGTGTTTAGTTATAATATTTCCTCTAGTGCTTGTTTCTCTGTCCCTCCAGGGTCAGGCACACGACCAGATCTCCTGCACTGCAAGCTCATTAGACTTATTTCATCTACTGAAAGGGTGGACATGGTTTCTGACATTTACCATGGAAAAGCAGAACTTCAGCACCAATCTTGAGATTAATTGTTGACATTTTTCTCCCTTTTCCCCTTTGATGTGTGTTGAAAAAAAAATAAATATATATGTAGATTTAAAAAGAGGTGGATGGGAGAAGAGCAGCCCAGGGAGAGGACAGTCTGGTGCTGCAGAGCAGAGGCCACCATGCTCCCCTGAGGTATGAACAGTCCAGTGATTGCTCCTAATGAGAGAGCAACAGCAGTGATGAGAGAGGTGAGATTCACAGAGCCTGACTGAATGGAGGAGGTGTCAGAAAAATCATTCAGCTCACATTTCCCACTGCTTCCCTCTAGCATATGGCTCAGCCATGGAGAGGTTCCTTGCACCAGCATTGCGCACATAGAGCCAGCACAAATGTGTTGCAAGTATAGCCTTCCTAAATGCTACTTTTTTCTTGCCTCCTGATATTTTTCTGTAGGGCAAAAGGGAGCACCAGAGCTATTTAGGCTATTTTTGATGTTTTCATCAGGCTGGATGAGTGTTTTGTGTGGTTTGGTAACAACAGATGAGAGCAAATTGCAGTTCAAAAATCAAAGAACAAATAAAATGGTCTCATCACTTCAGTCACCTGCACTGTGCTCAGGAAAGCAAAGGCAAAAGAAATTAATGAACAAACTTAGCTTGAAAGCCTGGACCTGCTGAAATCAGTATCAAACAACCTAACTTCAGTAGGCGCAGGATTTCCAAGGACATAAGGTCCATCTGCCTGCTCAATGGCAGCTCTAGGGCTCAAAACCTGGCCTCTGCAGGCTGGGATGGGGCAGTGCTCCTTCAGCCCCAAACCCAAGTGCCAAGGCAGGTTTCTGACATGTAACAGCTTTAAAATCCTGTCTTGATGCAATGAATGAATGCCTGAACCTTGGCTCCTTCAATTTTGTCCATTTTGAACCCTCCTCCAAGGTAGCAGAAAGGGAAAACTTATTGCTTTATTGTAGGTCCATAACTAAGATTTTTTTTTCTTGCTGCATGTCCTGCTGGTTTTCCAGCAGCACAGCGATGTCAGAGCCTCTCATTGCCTCTAACCATGACTTCTTTCAGTATCAGAGCTGAACCTTTCCCAGGAAACAGCAGATGTTTGCTGGCTGCATCCTCCCAGAGCATCCCCCATCTGCCCATGAGTTGCTGCCACGTGGCATTGACAGCATGAAAGTCAAATGGTGCCTCCAAACACAGAATCACTCCCAGGCAAAACCTGCTCACGCAGTAGAATAGCACCAGGTGTGATCTTTCCCTGATAAAACACTGTGGGTAAGGATCTGATCTTCCCAAGAACAGGAGAATTCAAAAACTTGCTAGAGGGGCTAAGTACCTAAATCTTTTAATGAGGAAAAAATTTATCATTACTGTTACGGTAGCAGACGGGAAGACATCGCCAGACAGTAAATCTGTTGTGGTGGTTATTGCCATTTAATATTGAGTCAATATAAGTAATGTCTTGGAGTCTTTCCACATAAACTGATAAAGCAGCCAGGACATGGGCTGCTCTCCAAGTAGCAAGTAGTTTGAACTTGAGATTTCTGTAATAATTTTTCTCACTCTGTGCAAAGGAAGAAAGGGTAGACTTAAAGGCTAAGGCATTTGCTGGAGAACTGGATTGAAATCTTGGCTTTGGCTCTCTATGTGACCTTGGGCAAGTCATTTAATCTCCCTGAATTACTGTACAAGGGAGATCCCACTTCTCCTTTGGTTACTTATTAAGAGTATCTCAGACACACGTTGTCCCTTATTATAGTTTGTAGTATCCAAGATCTGGTGCATTCTTGGACTCAGAACATAGGAAACATCTGTGGAAAATTATATATTCCATAACATTCAGTTCACAAGAATCTTTCAACAGAGACTGTAAGTTTTTAACTAATTCAGAAAAATCTGGTAGTGAACCTGGTAATGTCATCATTTTATTTAGTTGTGCACACAGTCTTGTGAAACTCATCAACATGCCTTGTCTTGGTGTTGGGTTCAAACTGTGCAGCTCATCACTGCTGAAAGGCATCCTTCAAGCTGCAGCTGTTAAAAGGACTTTTTGCTGTAAATACTGTTCCAAAGTAATCTCCAAGAAAAGACTGTGTGCAGAGTTTGCTTTGCCAGTGACTGTCCCAAGAGAATTAAATACAAGTATGTCTTCAGAGCATGAGGATGGAAGACAAATGCCCTGTGGCCACAGAGTCACCATGTCTCCACCTTATTCTCAAGGTCCAGTCACAAACCTGTGCTGGAGAATGGGCCCAGGGCTTGGGTCAAAGCAGGTAGGGAAGGGCAAGGGGAGGTTTTGCAGCCAGGGAAGTGTCTTGTCTGATACAGGGGGGGCAGCTGTAGCAGTCAGTGGCACAGGCAAGAAAATTTTCCTGCACTGCTCGTCCTCCCTTCTCCTCCCATTCTCCACCACCCCAATAAATTAAGCTCAGTTACAGATGACCTGACACAGCCTTGAAGATCTTGGGGAACCACTTCTTACACCGATACAGGATTAAAAGGAGGAGGGAAGCATCAGTGAGCTGTAGGGTTTTCAAACTATGGGTGAACCTGAGTATGGGTGTCATACGCAAAGTCTAAGGTTAGAAAATGAACCAAGAGACCAATCAAGATAGACAGTGGTGGCAAACAGGGCTTAAATACTGTAGCAGGTGGTAATCCACACCCCCACCTTCACTCCTCTTCATTCCAGCAAAACCCACCTTGATGTTTCAAAGCTCCTGCAGCCACATTGATGTGGGGCACAGCCACCCTTCCTCCACTCTCCACATGTGTATTTAGTTGACTTCTTTACTGTTTTTCCTTCTCTTTTCCCAGCCACCTGCACCACTGTGATTCCCTGTAGACTTGGAGGGAGGGAAGACATTGCTTGTTGCTAAAACCACTTGCCTTCAGTTGCCAAATTGCCCTCCTGCTCCCTGCTCATGCCTGTGGCTGGTGGTCACTGAGCTGGGATGCTGCACTCAGGCCCAGCCACCTCCTGCAGCTCAGGCTGAGCAGTAACAGGGGCATGATTAGACTAAGATTTGTCTTTGTTGCCTTAAGAAACCTTAGCACTTTGCTTTGTTCAACATGTACATGAGCTCAACTCAGCAAAGAGCTCTAATATGGTAAACTTGGCACTACACTTAGATAAAACTGTCCCAAAGGGAAAACAGCCTAAATCTTGCTGGTTTGAAGAAGTCTCAGTCAAAGGTTTTTGTCAAGATACTGAATTGATGTAGCAGTTTAACTGTTATTTAATATTTATATATTCATGTCTGGCATCCAAATAGGTCAGGAACCTATTGTGCTCCATAAGGCACAGACACATTCACATGCACCAAGTCTCTGGCATATTTCAAAAGCTTCACTGATACCTCCAGGCTGCTGCTGCATCCCCAATACTTGCCTAGTGGGAAAAATGGGTTTTGAAGGTGTTTCTTAATGCAATGAAAACCCTTTGTGGAAGCATTCAGATTACACAGACAATTGAGTTTTCTCTTTAATTCTGTTTTTGAGAGCTTCATTTCAGACAAGGAAGTCTTCTAAATTGGTGGCTTTTAATTCCTGTCTCAGTGTGAGGATGTTCTGTTGATTCGGGATCCAGCCATTCTGTAATCAGAGCTCTGGTTCAGGGTTGCTCCAGGATCTGTGCAATGGAGTTTGGCAGAGTTTGCATTTCTCCTTTCCCTTCCTTCTGCTTCTCTCTGCCCCCAAACATGTGCTCAGGTTGTTCATGTGCTCTTGTACATGACTCCATGCAGGCCCTCCTGTATTTCTATACAATGGATATATATATACATGTATGATATAAATATATATAGAACGATGCTGGGTTCTGACTAGTTTGATATTAGTATTTCTGCATGTTTACTCAGCAGCCCAGACCCTTGTGGCCCTTGAATTGGTGGAGGCAGAATATGCCCAGAAGGAGCTGTGAGCATTCAAAATCCTGGCAGAGGGGAAAGGGAAAAAGAAGGAAGACAAACCGTCTCTGGCCATGGCTCCTCTCTGACAGCAGCACAGCAGATGGCAGAGGGTTGCTAGACAGCAGTTTCTTGAGGCTTAGCATAAGCCAAGAAACAATAAAAGAGAGGGGGAAAAAAGAAAATAGAAAAAGGAATTTAAACAGATTGTCATGTCACTGTTCTATTCCTGCCACCTCAGCGGGAAATTAATCACATAATGTCACGTAAAAAAGCTAGCCCTGAAGGTCCCGTGTGAAAATGGCTCTGCCTGAGGGCAGGAGTGAATGAAACCTAAGGGGAGGACAAGGGAAAATGGGGATGGAGGGAGGGGAGCACCGGCTGTGTTGGGAGGGGGGAGCAGCTCATACAGTCAGACCCTGGGCTCAGATCTGTCCCATCAACACGTCTGATGGCTCTGAGAAGTGAGGGGTAAGAGCTGCAAAGTCAGCCTGGGGAGATGCAGCTCCCCTGTGAAAGCCTTTTTTCGCCCTGGGTGGGTGTGGCAGACTGTGGGGCTGCAGCAGGGGAGGGGAAAGGGGCTTGTTGGCTGGAGGAACCAGCCACGATATCGCAGCATCCCAGCATCGCAGAGAAGTAAATGGACCGTTCCCTTAATTGCAGATTTACAGCCAAGATGGGTACTGAGGAGTCCATATTTCTTCAGAGGAGTTGGATGGCCGTGGAGAGAAGGCTCCCTGGAGAGATATCTAGGATATGGATGGACGTTACCCATAAATACAGTGAAATAAGTTTCCCATTAGACTTAAATCCAGTGAGGCAGCATGAATCACCTTAAACATGCATATAACTCACCCTTATATATCACCACCATTGAAGCATTAATTAACCCATAACACCCATTCCTAGACACTAAAAGATGTCATTCTTCACTCTATCCCAGCACAACAGCTGGAGAAAGAAAATACTGGTTTCTGAGTCAGATCACAACCCATGTATTTGGCACAGCAAAAAGCTGCTGTAAGTCGTCCACTCTTCATCTGGGAGGCAGCTGAGGGCCCATGGGACTACGTGGTCCAGGTGAAGGAGTGCATCTGAGAGGTCTTCTTGGTTCTTTGAGGTAGTCATATGCTCAAGAGCTTTGCCTGGGTGATGCTACTTCTGCTGGCAGAACCTGCTAAGCCTAAGAGACCTGCCTGGAATATGGTTATTTTCCTTTTTCATTTACTGGCTTTATACAACTCTACCATAAAATATCACATTGGCTTGCATTAGGTTGCACAGATTGGTTTGAGCTGGGTTTCCACTGACAGAGAGGCAGTGGAAAGAGCAGAGCAAGGCAAATAAAGAAAAAGCACTAAGCAAATAAAAGGGCTGTTTAAGGTGGCTGCATCCCCAACTGGAGCTCCTAGTATTTGTGTTGGTGCCAGGGGAACCAGAAGCCAAAAACAGAGAAAGAAAGGGAACTAAGTGGAAAAGAGAAATTAATCCTCAAGTAACTGAGAACAGGTGCTTCATTTGGGCTCTTGGATGTGAATGTGCTGCAGTTGGTTGCTCTATCGACAGGGGAATTCAATAAGTGAGGCTGGTGCACTGATGACAGAGCTCGGAGAATGAAAACCCATGTAAATTAACTCCCTTCCACCAGACTGTGCTTTATTAAAAAGCGCAAGTTGTCAAGGCAATACCTTGAAGGTCACAGCTCCAGCAGCTTGGGCAAAAATCCCTCAAACCTGAACCTCTTAAATGCCTTGAGTAACTAAAGGGACTTGGGTTGCAACCCTTTATTCTTCCTTCTGCTGACAGGAGGTTGGTGCCTGCCTGACTTCTGTGATGAGAATGTGCTTGCTCAGATCCCCAGGCCACAAGAAAGGAAGAGAGAAAGGTCTGTGCAGCTTCCTGCACCACTCGGGGGGCAGCAGAGGAAAGTAAGCCCTTGCTTGGTGTGGCTCAGCTCCAGAGGCATATTGCTCAGGCCAGGACACCCGAACCACTCCTGAAAGTGCTGTAGGGAGATGCTAGAATGGGCCAACAACAAATTGCTTCCCCTGCTCCCAGTGCAAGGAAGAAGCAGGACAGGAATCACACCTCTTGGGAAGGTCTCCAAGCAGCAATCCTAAGCAGCATGCCTTAATGTAAGTTTGCAGCTAACGGTATATTCTCACCCAGGTGGGTCATTTCTGTTGAGGTGGGGCCTCTGTGTGTCATCCAGAGGGAGCTGGGAAGAGTGGAAGTCACGATACCCCCAGGGCATGCTGGGGTAGATTGCTGCTGCTGCAGACAAAGTTATGGCATCCTGACTCCGTTTGATGCAGGATGATGTTTCAGAAAAGAGTTAAGAGCATCATGTCAAATATAATTATGAGACAATAACAGCCTATTAGTTCCAGTGCCTAATTTTAAACCTCAGACTGTCTAAAACCCCTCAGTCTGCTTTTAGAAGAGCTGTCAGCTCCTCAAGTTATAAATAAGATGCATAGAGAGCAGATAATCTCTGTTGGTCTTAGGGCCAAATACCATCTTACAGAAAAGGTAAAATTTCCATTTCATCATTTACTCATTGAGGTTTTTATTTCTGGCTAAATGTGACCAATTTCCCATGGGATGAGCAGGGTAACACAGACTTTATCTGGTTTGACTCTGAGCCATTGCACTGTCTCGAAAAGGCAAAGGCATAGGAGAGAAGTATCATCCTCTGAGCAGCTCAGTCCAGTCCTCAGTTATCCTGAATCTGACCAGTTCTTTCTTCCCTCGAAGCATCCCTTCTCTCCTCTCACCCCTCTGTGCACTCCTGCAGCCTGGCTTCCAACACTCACCCTGACTCGTGTTCTCTGGATTCAGGCAGATGAGACTGTTTGCTCTGGGCAATCCTGGGTAATTTTCAGGACAAATTATCTAAGGAGAAAAAGCTAATTGGTCATGTGGGCATGAGCTGACGGCAAGGTTTTTATTATTTGAAAGTCTTTAGTTAATGTTATACATATGCAAATAAAACATTTTAATTTTAGAACACTGTTTGGGTAACTGTAATAAATTGCTACACAAAATACACCCCCACCAGCCCTGTGATGCAGAGTTGGATATTGCATGTATGAGTGATGCATCAAAAGTAGCCCATATACTGAGTCAGGATATCTTCCACTAATGAAGTCCCTAAAGAAATGCACCACAGACCTTCTGAACTGAGATATTATGATGGCTTGGATACATCAAGAGATAGCTAAAATAGAACTAGATATAAGATCTTCCTAGTAAGATTCACCAAAAAAGCACATAAACATCAAAGAGTCTTAATTCATAACTGCTATAAAATATTCTTATGTTTGGATTGATAAGAAAGTAGGGTAATGCCCTAGATGCATAGCTATGAGGAGGAGTGTGGCCTTAAACTGTTGTGACTTTGTCTTATAGAATTACAAACAGTTTGAAATTAATTAGTTTTTGCCTTAACAAAAAAAGTCTCGCTTTTTAATTTGCAAGTCTACAGTGTATAGACATAATATACTTGATTTTTCACCCTTGACCAAATACAAACACTAATAATGCTCAAAGGTTGCACATTAAATTGATCTAAAAAGTGTCTGATGTTTGCTCTCAAAATACTCCTGCTCATGTAAGTGAAACAAGCTAATTCTTTATCAGATCAGACCTTATCATTTGAAAATAGACCCTGTCACAGACCATTCCACATGATGAAATCATAAGTTCCTATCTTCATTTCTTATCATGAAAAAATTAGAATATTTCATTTCTGCACACTGAGTCACAAACAATGATAAAAAGCCAGTAATTCAATTAGAAATCAGGTTGTTTTTTTTTTGTTGTTGTTGTTTTTTTTTTTTTAACAAGTAACTATGCATTGTGATATCAGTATTCAATCACAGTGTTAAAGAGTAAATGTTTGCAGGCTTGCTGGTAACTTCCCTGAGCTCTCTGGAAAATATTGACTTTTTGGTGCTCATCCTGGAATGTCCCTGGTTAGGCTGTGGGCCCCTGCTCTTCAGGGCACATATGCAGGTCACATTTGGTCACAACTGAAAATTAGGTGATTGTGGAAACACATTTCAGTAGCAACTCTCTCTCTCTCTCTCCCTCTCTCTCTCTGTGTTTTCCCAGACCCTCCTCCATGCTGAAGGTGGTGAAAGCATTGGGCACCTCCATACCTGCTCATGGGGAAGCACCTGCCACACACACAGTGAGGAGTTGAGCTTTGTCTTCTGCCTGCACCGTGGCTCTTCCCCTTGAAAAGCAATGCAACCTGTGCTCTTACATTGCTGCTTCCCCAAAAAAACACCCCCACACGTGCTGGGTGAGCTGCTGCAGGGAGGGTTTTGCTGTCTCGCTGCTGCAGAGACCCCGTCGCTGTGCTTCAGCACATGGCACTTGAAAACAAAGTTATCAGAATGAAGCTTTTAGCTATAAATTGCAGGTATTAAAGATCCATGTGATAATTGTCTTATCTGGCTCCAAATGTGCTTATGATGCTGAGAGAGAACAAATTGGATTACGCCTGAAACAGGCTCTTCCATTTTCATAAATTACCCGGCGAAGCAGTGAGGGCTCAGAAATGCAGGCGCCTTCCTTCTGAAAGGCTGTGGTTTTGTTGAAGGATCTTGTAGAAGGGAGCAAGCAAACAAGCAAACAAACTGAGAAAGGTTTTTTTAGGAGGAAGGGATGGGGAGTTAAAAACTATGGCAAAAAGTTAAATAAAAGTAGCAAAGCTACAACAGAAGAATGGGGATAATATTAGACTAAATATCCCCAAATTAGGACAGTTTTTGGAGGTATGGTTATCAAAGGAGAACCAGTCTGTGTTCCCCAACTCCCATCATCTGGAGGCCTCAGATCCAGCTATTTTTTCTCTCCCTATTCCTCTACATTTTGCTGTTTGCACTTGGAATGTGCAGAGAGAAGCAGCAGTCTGTTCTGCTCTTCTGCTGCATGGGATGCTTTTGCTTCCAGTCCCCTGAAAGTCACAAGAAATCAAATATTTCACTGAGTTTCTTCAGTCTGGAGTTCCCTTTGCTAATGTTGGCTAAGTGATAACTGACACAAGCCAACATCCAGGAGCAGCACCATTAGCATTATTAATAATATTGGTCCTGGTCTGTGCCTTGGTGGCACTGAGGAATTACAGGGGGCATATGTTATTTTATGTATATTATTCTAGTTGTTGAGAGGCAAATGGGAACAAAAGTGACAGAAGATCTGAATGGTGTTTTAAACTACGGAAGCTCTTTTAAAATACAGTAGGGAATGCAAAATAGCTGTAATAAATATGAAAGCTTTTAGGGCTCTGGTATACATTAAATCTTGAAAGTGTTTGGTTAGTGATCTGCCATATCCCCCACACAGATGATTTTTTTCATTTCTCTGTCTTTCTTACACTTTCAATCCCTCTTTTTAGAGAAGAACGGCTAAAATATTTATCTCAGAACAGGCTTCTGAATTCATAAAATATATTTTAAGTTATTTTTCCACTTTTGTCAGCTCTTTGTAAAAATTGCTTGGTAAGCTCTTTGGAGATCCTAAGTGGATTTTCCTCTTGCTGGTTTGCTCACAGTTCTCATTGTTGAAAATTACTGATGTTAAAAAAAACCCTCCAAAAATCCCAACCAAACCAAAAAATCCACAAGTTTTTGCAGAGAGAAACTTAGACAGAACCAGGAAGGGGTTAGTATTGAGGAATAAACTGAAAATGTAACAAGGCTCCAACAGCAGTAAGGCTGAATCTTCAAATGGGAAACCAGCGTTTCCAAGTTCCCAGTGGCTCTGGGACAGACCCACCCTCAGGATTCCCCACAGGGACCAGAGATGACCAGCCTGATGCTCTTTCTTCTGCTCACGCTCCCACTTGTGCAAAGGGAAGCCAGGCTAATACATGATACTGAAATTTTACTGTCTTCAAGGCTGTTCCATCTAAAGCCAACTGCTTTCATTTTTAGGGCAGTAAATTGCTGGCAGCAGAGAATAAAGAGACTGAACTTTCTTTATTAGCCTGAATTTTCTTTATGGGTCTGCCAAGGAGCTGGTTTTTTTCCGTTCAGTTCTGGCTCTCTTCATGCTCCCTCCCCACTCTCTGCTGACTTTTTTTTGCCTGCAAACATAACTGAAGTCCTTAAAAATTAGTGTGGGGCCCATTCCCCTCTGTCACCTGTCTGCTTCCTCCAGACTAAGTCATTGGCACCTGGCAACAGCAAAATGGCCATTGAGCAGCTGAGCAAATACACAATTTATTATTGGTTGTTTTCAGTAGGAGAGAATTGAACATTGCAGCCTCATACCTTCAGAGTTATTCTGTCTATGTATCAGGAATTTATGTGAAAAATACTAGTTTCACAGACAAGGAAAGGAAATCAAGAAGTGCTGTTGCTATGCCCAGCACCCAAACTGACCCAGCAGTGGCCTCTGAAAGCTTCATTCCAGGCTGTCCTGCAGCCTTGCTTGGGCCATCTTCTCTGTAGTGCATATCTGCTCCTCTTTTTCTCTTTCTCACACACATAAAGCACCCCTTCCTCATCACAATACAAACAATATTAGTGAAACTCATTTTCCCACATCAGTCAAGTTCTCAAGTGTCTTGGCATGTGTCCTTGTGGCAGTGTCTGGCTGTATTTTGAGGAGGGCTCCACACTGACCAGTTGCTCCTGTCTGCTGGGAGAACAAGACCAAAGGAAATAGGCCATGGAGCTGAAGTGAGCATTTAGAGACAAAACCAGCAAGGAGAGGGTGCACTGGTTAAATCTTTGCACGTTTTCCTCATTCATTCCCCCTAAGGCAACATCTTTATTGTGGTCTTTGCTCCTACACAAGCCCACACATCATTATAGTTGTTTACATACCATCACTAGCAATAATAATAACTAAGTAATAATTCTTCATTTGAATGTGATGAATGGCTGCATCTCTTAGTAAAAATAAATACATGGGGAAAGGGAAAATACATCATTGTTACTAGCAAATGAGGCATAGTGCAAGAAATTAAAATATCTGGCTTATGGAAAAGCAGGGAAAAACAACTTTGTAAGGAAGTCTTAAACCAACAGGCATAAGGATCATTTATTGAACATAAGAGAAATTAATAGGGAAAAGGGATAATTAAGAGAGATATAAATGTTTGCTGAAGTTCTGTATAAGTGAGTACCAGCAGGCATAAAATTAGAGCTCAAATAAGAACATAGATTACAGTTTTGTACTTCAACTGACACACTCAATTTGTGCAGTTTTTTTTTAAAGTTTTCTACATTTTTTAAGGAGAGACTCCATAAGTTCCCAAACACTCAAATGCATAGCTCTGTAATACAGCAGGTGAAGTTAAAATTCCCCTTTCTGTGCAGCAGAAAGACTTATGCAGCTCTCTACCCTGGGTACTGCAGCAGTCTCAGTCCTGCCAAGCTCGAAGGGCTGGGTCAGCACCCTCCCAACCCCTGCAAACACGCTCCATAGGGCACCAGGCTTCCTCTACAACAATTTCTCTACCATTTGTGGAGCAAGCCAAGGGAGAATACAGAGAAAAACATCCCACCCCAGGAATGCTCCATGCTCTCCCTGCATGCTGGGTGTTTGCAGTACCCCACCTGCTGACCAGGCTGCCCCTTCTCACTCACAGTGTCCTTTGACAACCCTGCTGAGCCAAGCAAAGCCAAGGATTTCAGGGGATAATACCCAGTTCAAAGGTTCAAAGGCAGTTCAGGGAAATGCTACCAGCTGAGAGCTAATAAGGCAAAGCTGAGCCTGCTCAAGCTCAAGGCTTTAAAAGGAAAGGAAGGAGAGGTAAGCAGGCTGTTTACTTGGGGTGGAGTGATGTGGGGTAGGAAGAGATCAGGTCTGTAATGGGTCACTTTATGTGCTGCTATTAAATCTTTCAACACTTTGCCTTCAGGTGCTTTCAGGATGGTCAGGTCCCGTCATCAGGTCCTATGGCCAGACTGGCCCTTCTCTGCTTTGGGCAGAGGTGTCTTTGCTCAGACCCTGCTGTAGGGTTGGTGGCTCCTGCTCTCATCTCCCTGGGCCCTGCTGGTCTCCCCTTTTTCCTCCTGCAGAAGTGACTATGCTGAGCTGGGGACAG
Source organism: Scytalopus superciliaris (assembly GCA_013400415.1). Lineage (NCBI taxonomy): Eukaryota > Metazoa > Chordata > Aves > Passeriformes > Rhinocryptidae > Scytalopus > Scytalopus superciliaris. The sequence continues at coordinate 577,390 of VXBX01004843.1, read as the reverse complement.
AATGGGTGCTGGGCAAGGGGGAATTGAACTATTAGGGCTCTTCAGTGCTCTAGGCATCTAGAAAATCAAATTATTTTCTGGTGGGATCAGGCTCTAGTTTGCAGTCCTCATAGGTTTGGGTTCTATTTGGTGATGTGCCAGTGAGAATTCAGCTCTCGCTCTGAAACTGGAGTAGCTGGATTCATGACTTTGATAGAGCTTTCTGTACCAGCAAGGGGGGAAAGCAAATAGATTGGAAATATTCATTTAATAGCTCTCTAAAGCAGCTTGTCCACAAATGGCTGCACATCCAGAATATGTAGTGGTGAGAGGGCATAATGTTTCAACCTTTTTTTTTTATTTTTAAATTGCTTACAAGCTCATGCTGAAAAACTGTCATGCTTGTACACTCTGGTATAAATATGTCAATATTAAAATCATGCTGTTATTATACTTCTAAGTACATTTCTATGAAAGGGCTGCAGAACAATTCTGCCAGCATCTGTCTTGAATAGCTGAGTTTTAGCACAGCAGAAATCAAGGATCTGAGACCAGTTTCATCAAAGGGAATCTATATTTCTGTTTAATGTTTTTCTTCCTCTTCTGAACTGTTTACAAATGGCAATTTAGCCTCTGGTCTTTGTAAACATGTTCCAGCCACAAAGTCTTCAAAGATGGCCAAAAGTGCTGCTTGCCTTTTGCTGTAAGCACTAGAGATGAACTATATTGTTTAAAAACAAAAATTCAGGAACGAGTCAGAGGCATGAAAGCAAGTGATAACAATTAGCAACTGCTACTCATCTTTGATGTTCAGGGAATTGTTTGGTATTTGTGTGACTACCCCAAGTCCTGTTTGTCCTGCATATGGGGCTGGTTTGGACAGAAGGCAGAGCACCAACCTGTCTCAATTTGCAGCAACATGGAAAAATAAATTCAAGGGCTACTGAAGTGAATTTTACATAAATGTTACAATGAACTAACTTCTACAGACATATATATATATTTATGCAAGAAAGCTAGAGAGTTAGCTGTGTCTCTGGAGTGCAAGTCATTAATTGCTTTACTATGCTGTTATCAGATGTGTGAGTATATCCATGCTGGAAAAAGGCTGACATTTCTGCATTGTGGTAAATAGTGGCAGAGTAAAAGAATCAACATCTATATTTAATGGAGTTACATCATATCTTTTTTCTGAATTAAACTGTTTTAGCTGTAGTTTTCCTTTATGTTACTGGATGAGAAGTCTCTTGGTGTGCCCATAACTAATTGTGAGCCCAGAGTACACTATTCTAGTTTGGCAGAGATCTAAACTACACATATTTACTAAAACTTACTTCAGCCTTTACTTTGATTTCCTAATGATGGCACAGAGAACTAGGCAAAGGCCTTTTTATCCCTGTAGGAAAGGTTGAACGAGGCTGTGATCTTGCTCTCCCGGCACCCTGTATCACCCACCCATTTCTGACTGAAAATGGTTTTACATTAACAACACATGAGAAACTGAGTACTGTGATTTCTTTTCTTTTATTTTGAAGAAAGTGAAGGCATCAGAGCAGGAAAAGGAAGACTTCTTAATTCCAGTATGAGAGGAAATACAGTGTACAGGAGGCTAAGCTCTGCAATAATATTGGAGGAGCACAAAGTGCAGCAATTTTATTAAAAGCAAATAAAAACTCAGACTGGGACCCTCATCTTTCAGGGAGCAGAAAAGACTCATGCTAGGGGTGAATTTCCCACAGGTGTCTTACAAAAAGAGATGGAACACACTACCAGGTGGGAAAACAGCGTGTTGGCTCCAGTCTCTCACACGCTGTGACACCAGCTGTCCCATGTAACGTGGGATTTCCTGGAGTACATTCACAAATCCTGCACCCCTTGTTAAAATGGTGTTACTTGGACAAAGGTGTGCAGAACCAGTTCCAGTCTGTTACATGTGGTGGCATTAGGTATTGTTACTCTCCAAAACCCTCGCTGGACTGGAGGACATGCAGGACTCTTCATCATCACCTCTGTGTCTCCTTGGCTTGTGTGCCTTCCTGCCTGGGTCTCTCCCCTCCTTCCCAGCTCTTGTTGCGTCATGTTTATCAGTGGTCTATCTCACATTATAATGGCTTTAAATCTGGCAATCCTATGCTTACTGCAGTCAGAGGAGACACAGAAACACATAATTTCTACCACGTCTTCCTTTGGTCATTGTACCTCAAAAATATCCCATGATTTCCTCTCTGGATCACGTGGCAAAAATTGCTGTGAGATTAATGAAGACATTCAGCCTTAGTAAATAAGATGGTTGGGCCATCTTAATTTTCTCCAAGGATTTTATAACCTCAAATTTAAATCTGACTTAGAAAAGGTCGCAGCAGAGAGAAAACCTAGGAGAGGAATGGAGTGGCAATTAGGAGCATGTAACTGGAATAATTCTTCAATTTCCATGCATGATGAAATGAATCTGTCCTGGCAGAGTTAGCATGAAGAGAGGATGTGTTTCAGCATGTGTTTGTGAAATGTTTGTGTCATCCAGGAGGAAAGACAAAACTATTTGTGTAGCAGCATGTTGGCAATACTTCCACATTTGATCTAGTCCCTGAAAGTGGTTGCGTGTGTGGTTATGCCAAGCTCCAGATGGTGGGTTCACATCCATATTAGGAAAAATTAGGTTTAGACCCTGATGAGGTGTTAATTTTTCAGCAAATTTAAACCAGCTCAGAGCTAAGAATAATCTGCAGTGGAGAGTCTTGCAGTAATCTAAGGTGAAAATATACAGGAACTTCCACAAAACAGCTGGTCTGTGAGCCCTAATACTGAATAAGTGCAGGGGGCATCCCCTGGTTTGGATCCTGTTGAAAAGATGGAAAAGAAAATCAGCCAAGAATGTGCAACCACACAGTACAGAACAAAGGTCCTTCAGGAATGATGTAAGTGAAGTTTGTCCCATCTTAGAGACAGATGAAAACCTCCAAGATATTCCCATTCCGACTTTCCTATGGTGCACAAAAATGCTCAGAACCGGCATCTATTTGACTGTTGAGTCCAGAGAACATTTAAGGGCAGCTGTTTGCCCCTTTCCAATGCCCAGAGGCATGGAAACTCACAAGACTCAAGGCTTGAGGAGTTGGTGGCACTCAGAATGATTTGTCTTAAATAATTATCTTTTCTGGATCCACTGAGTTAAGGGAGTCTGGATCCTCTGAGTGTTGGCAGCTGTGGGCTTCCCAGAGCTCTTCAGTACTCAGCAGTATTGGAACAAGTACTTTAGGGTTCTAAGGTTAAGACACATGACCAGTATTGGGTTATTTGTTGCTTTGTTGTTGTTGGTTGGTTTTAATTTTTAATTTGAAACCTTTTTGAATTTAACTTCTGAAATGTGAAACTTTTCTGCTCGCTGAGTCCAGGCTGCACCTTCTTTTATCATGTCTGAGAGTTCATTTGTACTCTTTTAAGGTATTGTATGCCATTCTTGTAAGTTGAAAGATTAGCTCTGGGAACTACCTGCCATTTGCCAGGGAATCCTAAGGCATATGATCCATTCAGTCATGATCAAGAAGGTGTAATAAATGGGGAACTTTTTTCACTGACCCACTCTATCTACAAGGCTTGCTGCGGTGCTCAGAGATTAATGTAGACAGAAGCAAACTCAGTGCAGGGACTCTGCCTTAACCACTCATTTTGATGTAGAGTATGTAGAAACAGTAGTTAGGGTGACAACCTGGGATTTAAGAAAGCTGTTTTCAATTCCCTGCTTTGCCATGTGTGACATTGCACCTCTGTGCCACAGCTCCAGGTCTATATAATGGGACAACTGTATTTTCCTACTTCATGCAGCTCTTGGGAGAATGAATGTCTTTAAATCTGTAAAGTGTTCAGTTAACCTGACAATGAGATCATATAAGTGTATTGCATAGGGATGGCAGAGTCCAATGAAGGTGGCTTTAAAATAATATTAACATCTATCTTCTTGAGTTTGATTCAATGAGAAGAGAATGTTCTTCATCTGTATTTCAGGTTGTTCATCATCTTGCTGATCTATCCATCGTTCAAGATGTTCCCTGGCCCTGAAAACCCAAAAGAGCTTTGTCACGAACTGTATATTAGAAAAAATATTTCTTCCATTTGACAAAATTTCTGGAGCTGACATTTTCTTAAGTATCTTATATTTTCTCCTAAACTAACACCAGTTAATAGAATACAGTGATGATTTTTACAAGGTGTCCTGTAACTCAGAGGAATACTTTGCAGATTTGAACTTTGCTCATCTTTCTAGATGTCTTTCCTGGACTCTAGAGATAGGCCAATTCCAATGATTAAGAAGTTCTGTTAGTATCAGCACTATTCAGAGTTTTGGCTGCTTTATCTCTGTCTTGCTTTTAGTCCCAGATGAAATTAAGAAATAGAAAGGCATATTGAATGAGAGTGATTGTTATTAATTAAAAGAGAAAGTTAAAAGTTATTCAAAATTTTTGGTGTCTCAAAAAAAACCCCTTTCAGGTATGTGATGTCTCAAGCTTCTTGAACAAGTGGATATCTATTCCTTCTTTATCTGAGTCCATTCAAGCATACCACACGGTTGATATGGGCCCCATGTAGCTTTATCTGAATCAGTTCCCCCAAAGTCTTAAACTATATAATTAAGCTCTTTTTAGTGACTGGAAAACTGCCATTAAATTTGAAACCTGTCATGGTAATTTCAAGGCTAAAAGAATTAAATTTAACAAGAGATACTATTCCTAATTACTACCCTATCTCCAGCCTTTTGCACTTGCCTACATTCTTTAAAAGTTTTGTCCCTTTCATAGCCACCTGATCATCAGAAATTTAATTAAGGCTAATCAGGATGTCTGAACCGTGACTGCCCATAGATTGCTCTCTTTGGTGTAATAGTAGGTGTTCATCTCAAAGCCTCATTGTGTTTGTTACTTGGGCTGACACAGCTGTCATGCTTTCCAGTTTTGATATAGCTTTTCCTGAAGTTAGTTGAGTTGAATGAACTGAATTTAATTTGTAATTTCAGAGTAGATTACCACTTTTCTGTATTATGGCAGTCTTGCAACTGGCTAAACCCTTTTTGCAACAGTTACTGTTGCCACTGATACCATATTTAGATGCAGAGTCTGATTTTTATCCCAGAGAAGTATAGATGAACTGCTTATACTGGCTATTTTTTGTTGTTGTTGTTTTGTTTGTTATTAATTTAGGTTATTGAGTTCAGCAAATATCTTAATTGATTTTCCATAATTGCTGGTGTCATGTTTTCCAGTGGTATATAACAAACTCCTCTGGAGTTCTTCATAGTAGTATGAGTATTATTACAAAGGATAAATTCACATATGTGAAGAAGAGAGGAGGATCTGTGCATGTCCTTTAAGAAGTGGAGGCACATTAAGTAATAGTGGTTGCACATCCCAGCTCTCTTAATGAATAGGAAAGGAAAGGTTGGATGGGTGAGATTTTAACCAGTTTATTCCCATAATCTATCCTTAGTTTTCCTGTGGCAAACATTATACTTTAGAGCCATTATTTTCTCTTTATTTCCAGTGCAGACACACTGTACTGGTCTTCAAGAGCCTAAAATACATTTTGTTGCCTGAACTTGTCCAGGTGGGTTGTTGCAAGAGATCTGATCCTGCAAAATGTTGATTCATAAAGATTTTTGAAGGCAGTATTGAAAATTAGTTTGTTTTTGCAAAAGAGGGGTGTGCTGAGATAGCCTGTGTAGTAGGGCAGGATGGCAGGTCCCCGTGTCACTTCTTGGGTGATTTTCTCCAGAGCTGTAATGAACCGCTCCGTACTGTGGCTGCTCTTTGTCAGCGATACTCAGGGAAACACGAAACTTATCAGCAACACAATATATTATCTGAAGTTGAACAAGAAAGCAATTATGGTACCAGATTGCCATTAGCAGGTAGAAAAAAAACAAGCCCAAGGCTTCTTGTGCATCTCAGCTTGTGGGCTGACATTCAGACAAGATGAAAACATCATAACTTCCAGTGATTAACTGTGAGACACTGGAAATGAGTGTTCACAAATGAATTTGTCCTCGAATACAGCCTTACATACTTTCATCTAGGCACTTCTTTTTGAATAGCACAGCCTTCTGTGACACCATGGAGCATTTTTATGTGCAGACTTAATTGAAACAGTCTTATTTATAGCAGTGAATATTCATTCTTGTTAAAGGTGATTCTGAGGGAGGCTAATAAATGTTCTTACTTTCCTTTGCATTAGCTAACGATCTGGAAAACAAATATATTGCCATTCCCAGGGAACCCAATCTTGCTATGCTGGATTATACTGGACCAAGGTTGTATTTCACCTTCTGTTTATTCATTATTCACATCTCTCCAGTTCCTTAAGTTCCTGCCGTGATGCATCAGGCATAGCCCCAATGTCCACGTCCCAGAGCCGGCAGTTCAACTCTGAGGCAGGAGACGACAGATGGAGCCAGAGAGACAAAGTAGTACAAGGAGATATTTAGATTAAATCCATCAATGCAACTGGCCATGATCTTTGTGCACTAATGTAGTGGCAAAGGATTGTGGCAGAGGAGTGTTAAAGGGGAGTCTTGTGGGATGCATGTGACATACTATGGTACTTTGATACTAAGAAAGACAATTTTAATCAGAGAGAAAATTTTATCACTGATGAGTAATCTTTCTTTACAGTTATCAGTTTAACTGTCCATGATTTGTCAGGCTGAAGATTGGCTTATCACATATCAAAGGAGACATCAACCCTTTGTGCAGCTGTAACACACCGTGGAGCTGCAGCTTTCCACAGGATGAGGTGTCACAGCATGGATGCATGAGCTGTCCAAAGCTGCAAGCTGACTGTGCCTGGTTGTGTACATTTTTCCTCCTGCAGTGATGATGTTTCATCATTTAAATTACCAGAATCAACCAGGAAACATGGCAGTATCCTTTAACTCGGTTCTTTTACATAACTGAATGCAAGATTGCACTGCAGTGAGGGATTTGGGGAATCTGAGTCTATGCTTGGCACTTACTGCCTCCTTTCTCAGCCAAGGAGAGAGGACTGATACAGGCATAGGGAGCTGATGAATTCTGAGATTTCATGGGCCAGTGCTTCCATGAGTTGCCTGCAGACTTAAACTGTGTCCCCTGGAAAAGTTTTGCATTGAGGCTACCCCTGCATGGGGATCGCCAGCTCCTACTTAGGGAGGTCCCTGGGTAAAATGACTAATAAGGGTGAAAAATTATCTCAGTCAGCACTCTCCTCTAATGGCTCTTGGCAACTGATCTCAGTCTACCTCATAGATGTGTACTGAACCCAACCTCCATTCTCAACAAAAACCTTTTAATCATAAATATTATCAAACCAGGAAAAGTGTAATACAATGAAATTCAGAGCCTAGTGCTGGGAAATAGCTGTTGGCTTCCAAGATTTTTCAGGTACCCAATTTTGCCAACTCTTCTCTGCAAACAAGAGGTGCAATAGTTTCATCTGTAGGTGCCATTTGTGCCTGTGGTCAACTGTGCTCAAATCAGGCTGGTATGAGGACTCCACAGCCACTCAGTGCACAGGTGGACTGCTCTTCTTGATGTATCCTGAGCAATGGCCAGGCTGTCACAAGTATTGATACATCTCAGCAATGTCTAACTTTTGGAAATCATATGAAACTCTGACAGAAGCAACTTTGGAATGTCATGAACAGACCGGCAGTGGAATGAAAAGCCTCTTGCTCGCACCTTCTCTAATTCTTCTCTCTCCTTCCAAAAATGCCTCCCTCTGCGAGCTTTTGCAATTACCTCTCATTAGCCTTTGACAATACAGGGAGAGAAAGCATAAACTGGAAGCATGAATCATATCCCAATTTAGCCTGTTTCTTCTGCTAATAGAAAAGCTTATGCTTCTCAGATACTCCTCTACATTAAGATTGGGAAGGAAGACAACAGAGGGAAAGCTGAACCACTCAGACTTTTACAATGAAGTGCTTGCTGTTTTCCTTTAAACAAGAGAATAATAAATTAGAAAATTTTCTTCTTAGAACTGTCTTCATCTTGTAGCAGGTATGTGCCTAAACCAGTTCTCCATATCCAAATGCATGGCAGGAAGCTTGGTTTAAGGTGACGAGTCTGCACATCTGGCAACTGTGCAGCTCTGTGCATATGGTGTGTGCTTGAGCAAATCTTATGTAGTAGTTTGCATTTCACAGCTGAGGAAATAGCAGTGCCCTGAGACAGTTCATGGAAAGGGCGCTATGAGACCATTGCAGTAATAGGGAACTCGCTTCTGTGACCTGCAAGATCCTTCCAGCCCTAAATTCTTGAGCTCACAGGCTCAACAAGAGCATTAGTATTTTTTAGGAGTTCAGACATGACAATTATGAAATAAGTTGATGGGGCAAAAGGGCTTCTTTATACAGACAGGAAGGATCTAAGAATCAAAACAACATCAGCTCCAAATATTCCATCCTTTCCATGAAGCAGCAGGGGGGATGTAGATCAGGATTAGGTTGTTGGAATGTTCAACTGACATTACAAAGCCAACACTTGTGAGAACATGCAGATATCTTTCAAAATCACACTAAAACCACTAGTCAGTGATTATATCCTAGACAGAAATAAAGTAACCCAAGTATGCTGTCGGCACAGTGAAACAATCAAAATTATTTCTTTTGAAAAAATTTTTTAAATTATTCTGTTGCAGTGTTTGGTGTAAGATTTTTGTAGTGCTGTACTACAGTTGTAGGTTTTTTCTGCATAAGATCCTTACAAGTACAACTTGATGAAGTTATGGAACTCTACATTTAGTTTACGGAAAGTTTAAACAAGTCAAATCTATTTCACAGAAAGAATTGGATATTTGTGAAAACAAATGTGTAGTATCAAAATACAGATTAAATATTGATGACTGCCCAAATTCCACATGGTTGTAAAACAACCTTTGGTACTCAGAATAACAACAAGACCACTTAGAAACAACTCAGCAAAAACTCAGGGAAGATCTGTTGCATCAGAAATACTTCAAAAAATGCAAGCTGTTAAACTATTTATGTTACTGCATCTTTTCAGGAGAGAAAGAAAAGCAAGGCAGTCGATTATGTGCTTTTGGAAAACATTCTTTTCTCTTAAGCTGCTACTAACATGTTAATAGAATAAGAATCAGTTTGCTATGTGCTAAAAATGGGCCCCTGGAAAATGAGTTGTGGTGCAAACCAATGCATTGCAAATACCAAAGTCTGACAAGAGTGGGAAGAAGGTAATGAATGTATGAAGTCATTGTCCCCTGTCTCTCTGGTGAAACCAGCTGAGATCCTGTTTGCCTGATGTGACTACAACAAAGCACAATTTGCCCATAATAAGTAGCAAAACTTAAACACAAATTTTGAGGAATAATTAGCACTGTTTTGTGAAAGTCTGTACTGTGTCTGTACCACTCCCCACAGGCCAAAAAAGTCCCTGTCTTCCCAGAGTGACACAAATAGGGAAACTAAGGAAACTGGGTCTTAGGACAGCATTTATCTTTCCCTCCTTGATTCTTAAATTGAAAGAATCAGAAGTGGAAGTAAGTTGAAAAGTACATTTTCTGAGTATCACCAAGTCCAGTCCTGTCCTGGTGTTCTCCATTTGTGCCACCACAGGCCACAAAACCAGCTGCTCTTAAGGAAGTGAAGCTCTGGTATCTTGTCCACAGGGGTTTTTCTCTTTACTGGAAAACTTTCCTTGGACTGCATCTGTCTTTGGGTCAGATCCCCTTGGAGCTCCAAAGGCTCCTGGAGGCTTGGAAAGGAAATTACAGGAATGAGCCTTTTCCATTTCACAACTGACAGAAGAGTCCTTTGGTAACAGCAGGGTAATAACAAGCAGAACGGTTCAGATTAGAGGTTCACAAATCCACTTGACTAACACGAACACAACTCAGGCCAGCGGCGACAGATAATGAAAGTTATTCGAAATAACAGCCCTTATTTTAGCAGTTAATACTTGTCTTCATCTCCTTTAAGTTCTTTCTGTGAAAACTGTAAATGCTCCATCCTTCCCAGAGCCTTTCCATGGCTGCTGCATGAGTGTATAATATGGTGATATTTAAGATTTTTTTTTTTCAATTTCATACTCAAAAGGTTGAATCCTCAGCTCTAATCTGCTAATGCCTGCTGTTTCTGGAGGAGAGACCCTGCAATGAGCTCTGAGGTGAGATACCCAAAAAAACTCTCTGAATGTTTGAGCAATGAAATGCTGGCACTGATTGCTGAGGGGGATTTTTAGGACATAGCTTGAGAAATTTTTATTGGAGTAGTGTTGGTGGAGTTGCCTCTGCCATGAGGTGCAGCCTGCTGGACTAAGGGACCTCACAGGAGATCTATCCTCCTTTCCATCATTCACCTTTACTTTCTTGCCTTGGTCATGATGGCTTAGTGTTTTTGCTTCCCATCCATGCCAGTTTTTAGAAACTAATATCTGATCCTGCAGTGTCTTTGGGACCCACCCCTGCCTTCATGCATGTCCCTGCAGCCCTTTGGACCAGCCAGGCACATGGATCACCCTGACCTGGAGAAGAAGCTGTTCTCTTCACAAGGGAGAGGGAACAGTGTAAGCTGAGGGGGTGAAACAAATCGCGTGCTTCTCTCCTTTCTATTTAAGACTTGTACAGGAATTCCCATGCTATGTTATTAACAGATAAAAGCTGGTATTATCACCTGTCATGGGAAAAGAGGAGGAGGACTGGAACGTGATCTCCTGGGAAACACAATATGAGAACCTGCATCACATGAGCTGCTAGACAAGCAGATCCAACAGACTAAGTTTATTTCCTTTTTTATGAATTTCAAGGGATAACTGAATTAAATCCAATAGTGAGATCCCTGCTGAAGGCAGCCGTTTACAGATCTTTCAGAGTTACTGATGTCAGCCTTAAGTTGTACTGAAGCCTCTCTTAAAGCAGAGATTGCTGTTTCTGAAAGTGCTACAGAAACTTGCCTCAGGCAGGTGTTACCTCTTCCAGTCCTCAGCAACTACCATAGCTTGCAGCAGCTCCCTCACCTAAAGTGTGAAAGAACAAATTTGTCTGGCTGGAGAACATCCATCCACAAAAAAGGGAGTTTAATATTCACTGAGTGCCATCCATCAGCTCAGAAGTTCCCACTTTCGGACATGAATTGATTTATTCCTTTCGTTGTCCAGGACAAGTGTGGCAGATACTTTGCTCTCTCGAGGCTGCACAGCTCATCCAGGAGGCACTGACAAGCTAACAGGGTTTATTTATCACCATCCCACACTAGATAAGCTTCAGCCAGTTGGGAAGATGTCCTGGGAATGGAGTGAGGGTGGGAACCCACAGCAACCACAAGCCCTTGACTGAGAGACAGCTGCAGGAATTAGGAAGCCAGGAGCTTCCTATGGTCATGCTGACACAGCGGAGGTGTGGAAACTTCTGTATCATCCATAGAAGTGAAAAGTCTTCCTTTCCTAGCCTGCTCCTACCTACATTCATGTGAAAGAAGGGGACAAATGTCCGCAGCAAAATAGGCAAGGATAAGATCGCTATTGAAAAAAAAGTCAAGGAAAAAAAAAAAGAAACAGTAATGACTTGGCCACTGCTGTTTGTGTACAAGTGTTGGCTGGAATGTTTTTTTTTTCTCCACAAGCACCTGATGGGTATTCATTTGCTGCAAAGCATTTTCTCCTGAATGCTCCAGATTTTTTGAAATGCATTCAGGAATGCAGCCAATTCCCACCTTCAGCTCCCCTCTGCCTCGTCCTTTTCCTGTGGGCTGTCCTGCAGTGAATAAATGCAAAGGGAGGGGAAGCTGCTCCTGCTGCCTCTGAAGGTCACAGACACCAGGGGGGTCATGACAGCTCCCTGGGACAGTCTCTGAGTGTGGGTTCCAACATTCTTTCCTGCTTGCTGCACCCCTTGACAAAATACACGTATGTCAGCACTTCTGGAGAAAGATGTTAGTATTTGCATGTTCTACCAGACTGATCAGGGATCAAACACTCAGCAGGTAGAAGAATAAATGAGAGAAGACAGAAAAAACTGACTCAGAGACCTGAAAACAGTGAATCTTTTCTTTGATGTTCTTTGGGACAGAGTGTGGCTCATATTAATCTCTCTGTGAGGCTGGACTGACACAGATGGGTTTTAAACTAGTAATATGGAAGAAGCTTTAAACCAGCCTCACAGGGAACATGACCAGCTTGTACTCTGCTCAGACAGCAGCTCTACTCATCTTTTGGAGGAGGATGCACATGGTAATGAGAAAACCATGGGTACCATAATTCTCTAGCAGCTTTTACAGACCAAGGCCATTTAAAACAGTCTGATTGATGCTTCACTTTGTACCAGTGGCAGATTTGGCCTTTGGCCCATGCCAGAATAAGAAAGAGTGAAAAATGTCTCTACCTGTCTTTGCCTTCCACCAATAGCTCCACCGAACGTCTCTCTCCTCCTAAATCCGATTTCCTTGGTGCTATTTCTGGTATAAAAGCACAGGGTCACTGAAGTTACACTGATTGCAAAACCAATGTAAAGGCAAGGAAAACGAGGTCTGTTCTTCTGTTAGCCAGTGTGTAATTTTTAACTGGAGTGAGCACATTGCCACAAACCTGTCAGCGAACAAAACGTACGGCGATCAGAAATACCTGGGGAGGATGTGCTCGCTGAAGTGTGAAATGTCTCGGCCGCCACTCAAGCGGCCCTCAGTCCTCACAGCTCCAAGGACAAACAAGCAGCATCTGTGTTAATGTTCTTTGCAGCACTCAGTGCGAGGGGCTGCATTTCAGGAGGCAGGCTGTGGAGTGAGCCCTTGCTGCTCTCACATCAGCTGTGGTTTTGTCTCATGCTGGGGGTCTCTCCCTTTGGGAAGGTTTCAGCACGGTTGTTTCTGCCCCTCACCCAACACTGCCCCAGCCCAACTAAATCTCAGTCTACGAGGGACACAGTTTTGGTTGATGCAAACCAAGGTTAGACATTTCACACTGTATTCTGAACTGGAAACTTCACTGAGCTTCTTTACTACTTAAAAGCAGAATTGATTGTATAGTAGCGAGGCTGAGATCATGAAGGAGCAGACCCATCTGGGTTAGTTAGATGACCTGCTCTGTGAGCTGTAATTTTAAAACAGTGGGATAGACAGCTAAGCATGCAACTAAACCTTGAAGGAATTTCTAGGATCCTCCCAAAGGCTCCCAATACACAATAAAGAGCCCCATTGCTCAGGGATTTCTGGATGTACAGTTCTGGCACTCGGAGCTTTCCCTGTGCACTCAGCAGATGTTGTTCATTGTTTGCAGTCGGCATTCATCTGTCTCTACTCCTTTCTGCTCATCTATAATCAAGTTCTTGAGCTACAAATGTGTTACTCGACAACTCACAGCCTTATGTTCATATCATAACCCATTAATCCTGGACATGCTGTGTGAGGGATTTCTATTTCTAGAACAGTGGAGAGAGGGTTAATAGGTGCTGCACACACAGCTTTAGCAAAAACATCTTGTGTTAAAGCTGGTCAAAATCACATCACTTAGAGGTATTATTGGTGGCAATCAGCTATGGTCATAAGCAACATATTGACCTGTTGAACTATGTAACAATCCATAACATTCGGTTATCCATTTCTTGAAATAACTATTAATTGTTCATTTTCCCTCTATAAAGTATTTATATACTCATCTTTCATATAAAGCATGACTGTAATGTTAATGTCTAGTATTTGACCTTTAAATACAACCAATCACAAAAATCAGTAAGAAACATGTTTTTGGAGCATTCGCTTCACTTTGGCTGAAAGTGCTGAAGATCCACACCCAGTTCTGGATTCATTTGGATTGGGGGACTTTCTCTGTATGTCCTTCCAAGTTGTTCTCCTGTGTTCCATCTCCTGGTAGAAGAGACACCATGACACTATCAGACCAAAACAGATTGAATCCATTTGTTTCATATTCCGGCTCAGGATGAGTTGAATCGCTCTCTGCCTCTGGAGATGGGCAACCTGGAGAACTCCAAAGAGCTGGGGTGAAGTGAGAGCATCCCCACTATTCCTGGCACTGAAGGCTGCTCTGATTCAACAGAACAGTTGAGGATATGCTTAAACTGAAGAGTTGGATGGAGCTGTAGCATTTAGGCAGGGCAGGGGTGGTACATCACTCTGTGCAAGGGAGAATTCTGAAGGGAGCAGTGTGGTTTGAAGGGCATCTAAGTGCACAGAGAGGCTGAGAGTGTTTAGATGTCCACACATGGAGGGAGGAGCTTAGATACCAGTGTATTATACTTGTCTTTTTCCCATCAAGGGGTCAGAGGAACTCTAGAAATTTCAGAAGCACACACAATTATGAGGTACATTTGTTGACAGATCTTTTATCTTTGACTGCAGTAACTTTTTCTCTCTCTCTCTCTCAAGCTCTTAGAACTAATATCAGCAAATCTAGATAATGCTTATGAAAATACTTTGTACCACTTCCAAGCTGGGCACTGCTCTCTTTTGGTCCATTTACACTCCTTTCATCCTCCTCCATCATCTCCATGTCCTACCTCATCAGGCAGCAATGTGTCACAGGATTACACACCACGAATTAAACCTCATAACAAGCTGTTCTGAACTGAAAAAGTACAAGAAATATATTTTGGCAAATCATATGAGAAGCAGAGGAGAATAGCAGATGTTTCCAACAGGCAAATGTTTCCAGTTTGGCCATGAGTCTGTACTCCAGACCAGTCTCTAGATAACATCTTCCAGCATCATGCCAAGGGGAACAGTGGCTCTTTTGATCCCAGTGCTGTCTTGGTATCTGAGAACTCTGGAAGAGCTGATTCAAATTCCTCCCAATCTCATCTTCATCCAAAGACACCCAAGAATTGCTATATTCTCTGTCCCTGGCTCTCTGTGGCTATAATCCAACACCTGCATTTGAGCCACTGGAGGCAAAGATCCAAAATATTCACAAGGGGAATGGAGTAGTGAGAAGGCGAAAGACAATCTGCCGTGATATGAGGTGGGTAATTCCCTATCCATGCCTGAGCAAACACACAGACACTGTGGCAGGGAGCCTGACAGATGGTTAGAACAGAGCTATGGGCTTTTATTCACCCAGACATGGCCACCTTCTATTCTGGCTGGAAACAAAAATGTAACCAGTTACCATTTCTCTTCTCATTCAGTTAGTGGGGCCCATGTCAAGTGGATGGATGTTCACATGGGGTGCACTGAAATCGGGCAGGGTCTCACCGGTTCTTTCTATGCATCCAAAAATGCCAATCCCTGTGTCCATCCCGAGTGATTCTCTCTTTCCAGCCCACCATCCCCTTTGGTGCTGGCACCATGAGTCTGGAGCTCAGGCCAAGGACAGTTCTGATGCCAAGGACTCAGCTGCTGTGCCTGGGCATGGCACCACTGCCTGACTGCAGCCTGGCTCGGGCTGTAACTGAGCTTACATCCCTTTCGGGGATGCCTTTGCTATCCTTGGATGCTGTCCTGTGAGGGGATGCCACAGCTTTTTTGTCCAGGGTAGGAGAGCACCTGTCTCTGAGCAGGGAGACAGCCCTGGGGATGGATAGGGAAGAAGGCTGCATTTCTCTCCTTGTCTGGGTAAATCTCCAAGGGTGCAGCCTCAGGCAGCCCCCTGGGGCAGAGACAGGCAGCCCTGCAGCATCGCTCCGAGCCACACTCCACAGGCAGAAAATACTTTGAACGCTTTTCATTCGCTCATTTGCTTTTTTGTTTCATCAAGCCATCAGTGCAGGCAGCCGACCTCCGAGGGTGCCTTTCAAGTGATTTCCCCCGCCACTTTTGCAAACACGAGTTTATCCCTCCTAGAGAGGTGAACTGGGGATAAGTTTAATATGAAAAGAGAGAGCCGAGGTAATCAAACACCTGCTCCCACTAAAACAAAGCCTTTTTCTCTTCACAGGCTGTTGAGCACTGATGAGGGAAGGCGAAGGCACACACCAGCCCCAACCCAGCACAAGGTCCAGCCTTTAGAGTGGGCAACTCTGGGTCATAAAAGCAGAAACCTGAACTGCACTGCATGCTCAGGTCTCAGCTCCTCTGCTCAGGTTGGAGAAGGTTTTGCAAACATTTCCAGTTGAAAACTGCAAGTACTTTCCCTGCCACCTGTTCCTGTTGTCAGAGGGGAAAACACAAGTGTTTAAATGGATAAATTTAAGAGAAATTGCCTTTGTTATTCTTGCTGGAGAGCCCCTGGGGCTGTTCTACACAAGCATTGACCCTCCATATATCACACTGATTTTGGCCAGACGTGGCTGTGCTTGGCCCTTTCCCTCAGGGCTTTGTGCTGCAGGTCCTGGGGTCACTGGGCTGTGGTGGACACAGGTCTGTGCTGAGAGCTGGCCTCAGCACCTCCAGCTAGGCAATCCCAGGTTCTGGCATGCAAAAGCTGGAAGTGACCAAAAGCTGTTTGCTCCTGGTTGCAAAAGCATTGACAGATGAGTGTGACCTCCCTTGGATCCCACCACGACTCCTGCACATCCCAGGGCTGTGCCCCTCTGGGTGCACAGCAGATCTACCACAACCCAGAAGGACATCTGTGGGGATGGGTGGAGGGAGAGCGACCATTCTTTCACCCTTCTCCTCCCAGAGCATTCCCTTTTTCTCTTGCTCCCTACATAGCATATATCCATGGCTCCCCAACACTGCCCCAGCTGTAGCTGGGGGAACCCAACTTCCAGACAAGCCCAGGGATGGGCATTTCTTGCTTCCCTGAAGGACTCGTTTCATGCAGGCTCTCAGACCTTCACATAAGCTACCCTGAGGCTTCAGGTGATTTGGATGCTCTTGGAGAAGAAAGCTCTACAGTTCTGAGGGGAAAAAAAGGACTGGGCCAGAGGAAAAAAAAAACCCACCACCAGAAGCCAGGAGGATTTCTATACCCCAAGTGTGCCACCTTTCGTGTAGCAATGGAACTCTGAAAACAGCTAAATAGTTTGGCTGATCCTAATACTTCATCAGGTGCCCTTTGCCTTCCTGGTGAAAGGCAGCAGAGCCCTCACAGGTGTCAGAATATCTTCACTAATATCTCCGGCTGCCCATGAATTTGAGATGGTTTCTCATTGCCTCTGATGGCTGATGTGCAGTAGTGGGAGGGAGATGAAGATGATGCCCATCAGCAAGCAATCAGGCATCTCATGTTTCTCTTCTGACACAGTTCTCCATGCAGGATGGTCATTTTCTCTGACAGCCCCCTGGTCCTTTGGCTGGTGCCTTCATCAGGTCTGCAGCTTGAAAGAACAACTTTCTGCACATCAGACACCCGTTGGGACTGACTTCCAGGGAAATAAACACATATATCATGTGGAGTCAGTGGTACCAGCCCTAGAGAGCTCTTTCCCAGAGCAGGTGCCAAAAAAACCCCATCTTGATATTGACTGCTCTGAAAGGTTCAAGATGCAGAGGCAGGTATTTCAGACAAGCAGCCCAAAACAAATCTGTACAAGTCTCTACAGACTGCACTAGTGCTTGAGTTGTAACCAGAAGGAAATAGGCTGCCAAAATACAGCGGGGCTCAGGGATGTTATACACAACACTGTTTTATATACTCACCTGCACGGTGAGCACTGTGCACCACCCATTGTACTGCTCTCCTTCCAACCCATAATTCATTACAGGTTTGCCATTTCTCAGTGTGTAAAAATAGGATGTGCTGGCACGGTTTAAATGGTGCAAAGAGCACTGTGGAGAGGCACAGCGATAGCTGCGAGGGAAATGAGGAAACAGGGGAGTTCTCCTGAGCAAAGGGCAATATCTAGAAAATGCTGAACTGACAACCTCTGCTGCTGAAACCAAAAACCCCCGGCAAAAAGCCACCACCACTATATATATACATATATACAGCAACCAGCAGCTCTGAAGAAGACAGCACATCTGAAATCCACTCAGCAAATAAAGCCCCAGCTGTGTGGTGCACTGCAGACAGGATAATCCTGCTATTTTACCCATCTGAGGAATTCAAGCTTGGATTTCGAAGGCAGCTTTCCATGGATTTCCACCTTGTAAATTCAAAGGCAAATGGCAATACGCTGGTGCAGGTCTCACACCACCCTTGTGCCCAGGATGATTCAAGATAGTTGAAAGGGAGGTCTCCAGGGCTGGTTTCTGAATGCATTGTGGTTTTTGCCCTGCTGCAGCATGGCGCACTGTTCAGCGCTACTCAAAACACCCAATTTTGACCACCAGTACATCCCACACAAGCTGTGCTCCTGGTGGACTTTTGTTTGACATTGGCCTGGTCTATCCAACCTCATGGTGTGGTGTTCAGGGAACCAAGACCTTCTGCTCTCAGTGGGTGCCCTGATGGAACAAAGATTGTGTATGGCCTGAGGAGAAGAAAATAAGGAGAAAATTGGTTGGAGGTGATTTTGGAGACTGTTTGCCAGGGTTTAATATGTTTTGGATAACTGACAGCTGGCTTTCCATAGGCACAATTTTGTCTCAATTCTTTTTATTTCCTCAGGCGACATTTACCTCTGCTTTTTAAACAAAATACAGTCAGGACTAGACTATCACAGTGCAGACTGATTGACTGCTTTCAGACAGCTCTCCAAGCCTCCTAAACACGTTAAACCACCCTCTTCCTGGTGAGTAGCTCCCAGACATTTCAGCAGGAATAAGAATGCAGCTCTGCCAGGAAGCATTAGTGAAAACATGATCATTCACAAGAGTCACTCAGTATTTCTAGACTGAAATTATCCACAGCAATATTTTTATAATTCTGGTTTTAATATCTAGTAGTGGGCACAAGAGTCACTCTTTCAGCTGCATAGATAGCTTTTCTCATTATCTAACATGGTAATAGGTTTTTCCCAATATTAAGGGCCAGTTAATGATTTGTATTTTGTTTTTTTGTCCTGAGAGAAAATTCAACTTTGTAGAGAAAGAATCATATTTATGTTTCAGGGTAAAAGGTTGTGGGCTGTTTTGTATGTAAAGCTGAATCTCATGCACAAATAGTATGGAATAAAAAGACAGAGTTTAGCTAAGATGTTTAAACTGAGGGAGTGATGGAGTGGAGAGGTTTTATATGGTTGGAAAGATGTATGTGTGGAATATCTAAAATTTTCCAAATGTAGTGAGTAGGAGATCATTTTCCTCCCCTTTTTTCCAGGGTATTCAAATCCCTTCATCTGGATAGAAAAGAGGACTTTGAGAGATCAGTTAGCAACAAACCCCAAAATCTCTGGACCTGCTGGACCTGCTATAAATGTGATGAACTCATAAATGAGAGATCCAGACATGAAGCCCTTTGCTATCAGCCTGGGGAATTCAGTATGCCACAGTCCAGAAAGCTCATCCACAGTTGCTCTGCACTCCCCAGTGCTATTCTCATTCCTCATCCAAAACACAGGAGATTGAGGCTGTAACTAAATCTCAGAATCACAAAAGCAAGTTTCCAGGGCTGGTACATGGTCAGTGAGTCTCTGGTACATATAGATACTCACTGCTATATAGGCTTTTTTCTGCTGCCAAAAGTCCTCAGCGGCTGCACATGCTGGATTTATCAGAGTTTATGAGATATGGCACCACAGAAATTGGTCTGAGACCGCCAGACTATTTACTACCACTCTACCAGAATAATTCATATGTTTATTTCCCATCCTGAATATATCCAAAACTAAACCTCCCAGTGAAGTTGCACTGATTTAAAGCTAACCATAAATCTGTTGACCCTTGGTAAACCATTGCTTTTGCTTTTGCTTTTTCATTATTTTTTTTTTAATCTGTTTGGTGTTGAGAAAAAGAAAGTAATTTCCCAACCATATGCCCCAAGCAAATCTACAGATCCTTTGCAATATGCCGTCCACCCTTTTTCCTGTTTGCCATTTGTTTTTATCTCCCAGAATTTTCTACAATCTCCTCTGCTGTTCCTGAAATTTTCTCCCTCCTAGCCTGTTGCATAGGGAAAGCCAAGGATGGAAACGTGCTGGGTTTATTTGTTCCCCTCTAAGCAGGGAGAGCAAACAAAATAAAGTACAGTCCCTACGTGTGCAGGATCTCAAAGCCTTTTATCAGTGCACGGGATTCATGCCCTGCCCTTGACCCAGAGCTCTGCAGGGGGAGGCAACCCCAGGGTGCTGCACTGCTAGCAGAAAACTGATATTTTATTATGGGGCTGCTATTTTTCCCCTTTGGCAAATAGGGTTGATTTAGCAGGGGGGAATTTTTTTCCCTAGCCTGCTGATGGTTAGATTTTGGAACGCTTCCCTACTTGGGACAGCCTGAGTCATTTTCAGCTTGTTTTCAGCTCCCATTTTTTTTCCACTAAGCTTTTAAGTAGTTCACTTCTGTGTCCTCCCACTGGCTTCTCTGTTCCTTCATCCTTTCCAGACTCTTGGCCACTTTCTGCACTTAGGACAGGAAAAGGAGTAGGCCTTTGGTAACCAGAGTTTGTAGAAATCTCTACATTCATTTGCTGGTTTATTATAATGGAAAAGAAATGTTCACACTGTGCATACATTAATAGATTCTGATTAGCCTTGAACAGTGGTAGGAGAAGATAAGATAAGCTCTCAACATCTTGCAGAAGTAAACAGCAAAGTGTTAAATTGGTTTAACAGCTTTTGGATGAGTTTAAATGAGGCGTCTTTTTCTTTAAATGACATATCTAGAAAAAAATTAGCCCTTTGGTTCTTTAATGACACATTCACTTATATCACTTAATGTTGCATGCTCCTTCTTTTACAGGCTTTGCTGTGAAAGTGCTGGCACTGTTACAATCCAGAGGAAAGAACTACTTCCTTAGCTATTCTGCTGATTAGCTGATTTTAAAAGTGCAGAGTTTCTTCATGAAACTCTCAGCTGGATATGGCATCAACAGCAGTCTTTTGTGCAGCTCCTCCAAGATTGGTGATAATAATGAATTTAGATGGTCTGAACCAAAGACGTTTTCCTCAAACTATACCATTTCTGTACAGAAAATGGGTCTGATTAAAATACTTTGCCCCACCCACCATGTGTTTTCTCCACAGCTTTGAACATTCTCTGTAGACAGCAGATAAAAGGATTTTATCCATTCTGTCAACACCAACCAGTTATTAGTCTGCATTCTGCCTAAATGTCCCATATACTCTGGGGCTGGGCAAGCAGTCCTGAGCTGCTGGAAAATGTATGGAGACATTTGACAATGTCAAAAGAAAAGGCTGGAGGCAGGACTTGGGTTCTGTCATGGCTGTTCCCTTGTGAGGGCCCCAGACCTGGCGAGAAGAGGCTGGTGGGTGGCAGCTCTGCCACTGACTCTGCTCCTGGCAGGGCTGTGACCTTGGGAACAGGCACAACAACATCCAGCCCCTGGCCTCTGGGTCCTTCAGTGTGCAATGAACAGAAGAAACCCCCAAACCCCACAGACTAATTAGGTTAGAAATGTTGTCCCCTCTGTGAGGAAGTATTTGTTGGGTTCTGAGAACTGCCAAGGTTACAAAATCCAGATCTCCCACAGGGAGCTACACAGTCTGAACAAATCTCTCCTCCATCATACTTTTAACAAGAAAGTATCAGTTGGTATTTTTAAGGACTACTGAGGATAGGAGAAAGTAATCCCTTTTTTATTTTTTGTTTATTTTGGGGCTTTAGATTTATAAAAAAGCAATTGGTCAAATTGGATGAATAACAGTATCATCTATATTTTTCCCTTTCTTCTTCAAAATGTCAATAAGAAAATGGGAGTTTTTTCCATGCCTTTTAGGAGATTATTTCACAGAGATTTTGTACTGTTTTTTAGCTCAGACTTTCCTTTTTGTCATTTTTATTTTGCTCTCCTTAGCATCACATCTTTGTGCACACAAAATAATTCTTTTCTGTCTGCCCGAACATAGTAACCATAACACTAGTCATTACTCAGTGAAGGTGTGTATATTTAGTTCATCATCTTTTCTCATAAATCAATCTTTTCAACCCCAAAATCATTTTAGCTGCTCTTTGAATTGTCTGCAATTTGTTTTTTTCCTGGTAATGAGGTGGCCCAGAACTGAATGCCGTATTCAAGGCAGGCTGCCACCAAAGTAATGGGAACCAGGATGATTTCCATTATCTGCTGTTTGACACAAACCTTCATGTGAATACGTTGCAAGAAAAGGTCTGTTCTTGCAAATGTAATAGTGCTGAAAACATACATAATCTTTATGCTCTGTATTTAATGCTTGTGCTTCCAGGCATCCTGGATTATCTTATTTTTCAGTCACTAAGCTTTGCTCATTAAAAAAAACCAAACCAAACAAAAAAAAAAACAAAACAACCCTGGGGGAATTTGGCCTTTTGATCCCAGTTCCAGATGTCAGTGTCCAGGTAGCTGAGGACTGAAATATGGGAGCTCTCATCAAAACTGGTGCAGGTACAGCTGTAACTGTTTTAGCAGCTTGATCCACTGTCCCCTCATTTGGAAGCATCAGCTCTGCGGTCTAGATGAGCTGAGATGTTTTATTATTCATATGAAGGAATAAGTAGAGAAAGTAAGAATAAAATCAGAAGCTGATTTTCTTAATGTTCCCTCCAGCTCTCCTGAGCTGATCACACCAGGCAGATGAGACATGGATCTCTCTATGTCCGTGCATGGATTTAGCTACAGGGTCTCAAGTAGCCAGGAGGGCTCCAGTGTCCCATCTCTGGTGCATCTGGTGCAAGGTTATGGGTCTTCCTCAAAGAAGGTCCTGTTTGCAGCAGTACTTGGCCAGCAGAGAATGCACTGGCTGAATATTACTCTTCCTGGTACAAAAGGCTGCCTTTTGCATTATCCAGAAGTCCCGTTCCTCCTTGTCCACCTGGAAATGCATCATTCAGCTTCTGAAATCCTTCCCTAGCTCCAGCTCATCTCAGGTCACTCGGCTCAAGCCAAGCTCTCGGTTTGAAGCATTTACTGATCCATTTTTATGGTACAGCCGTCACATAAATACAGCACCAAGTTCTCCTTATGGCCATCTGGGGACTTGGTAGCCAGTCTAACAGCCCTGTTATTTTGATGTTAAATAGAGCAGTAAGAGTAGAGCAAAAACAAAAACCAAAAATGCAAACAAAACAAGGAACCCCCACTGTAGACAGGAATTCTGAAATGACTTCCCTCATCCATACTGCTGGTGCAACAACAGTCGCTCCCCATCCATCCCTGTTCCTCACATCAGTGATGGCATAGAGCAAAAATCAATAGCAGGAAAGGAGGATCAATGCAAACAAAAATGGCAAGTTTTGTTTTAAAAGATTTTGGCAGAGGGATTTTAAAAAATGATGCCATCTGTGGTATTCCTCTACATCGACAGCATGTGCTGAGGATAACGCCAGTCCCACATCAATAACATCTGCTAATGCCGCTTTCCGAGCGGTGTAATCAATCCTGCCCAGCAGGCCCCGGGGTAGAAAAGTAAGCTCACAAACTGTGCCTGCCATCTGCATCCCACCCGCCCTCACCCGAAATCTGGCAGCCCTCACCCAAAGCGCCCAGTGAGGCCACTGCTCAAGGCATGGGGCGCTGGGGCTCTGGGCAGGGCAAGTCAGAGAGGGGTTACCCTACAATGAAGCCAAAACCCACCACTTCCTTTATTTTGAGCTGTTCAGTCTTGAACAGAAGCAGCAGTTTCCCAGAAGCATCTTTGCACATCTGTCCCCAGCTGGGACAATGTGGCTCCTGTGCCATGGCAAACCCCACACACCACCACGAGGATGGTCATCCAGGACAGAGTTTGGGCTGTCCAGCTGTCTGTCTCACCCTTTGTAAAATACCCATTTTCCTGCTAGAACATTTTGTTTGCATCACCTGGGTCTGCACCAGAAGTGCTGGGAGCACAGTGCCTGTCACGCTGCACAGCAAACTCCACACTCCCAAACCCAGGCTCTCCAAGTACATTTATATAATATTGCAATTATGGGTGATTCCTTTGAATTTTATACCAAAAGTCCTTGGACAGTAACAGAAAGGAGGTGGGACAGGAGCAGATGAATTTTCTCATGGCACTGTCTGGGCTTGTAGACTTCAGCATGCAGCACTTAAAGCATTCATAAGAGCAAAAGTAGTGGGGGTTAGGGTAAGTCAAATTAAAGAAAAAGTGAGCAAGGCACGCATATTTGAAAAAAGAATCCTAATGTATGGAGGAACTGGCTTCCTTCTAGTCTCATTTAATATCCCTTTCCACAGAAACACTGGGCTGAGGTGCCAGGGGAGGTTCAAACCATAAAGTCCTCAATTTGAATGGAACATTTCACCCAAATTAAAAGGAATGGCTTTCCCCCAGAGTCTGAATGTGTTTGACAAATAGCATAATTTTATAAAAAAGGTTTTAGATTCTTTAGACCTGAAAATAGGAAGTTCACTTTGACATCTATTTTTAGCCAGATTGTGAGCATTTATTGCCTTTTCTTCATGTACAGATAAAGCAAATGCTCCCCTCAGAGTTGTTTGCTTTCAATAGCGCAGAGCCAAGCAGTTGTTTTAATTAGAAGGTTTTCTATACACAAGGACATTTCCCTAATACTTTTCCTGCATCAGGACTAAATAGAATGGGAAACTTGCTGCAAAAATTGCCGAGGGTCATCCAAGACAACAAATAAAGGGAAGCCTGGCCAGTACCCGAACCAGAGCCCGAGCATCGCTGCTGTTCATCGGCACCATCTTAAATGGAAACCTTTGTCCATCCAGCAAGAAATTCAGTGTTCACAATGTCACTGAGTCCCTCTGCCTATCTCTGGTAGCAGCATCACAGCAGCTTTGGTAACGCACAACCTTAACAGCCGTGTCACTGCACAAGCACCATTTTGGCACTTGCAGGAATCTAGCTGGAAAAATGGAGCAAAAAGAAGGGGAATGACACGGTGAACGTGGTTAGATAAAGTTTAATTTGTCAAAGAACGGTTGAGGAAAAAGGCTGATGTATTCCAGGCTGTTGTATAGAGCACTACAGAAGCAATCTATTTTTGTTCTGCTATTATGCCATGGAGAATTCATCTCTCTGCAACAGTAGAAGTGATAAAGGAAAAAATTGGCCCTTTTCCTGTAAATTGACTCCAGTACTTTGGGGTGGGTTGTACTTGCTCTCTCTGCAGCTGAATGCAAGCCTGCGTATTTCCAAGGGAATAGAGGACGCCAAGGTGCTCTTGGAGATCAAGTGCAAAACTCAATGACCTGGGACAAGAGAAAAAGTCTCAAAAATAATCAGCCTGAGCTGACATCTGAACTGCAAAGTAAATCAAACACTTGGAGCTTTGAAAAGTTCAAAAGGTTTTAGGAAAGATAAAATCACTTGCCAACGAGCTTCTTATTTAGAGTCTTGATTTTCTTTCTTTTTTCTTTTTTTTTTTTTTTTTAAATATGAAGAAATATTTCCAGGAAGATAATACAAATTCAATATCATTGTTTGGAACAAAGAGAAGGCCAAAATTCTCCATCTGAGAGGATGACTGAATCTTTACGTGCTGGAGGACATGATGCCTTTGCTGACAGCCAAGAGAAGAGCAACCGATGCATTCCGTATCAGAGGCATTGCCTTGTGCACTGAGTGGCAGCTCGTTTTTGGTTGTGCCTTATAACAACGGTCTTGAAATTAAAAAAAGCAAAAGCAAGTATTTTCATTGACCTGTTTGTCTAGTCATATCAAAATCCAACCTAGAGACACAAATAAAGAAAGAGGGTTTTCCCCCCTCTTTTCTGTCCCTGGCATGATCCTCAGCCATAGGCATGGATCCCATTGTACTATGCAGTGACTCAGGGTGGTCAAGGGGCTTTATCCTGAAAGATATGTTCAGATGCATCTGCTGTTGCCCAGCAGCTGCAAGATGCACACCCTGGACTTCAGGGAGACATAAAGAACAGCTCTATATCAAAAATTGCTAGACAGGTTTGCTAGTCTTCTCCTGGGGCAGAGATGATGGGGTTTTGTTTTCTGTCAGTAAGCAGGAGAGTAAGCCATTCTAGAGGTCTAAGCCTCTTATGTCTACTGGGAGAGTCATTCCCAGCAGTGAGGGTCAGCACCATCTCTGAACCTGATGCTCTGGGGCTGCAGAGGGTGAGGTGACCCCTGGAAGGCTTTGGGAAGCTTTAACAGGAAAAAGCCCAAAATCATAGCGAGAACAAAACATAGTAAGAAATCTGAAGAAAGGAAACAGAAAATAGAAAGGGCAAATAGTAGGAGCATAGAGCACAGGCTGCCTCTGTCCCCAGTCTCTCTGATGGGGCAACAACAGAGGGGACAAAGGATGAGCATTTGGGGAATGAGTGTGGTGGGGAAGGAGCTGTGGTTGCTCTTCTGGCTGAGGGGACCTGCCACGTGTGTCCCCTGGGAGCTGCTGAGCTGGCAGTGGCAGCCTCATTTCACTGAACAAAAGTGGAAAATCAGGGAAAGCAGCCAAGGAAGGAGAAGCATGGAGGTACCAAAGCTCTGAAGCAATGAGCAGGGAGAAGACCCACCAGGCCCTGTCTGACCTCTTCTCTTCCCTGAGGCACCCAGAAAAGCCACCGCCTCAGTCACACAAGGATTACAGTGATGTATCATGTGGGGAACAACCTCTGTGGAGAAAGATGGTGCTGTTTCTGTGATTTATAGAGAGATAAAGTGATTTATAATAATGAATAATGAATTCCTACACATGTTAACTGGTTCACAAACCTGATACCCCCAAGAGCAGAGCACTTGCTTCAGTCCCGTCTCCCCACACATCCCTTTCCCAGCACTGCCCTGTCAGTGCCTTTGGCAATGTTTAATATTTATGCAGCACAGGGTTCCGGGAGAGCAGTGGCACC
This sequence comes from Scytalopus superciliaris, assembly GCA_013400415.1. Classification (NCBI taxonomy): domain Eukaryota; kingdom Metazoa; phylum Chordata; class Aves; order Passeriformes; family Rhinocryptidae; genus Scytalopus; species Scytalopus superciliaris. The sequence continues at coordinate 550,730 of VXBX01004843.1, read as the reverse complement.
AGGGCTGTGCCTGCTGGGCTGCTGCAGCCCATGAGGTGCCATGAGCCCTGCCTCCCACCTCATGCATTTCCACTGTCTTCTGCACTTGTTGCACAAGGCATGCAAGCACCCCAGCAGCCTCCTTCCTATCATTTTAATGGTGTTCTTTATTTACTGGATGTTGACAAGACGCTTGGTACTGCAGAGGGCTCAAAATGAGTGTAATGCTGCTCCCATGACACTCAGCTGGACGGGGCACAGCAATGGGAGGTACTTGGAAACACCAACAGCCCTTTGGGATATGAGGGCCCCAGGGATGGCACAGCCTTGAGTCCTGCTTAGCTGTCCTGGAGCCCCATGATGATGATGATGATGATGGTGATGGGCACAGCTCAGATGCAACACCACACCCTGAGACCGAAGAACAGGGAGAAACCTCCCCAGAGAGCTGCACCCCACAGTCCCACATGGACTGGTTATTTATTGAGTGTTGATAATCCAATTCTTGTGTGAATGAAAGGGAAAAACAACCAAAAAAAAAAAAAAAAAAAAAANAGAAAAAAAAAAAAAAAAAAAAAAAAAAAAAAAAAAAAAAAAAAAGAAGGGTTTTGTTAGAGAGACAGGTTCTCATGGTCTGGCCTTCCTGCTAAGAGGCCAGGAGATGGTTTAAGTGAGAGCTGCTGGAGCCTGAGGCTGTTTTTTAAATCTCAGGAGATACTTTCAAATATTTTTCCAAGTTGACTGAGTTGTTGCATCTTGATTTGCATTGCAGACATTTACACTTTTGCTCCATGTTTCCCAGTTTTTGCTTGCAAACATTGTGTGGAATGAAATCAGGCATTTTCAGCTGCACTAATTTTAACCTAATTTCAGACAGGTTGGTAAGGTAAGGTCAGCATTCTGTCAATGACAAATTTAATGAAAATGAAGGTCCAGACACCAAAATGTTATGGAACTGGATAAGGCTTTTTGATTGCTGTCATTACAATTGATAGTTCTATTCAGTCACTTGAAATTTTATTGATTTTTTTTTATCCCAAGCACTCCACCTTAAACTTATTTTTCATTTCAAGAAATCAATACTATGGATCCTTTGACACAAGGCATGCAGCATTCTGCCACAATATGTATTTCATGATGGAAGGAGCTGGTTTTTTTTTTCTCTGCTCACCTCTTTCATCATGAAAATAAACTGAAAAATCTCAGTTGCTTATAAAAATACAAATCTGGGGGAAACTTCCTGCCCTTGATTCTCTGCACTAGATCACCTGTGCTGCTGTCTGCTGTGGAGATGTTTTTCCTGAAGCCCTGCTGCTGGCGGAAGGCAGAGTTATGAATGTGTGATGAGGTTTGCCTAACAGCTTTGGTAAGTGGAAATTTTTTCTTCTGTCTGCTTTTTTGTCTTGGGGGTTTTTTTGTTGTTGGGTTTGGGTTTTTTTTCAGTTCTGCTTTCCTGGGCACAGGTGGAAAATCTAGCTTTGCAATTTCATCAGTGGAATGAAAAAGCCCACGTTCTGCACGGGCAAAGGGTCTAGGCTGGAGCTCCAGGCAATGTCCCTGCTGTGAAGGCAGATGGACGTGTAGGGTGATGAAGTGTTACCAGGGATCAATCTCTGTGGAGCTGCCTGGCGAGATGGGTGAGACTGGGGGTGGATGAGGAGACTGGCCCACTGGAGACACCAGTTTGTGGACTGTAGGGATCAATCTGCCTCCTCTCCCTCTCCAAAGCCACACTTTGAAGCCCATATCCAGTAGCCCCGGGCTGGCCTTTCCACACCCACCCAGAAGCACGGACAGGCTGCGCCACCTGAGCTCAGGTAGCTCAGACACAGGAAAGTCTGTGGGTTTGGGTAAAACACAAACAGCAGCAGGAGGTGCTCACCTTCCTTACCAGCCTTGAGTGGCTCTTTGCATTTGATGGAGGAGGCACAGACATCCAGTTTCCAACTTTCCCATCATGTCTGTGTGCTATATTTTCCCTCGTAAATGTCTAATTTTCAAAGTTTTATCCAGGCTTGCATAATGCCCACCACTTTCCTCTGTTAGGAAGCTCTAGGGAATAGAAAGAAGCAGATGACCCCTCTGGTCAGCTGAGGTCCTTAGAAACACCCTGTACTGTGGATCCAGCCATCCTTCTGACTGATAAATAATTTAGTTCTGGGTGTTATGAATCCCTGGCTTTTTATGAGTATAGAAATTTATTACAAGTACAGAAAGTCTCACCTTTATCAATAATTAAAGTTGGTTACACACAACGACTTTGGCGAATGATCTGAAATTTAAGTGAAAAAATGGAGTATTTGTCCCTCTTTTTCAGAAAAAAAAAAAAAAGAGAAAAGAGTGTTGAGGGAGTGATAACAATGTAAGAGCATATAGGAAGGGTGAGTGGACTACATCTTTCTTCTAAGTATCTCTCTGACCTGATGGATTTGTGAGTACAGCTCTGTAATTTTGAGGTAAATGAATTCAATTCAGAGAAGAAAGAGAGGAGGAGGGAAGTCTGCCATCAGCATTCATATAGGTGCAACAGGTATAAAAAAACAATATCCAGCATCCATATCCTATTACATCCACCACTAAACCAGAATGTTATTAGCAGTCACAGCACAACAGAGAACAGGAGGGGAGATAAAGAAAGAAAAGAAATCAGGATTGATGTTCTCTTCCTGTATTTGTTATCTCACAGAAACCACCAGCAGAATACAAATCAACCCACCCCATGCACAGGAGGGTGGGATCCTTCGAGACTCTTGTTTTACGGATGAAATAAATTCAGTCACTGGGGGATGAAAGGCTCTAAAACCATAAAGAAAACCTCACCTTTTGCATAAGTTTTTCCTCTGGTCAAGAGCTTCCAGAGAGTGGTGTGAAGGGAAGTGCCAACAGTGGCCCAGCTAAGGATGGTCACAATTTTCCCCTTATGAGAAGAATGCTCCCATAGATTTCTTCTACTCCTTTCATGGCAATTCCTTCCTGGAGATGAAAGTGAAATGGCACTCAAGGAATTGTTACTCATTTGAAAAGAAAAAACTAAAACCCCCCAAAAATAAAAAAAGAGACAAGGAAAACATATTTTAAAAGGTAAATGGGCTGAATAGGGAAAAGCATGTGAGCAAAAGTGGAAAAAAATGTGTTCTTCAAGTTTCAGCAGAGATTGAAAGCCTATTTCTTTCCAGTTTGAACTTTTCTACCTGAAAACACAGGTTTATTTGCTTTACAGGCCAAAACAGCAATTGTTACATTATGAAGGAGTCTGTATTTTCCTGAGAATGTAAAAACACAGCAAGCACCAGGTTGGCAAAGTGATCCCACTTGGCCACCACCATCTCTTGTTCTGCACTGGCAGCATTGCAGAGTTATTGCCCACATTATACCTCACCTTGGTAAGCAAGAGTGATTTCACAGCTGTCTATAGACTGGACACAGTAGCAAGAGCTGAAGTTGGATTTATTCATGTCTCTTATAGATTAACATGGACATATCAATCTACAACTTTTCAGGCTTTGCTGGAATATACTGATCTACAAGGTGGAGTCAAGAAATTGGTTGTTATAATAATATTCTTCATAAACACATAGCTCTTGAATGTCCATCACAGCAATTATCCCAGAAGTAGTGGGATTTTTAGGGTTCCAAATACATCATGTCCAGAAAATCAAACCACACTCAAAAACAAAGGGCACTTTTCAGATTGGTGATGAAATTCTTAATTATGCCACACCAACTGCAGCACTGCTAGGGAGAAGCAAATTCTCTTACAAATTATGCACATACATCAAAACCACCCTCTGTTTCAGAGACAAATGCCCAATCAATCCGGTCTATTTTGCCATCTACAGCAGACGCTGCATCAGGCTATTTTATAACTATAAATTTTAATATGTCTTTCCTCACTATAGTCAGTCAACTTGTGATTCTCCAGACTCGGGGAGGGAGCTGAATTAACGCAAATAAAGTGAAGCACAGTCGAACAAAACTGATGTAAATCAGATTGTGGAAATAAATGTTTTATTTTCTACATTAGCAAAAACTGGAGTCACGATGTAGAAAAAGGTCAACGATAGGAATAAAATTGGTTTATTTTTGGTGCACCAGGATTCATTTGCAACTGGATCATTTGCCCACACATAATTAAAAGTTGACAGTGGCTTATTGCAAGCTAGAAGAGGGATTCAAGAAATAGGCAAAGTTGATTTTGTTTCAGTCCTTGCTAGGACTCTGCTCCTTGGTCCAAGTGATGAATTAAGACAGAACTGGGATACAATTTACAGCTCTGTCCCCTGGGCAGACTTTTCAGAGAAAGGAGAGATGGAACAAGCATAATCCTGATCACTTGGCAAAATGTAACCTGCTTCCAAAATATTGGGGGCAGGGCCACAGACAGGGGTTTAAATAAAACCAGATTGTTAGAGGTATCTACAGCTAAGCTGAAGCTGCAGCCAGTGCCCGGCTGGATGGGAAGGGTGGCCCAAAGGCACTGGATTCATCAGGAGAAATGGATTGAAGTGACCATCATACAGGCCTTCTGGTGTTATGACATGCACATACAGGAGAGGCAGATAATGGTGAGAAGAAATTCTGTACATCCAACAATCATCCTTTCCTGTACATTCAATAATCTTCCTTACCAGGATTTGATTTCCTATTACATCGTTCTGAATCGTATTAGAGACAGCACACAGAATAAAGATTGGGCTCCTTCATTCTTTTATGCCTCTGAACCCAGATGGAATACTGGAAAACAATAAAGCTCCTTTCCACTTTTTTTTTTTTTTTACTTCCCTCTTTACTTAAAGGAAAAGGTGCTTAATAGTAATTTTAAGATTAAGAAAGAAAATGGGTATTTAAAAAAGAAACATATTCCTCTTGGGTCACCCTGAAAAGCTGCTTCATTATTGCCTAGAACCAGTGGAAATAAAGCCAGCATGTCATCAAATCCTTAATACAGCATTAGATCTAACTGAATCTTTTGCATTTATTTTTAATGAGCAGCTTGTTTGTTTAATGTGATGGCTACATAATTATGAGTATGAGTTTGTTCTCTACTTGGGACATATTGGTTCTAATGCAATGATATTTAATTACTACCTCTCAAGGAATTATAAGAAACAAGCTGCCAAGCTTGAAAATGCAGTGAATTATTCCTTGTTCGTTGGACTGAAAAGCCCAAATGCCACTACCTGTGAGGTGTCCCCGAAGGGAGTGAGCCTTTCATCTCAAGTTTCTCCATCAGCATTTAGCATTGGAGCTCTGTACCAAAACCAGCCCCAAACCAACATATGTAGATGCATTACTGGGTGAGATTTGCCATAAAATGAATTAAAATCCTCATATTAAATGTGCAATACCTTAGTACAGCAATAGTGAGTGACAGCAATGAGGATACAATCCAGCTGTTGAGACAGAAACAAGAGCACGCATTGAGAATGCACATCTGTTTTCAAAGAAACAGCATCATCTGTTTTCCTTGCAGACATGTGACCCCATTTCTGTCTACTCCAGAGCCAAGAAATGGCTTTAAAAAGCCATCCAGACTCCTGCTTGGGATCTGTCTGTCCCAACTTCTGTCCCCCAGGCCTGGGACTCAACATGCTGTCCCTGCCACATGTCACTGCTCAGCATCTCCTCTGCTCTGCTCCAGCAGTTGGTTGTTGCCGAGGGAGGTGATGGGAGTGGAGGTGAGGGAATTATTGCTGGTAATAACATCCACAGCAAATCTAGCCTTCTTGCCACGGTTTGTTTTAACCAAACCTGTGCTGTATGAAGAGATCAATCACTTGTAAATTCCCCCAGTGCCAAGTTGAAGAGTGGCTCCCAAAGCCCCTGTGTCTGGCTCACAGTGGTGGGTTTTGCCTCTTACCACTTCAATCACAGGTGCCTGTTCCCTAATAAAATTAATAAAACTACTTAAAGATGAAAGTAACGAATCTTTACCCTCGATCCAACCCCACCTCACAGGAAACAGCCTACACCCCTTGACTTGTTCTTTTAAACTACTATCAGCATTTATATTTTCACTAAAAATGGCTTTGCCCGTATTTTTGCCGTAGGGCTGTGTGCTGTGCCTTTACCCTTCCAGCCATCCCCAGGCTGTCAGTGCTCCACACAGCAGGGCTGAACGCAGGTCATTCCTCAGCCAGCCAATTTGCCATTCTCTCTCTTTATGCCATTACTCTTCCCTTCGGTGTAAGCCTCCCTCACACGCGACCCCATCAATAACGTGAGCCGAGCGCAGAGCTCCCTTCAAAAAAAGAGCTGTGGGTCCTCACTGCCGGTTCTTAGCCAGCCCTTGCTTAAGCAGAGTGACTATTTGGGGGCTGGTGGCCAAAATGCCTAGTTTTCCATAACAATGTGTCCTGCCTACTCCATTCCTGGGATGTGGCAGTGGCAGAAGTTAATTGGAGAGTGACTGGGGAATATCATCTCTCCGCTGACATGAATAACTGCAGAATTGCCATTATTTCCATCAGAGGTACAGCTCAGTCCCCACAAATAACTTACAACTGACTTAGATAAACCCTGTTACTGTTCTTCAAATATTTTCTAGATAACAGAAGCCATCACTGCGAGGGATTTCAGAGGTATGCATTAACAAAATTAAGGATTTAGGGTTGAGCCAAAGTCAGAAATCCCATTGACATTACCAAATCAGACCTTGCAACTTTATTCCTGTGAGATAAACCCCAGGTGACTCCTGCAACATTTTTGCTCACTGGAGGTAAGAAGGATTTAGCCTGTGAAACACCACTGGATATTCACAGCTTCATCTTTCTTATAGACTGTGCACAAATAGTAACTCAAGGGACATCTGGAGCAGCAACTCTGCATCTTTGCACAGGAGAACTAGTAGATCACTCCAAACTAGGAAAAATCAGTATGGACTAGGGATGCAAGTGTCTGAAGGAAAACAGGGCTGACAAAAGCCACTTTTATAATCTCCATGATTTGTTCCAGCTTAGAACACCACTGCAAGGGATTCTGGGTTTTTATTTTTTTTTTTCAAGTTGCACATTTTGTCCTTTCAACTGGAAGAAAGGCAGAGAACAGGAGGAGGAGAAGGGACAGCACGGACTAAAACACCAGCTTGGGCTGGCAGTGAAATATCACACTCAAATGCCTGAATAACCCACAGTGAAGAGAAGATTAGACAAATGAACAGTAAAACTGACTGTTCCATCTTGTCCTCAATGGATGGGAAAGTAATGAAAATCTCATGAAAGATAAATGGTAAAATTAGTTTAAAAAGGATTTAATGAAAGTAAAAGAGGATGAGTGCTCATTCCAGGCTGCTGATTTATATTTTTTGTATTTTAGTCTTCATAACCAAGTTCTGTCTTGTTAGCCATTAGAAGTTTAATACAGGGTTACACGTTCACTCAAAATCCAAGTACTTTGAAGGAGCACAATGCTGCATTTTGAAAGATTAGGAAGGGTGTCCTTGGCTGGGTCCTTGCATATTAAAAAGTGAAGTTCAAACCTGGGTTTTTCTTGTGGGATGGGGGATGGGGAATAATTCAAACCATCACTCCTTTTTTTTTTTTTTTCCCATGAACTTAGTATAATGTAAAATTATACCAAACTTGCAACAAAAAGAGTAAAGGTTTACAAAGAATTAGCTAGAAAATGAGTGGCTCTTGTGAAGATGAAACGTGCTCCAAAATTAGCTGAGGGAGGGTTTTTTTTAATTCTATGTTCTTTGTCTTTCAGCTGCTTGCGGATTTTAGAAAGAATGAGCTAATTTTTCCCACTTCTTCTCCACCGTAATTTTCCACAGTATAAATAATACATAACAATAGCAATATTGGTTTTATTTGGAAAAAGTGGAATCTGTCTTGGTGTCAGAGCTGGGTTGGAAGCAGCAACAATGTGGATGAGAGTTCTGCATTGTGATGAAACCCTCATGTTAAACAGTGAGGACCACAAACAAGCAAACTCATCCTTGGCCAGATGTGCTGGAGGAGCATCCATAAAATGATGCATAGGGAGGTGTGAACTTTAGATGGACAAAACCAAGCAAAAGTCCTTTATAAAGCAGAAGGCACAATCCAAAACACAGCCCCAGGCTGCCCACACTGCTTTGCCAGTGACTCAGCACCAAAACTGAGCCTCTCCTAGACTTGACCAGATAGCACAGTTCCTCTGACTCATCCCCAAAATAACAGCAAGGCTGCCAAAATTTGAGTGGGGTGTTGTGACAAAGGTACTACACATCAGTGTTTGGGGAGAGACAAACTCACCCACTCCCTATGGTAAAGGGCAGCAGCTTTAGGTGGCCACCACCGATCTGGGCTGAACATAGACCTGGCACTGAGTGTGTCTTCATTTCTGCAGGGGCACAGGCAAAATGGAGCTGCTGCAATGGCCAGCCAGGGGCTCATTAGCTAATAGTTATATGCTAATAATTAATAGAAACTGGCTAATTAGGTAATAAGTAATTTAAAGCACTGAAGCCCCTGTCAGCTTCCTGGCTGCAGTGAGAGGGTGTGGATCCAGATGTCTGTAGTTTAACTGCAATGTCCTTGATCTATTTAGCTGTATAAATAAGTAAACAAAATTCACACCTGTGCTTTCCTTCAGAAATGAATGGGAATTTTCCACAGTCAGACAAGGAGCAACCCTCTACTCAAGGCTTCTTCCCATGCATGTCTCCAGGACTCCTGCTTCAGCCTCTGCTTTTATCTCCGAATCTCTGCTGCCATGAAGCAGCTGCCAGTGCTAAGTGACTTTCTGCACCAGCGGTCCTCTCGTGAGCAGCACTGCTTTTTCTTTCCTTAGCAACTGAAGATGCAGGGTCTGCCTGCAGTCAATTGATTTTGATGGGCATCGCATCCACTCGCACAGAGGGGAATTGGATGCACCGCGAGTGTCTCAGTCCCGGAATGAACAACTGTACAAACAGCAAGGACGCAAAGGCAACACATTCCGGGCTCTCGCAGGTAGCGGTAACAGTCAATCACCTGCAGGAAATGACTGTGTTACAGTAAATCCTCCCGCTCAGTGGAGTGAAACTATCCTGTTCCCGGCCTCTTCGAAGAAGAAGCAGCTCATTACTTGATGAAACTCAGCTGGGCTTGAGTTTCCCATGGGGACGTGTTACATGGTAACTTCACAGTCCGTGACCAAAATGAGTGAATGCTACCTTGGCAAAGTGAATGCTTTTAGATGTAATTTCCCCTGGTGCCTGCTCACTGTTCTGAACTCTTATTCAGATGCAACAGTATTTATAAATCACAGGATTCTTTTGCTGGGTGTATATTTCCATAGTGGCTTGACCTCACAGCCAAGACCTCTGTCCTGTTCCCAAAAAACAGCCCCACACCCCATACAGTGAAGGTGGCCCAAATCCTGTGACAGTCACGTCATGCTGTGAAGGGGTTGCCCGGGCACAGCCACATCCCAGCTGATCAACAGATAAGGAGAGACTGACCATGGGTTTCATACTGCCCTGTGATGGGTTTCTGGATACTTTTGATCCTAAAAACACAGTGGCTGCAACCAGAAGACTCTCAAATATCACAAGTATGGCAGCCAGTTGTGTTCCCTCTTCTCCATCCCCTACAAGCACTGTTGGTTTCCTTCCCTGATGCAGAACGAGCAAAATATTACCCATCACAGCAAATGCCAGACAGATAAACACAGGCACTTCTCGGGCCCTGGTGAGTAGGGCACATCTCTCCCCAGAGAATAATCTCCCAGCAATCGACATATAACACTGAAAGACAAATGAGAATGAAAAAGCCTCTCAAATTTAATAGCCTTCATGAATTACACCGCCTCTCGTCTACATGGACTGTCACTCTTTCCATTAAAGAGTCACTGACATCAGTAATCCATTTTAAGATTTATAGACGTGGAGATTTATAGACTTACTGTTCTTGTCTGCCTTTTTCCCCCCATGCATCTCCTTGGCCCCCAAAAGGTGGGATTCTATCCAAAGCCTGTGCCCTGCATCTGAAAATATAAACTTGTGATGGGATGGCAGGATTTTGAATTGGATGCCAACAAAAGTAATAATGCTGATAAGGACAGCAGGGATGATAACATGGAGTGGGGGAGGTGAGAAAAATGACAAGGACAAGAAAGGATAAAAGATGAGCATGAAAAATAAGAAAGGGATAATCCAGATTCTAATTTATTTTTCACAATTCTCCATCTATAAATCCCATAATTTCTTGAAAGAAAGAAAATAATTAGGTTACTTTTTCTCTTTAGTAATTTTTTTGCTGAAGAGATAAAAAAAAAAAAAAAAGCTTGCATCCTTGAAGTGAAATGTATTCACATCCCACTTTTGCATCCAGGAAGGCCACTTTACAATGCTCACAATAAAGAATATGCTCAGGTGGGAGTATGCTGACATTACAAAGTCTCTTCAAACAGCTAGAGGAATTTTAGTACAAATGAGCCTCAAGCTACCTGCTTTGCATATTTTTATCTGATTCTAGTGTAGTTGCACAGTTTGTTCTGATAGTAATTGAATGTGGATTAATACCTCCAGCACAAAAGAATTTGAGTATTTTTGTGCTGCTTGAAAAATCTCTGTTTGCATGTGCAACTCGATACTGGGTAAAACTGCAAATACTTACGTGACTTACAAATCAAAGTACTACTCAAAAGCTTCTAATTCATTGTGAGTCTGGTTTTGGGATGTGTGTGTGAGAAATAGATCTACTTATCCTCGCTCCATTATTCTACACATTACTCTGACAGCAGGTAGTGTTCGAGGCGACACTGAAAGGAAGCATTGGACTAAATTCCTTAGGTAACCTTAAAAGTCTTCTTTTTAGGTACTGCTTCATATGTTTGTACGTGCTTGTTTGTAAGGAGAACTAGGACAAATCTTTTTCTGAGTTTTGTTGCTGTGCTGAAGAAAGCTGCAATATTTGGTGAGCTACCAAGGAAAATGCTTTGGTACAAAGGTCTATGGTGTAAATCAATGGAAGTCTGCAGACAGCACTGTCCATGTATATCAAAAATAAGGCTCTCTTCCCAAATTCAAATTTACTTAAAGAACAATGAACTGTGGGGACTGAGTGTGTAATGCATTCTAATTAGCTTCCACTTAATCATAGCCATTACCACAGGCTATCGTCATATTGGAAGCTGTGTCTGTGCTGATCCTTTACACCATGCATATGTGACAGCTGCCAAAGTAATTATCAGCACAAATTTCACTTTCTATTTGTATTTTCCAGCTCCACACAGAGAGAAACTAGTGGTGGATTAATTTTGCTGTGCTCTTGGGGAAAGGCAGTGCTAGGACTCATTTTACACTGATCCTTCTCAAGCTCTTCAGCAGACAGGGCTACGACCTATGAATTCAAGAGCTTGCTTTCTGTGCTCTTATGTGTTACACAGGAAGGAAACCACGAAGCCAAAGGTGTTAAGAGTCTCCTCCTTGAACAAATAGTTTCCTAAATAAGTGCCCTGGGCCCACTGCCTTTAATAAGTGTCCTGAACTCATTGCCTTTAATAATGCCTTGACTGCATGTCATTAATATCTGTGAATTTGTATTCCAACAACATTATTCCCTTGCGAAACAATTCCTATACTGGGTCTTCTATGCACACAACCTTCTGCGTGGCACAACAGCTATTTGAGAAATAAAATTCAACAGGGCAGAGGTCTAAGTGATGGGTGTTTAGTGTACTTACACTGCTCCTGACCCATATTTTAGGTGACACCAAACAGGCCACTTCATGGAGTTACAGTATTGTGGAGACTTTGAAAAGAAGCAGGGTGCTCAGCTGCAGCCAAATTCTTCCTCTCTGGGAGGTGCATTACTGTATTTTAAGCACCAAGAGGATGCTTTTGCTGTTCTGTGGCCTAAGAAAACGGGAAAATAGAGTAGAACTCGCTCACCTTTCCAACTCTCCTGCAGCAGGAGGGCTGTCTGTTGGCCTCCTCCTCCACCCGAAGACAGCTGTTTGAAAGTGTACAACCCGGCATTTAGGGAAGCTTCCCACAACCATGGAGATGCTAGTTCGACACACGGCCCCTCTCCTTCCCCATTTCCCTTCATCCAAATGCCCCAAATCCTCATGTAGGGCCATTTGTGCCAGAAACCTGAGGATGAGGGAGGCTCATTGGAGGCAGCAGCCTCTGTGCCCATGTGAGACCTTGCAGAAGATCGTGTGGGATCGGTCATTAAATACACCCACAAACAAAGCAAATGACTGAAAATGCCATTTTGCAACCTCCTAGCAGCAGCTGCCAAGCTGATGGGGAGCAACGTGGCATCAGACAGGGGCAGAGCCCAAAACTCTTTTTTTACATACACATCCCCCCTACTTTAGGTAGTGATTTAGAGATCACAAAAAAGCACTTGACAGTTTAATATTTAAACAACTTGTTTCATGTTTAGACCATCATGTTAATGATCTGTGTGTCACAACAATAATCAAGTGGGATAGAAGCCTGCTTGCAATTAGCCCCTTATCCTGTCACACTCTACAGCATATCAGGCCCATGGCTTCTAATTTTAGACAAATGATTGCTTTAAAATCTAATTTATATTCTGTTTTAAAAAAATATAATCGACAAATACTTGTGTTCCCAGGGGTCTGTATATAAAGTCTCCCGACAGGAGATGAGTCTGACAGCCCCCACTGAAGAGCTGGTCCCTTCTCTCCTTCTTGGCCATTCAACCTTTCCTCTTCTCATCCCCTCCCGTGATGCTCAGACGGCTGCAGTCCTCTAACTGCTGTCCCAAGAGGAAAACATTTCATTTCTGGGTGCCACGATAAGCAAGACAGCTGCTGTGCCTCTTATGGCTTCCATCCATGCACCACAGAGTATCCTACAAATGTTGAAGGAGAGCACTGTTATTCCAAAAATTTGGGTACCCATCAGGAAAAACAGAGGCAAAGCCACAAAATTATATATCCAGGATGCATTTGAACTATTCAAATGGTGAGAAAATAACGTGGCTCGTCTTGATGCTGCTCCACAGCTGTTATGCAAAACCAAACTTAAGCCTCTTGCACTAAAATCCCCTCCTTTTGCCTCTTTATTCTTGCTCTTGAATAATCTGCATTGTGCTGGGACTAATCCCAGCCAGCGGCCTGTTGTGCTGGAGATTGTGCCTACAAAGCCAAGACCAATGTCCTACAGAGCTTTAAACCTCACTTTAATTTTGGTGCAAATTTTGTATAACAAAGTGTTTGCAGCACTTTTCAACAAGCTGGGGAATTTCCTTGGGAATTTGTGTTATATTGAAAGACAGACTTCTTTCTTTAAATAAAACAGGAACCTCATCACCAACACCAGCTTTCACCAACAGTAACCTGCATCATTTTTAAAACAGCAAAGAGCTTTTTGACTGATTGTCCTGTGTGTATCAAATCTCAGCTGTGCTGTGGTGGAGCCCTGAGTAACAACATCCACAGCAACACGCTGCCTGTGCCTCTTCAACATCTTTATTAATGATGTACAGCCGAGCCCCTGCTGCTTGCTGGCTCTTACCACCAGATTTATGGCTAACTTCCCAGGGCCTTTCCCAGTGCTCTTAATTTATTATAACAGCAGTGTTCATACATGAGCATCTTGTGTTAGGGAGACAGCAGCATGTCTGGTGGTATTACAGCAGATGAGGTCTATTAAAGTCCTACCAGTTCAGGTAGGAGAAGTCCCAGGGAAGCAAGGGTCTTCCAGATAACAAGCTGCAAAGTTGCTTTTTCAGCCTTTATAAAGTGGGAAGTTGCTTTTTTAGGCTTCACAAAGTGTTTATCACAGTTGTAACAGAGCAGTTTGCATCTGGCCACTGACTCTTGCAAGGTGTCCCCAGGAGGGTGGCTGCAAAACTGCTGAAGTCTGAGCTAAGCCCTTTCATCTCCCACTAAGTCATTGCAATTCAGCTCTCAGAGGGTAATCTCCTTTTCCCTTTTTTCAGCATGACTTGATTGTATCTAAACCTCCCCAAACTTCCACCTCAGCTCCAGCTTCCTGATAAATTTATCTATTTTCTCTTGCTATATTTATCAGTTTTGCCCCAATCTGTATTAAAGGGCTGGTGGGTTCCAAGAGTGATGTTCGCAGGGGACCAGGGACCTTTTCCACTCCAGAAATTATGCAAATGGTTATGTGATGGTTCAAGGCTGTTTTGGGCCCAGCAATCAGAAAATTATAGCTTTCTGTTCTTGGAGAAGTAAGGAGAAGGGTCAGCAGAATGGCTGCCTTGGACATCTGGAGGGCAAACTTTGGCCTGTTCAGGAGCCTGTTTGACAGAGTCCCTTTGGAGGAATCCTGAAGGGCAGAGGAGTCCAGGAAGGCTGGGCATTCTTCAAGAAAGAAATCCTTAAGGTGCAGGCAGTGAGCTGAAAGATGAGCCAGCAGGGAAGACCAGCCTGGCTGAACTACAGTGATGCTGTGAGGTTACACAGGGAGCAAATTAGAAGGGCCAAAGCCCAGCTAGAACTTAATCTGGCTATTGCCACAGAAGATGCTAAAAAGTGTTTCTATAAATGCATTGCAACAAAATGAGGGCTGAGAAGAATCTCCATCCTTTATTGGACATGGCAGGAAGCTTAGTGACAGAGGATGAGGAAAAGGCTGAGGTACTCAATAACATCTTTGCCTCAGTCTCTAACAGTGAGACCAGCTGTTCTGCGGGTACCCAGCCCCTGAGTTGAAAGACAGGGATAAGGAGCAGAATGAAGTCCCCATAATTCAAGGGGAAATGGTCAGTGAGCTGCTACACCACTTACACACATAATGTGTGGGGGTTATGGTTTAAGTGGTGGACTTGGCAGTGCTGGATTAATAGTTGGACTTGATAATCTTAAAGGTCTCCTCCAACCTAAACGATGATATGATTCTATGAAAACCTCTAAGACTGCAGAGCAAAGTCTGCACCTGTCAGAGCTCCTGCATGGCCTGATCTTACTATAGACCTTAAAGAGATAAAATAGGAGCAGTTTCTTCCTCTGTTGTCACCCCTGCCTGATGTGCCACGTTGGACACGGCATTGCGTAAGACTCAAAGAGGTTCCCACGGCTCTCTGTGAGGGCTGCAGGCAGCAAGCAGCCAGCTCTCCTGGGCCAGCCCTGGTGAAGCAAAGCCCTCGCAGCCAGTAAAGTCTGGCAGCCTTGCTCTTTACCATCAGTGCACCTGAAGCACTGTCAGCTAACATGACTTGAAGGTAATTTGCTCTGTCAGATGAGACCTCTGGGCTGATTCCCTCAGTGTCAGATTCTGCCTGCGTGGTCAAAGATGCTGCCTGCCTCCCCTACACTCATTACACCCTGGCTTATCCTACTTGAGACTATCTCAGTCCTGCCTTATCCCACCTGGATCAGTCTCAGGCAGTCCCTATCTCTGCTCTGACTTACCCTGGGCGTGCAGGATGGCAGGGACACAAAACCAGCCAGGGAAGCTCGATCATGGGTAAGGCAGCAACAACCAAAGCCCTGCACAGTTTATCTGTAATTACGTTTTCTAACTGCATACAGAATGAAAAAGTCATACAGATTTTAATACAGTCTAGTAACAATCACTCTATGAATCTAAACTATTTAATAGGAAATGATCCTTTCCAGTAATTTTTTTAGCTATTCTAATTGAACTACTTTATTAGTAATATTTTATTAAATTTGACAAGATGATAACAAAAGGCTACAGGAAAGTATTCAGCTTTATTATAGCCTATAGTACACTTCCATAAAGGTTAATATGGACTCACCACTTCTAATAATTGAATGGCAATACTTCCGATGTGAATATTCAAACCTTATAGCCCTGCCCTTTCAAGAAGAATCCTTTGTTTTACATTATGTCCTATTCCACTCTTCTGTGGTTTTCCCCATCAATAAGGTAAAATCTTGCAGAAATTTAGGGATATCTTCCCTTTACTCCCCAAGTACTACTGGACGTGCCACAATAAAATGCAAACCAAAATCTACTGATCAAGACAATCTGAAAGATGTCAACATATTTTGTTCTCTAACTATATATCCAAATTATCTCCAAAATATTGTAGTCTTCTCTTGGAGCTGATAAGCCATTTAAAATGCATTATTCTGGTGACAGACAAGCTGGCATTTGCTACAAGCATTTTTATGATTCAGTAGTTTTCAGAGAGACTAGAAAACTAAGTAGCAGATTTACAATATAACAAAATAAAAGCAGAGATCTCATCTGCCTGATGAACGACTAAAGCAGCTTTCATCTCCAGATTTTCAGATAGTTTGCCTGAAGGTGGAGAACTTATTGTTTAGGATGTGATAATGGTACCCTCAGGCTACAATCACATGGCATCTGCTGAAGACTCTACACATGCAGGGGGTAGAGAGATTTTCAACTTTGGGGCAGTTTCCATCTAAGCAAGATGTGTAAATGCAATAAATTTGAAAGAAAAAGGAGACCCAAGGTAAAGAGATGTGCTGTACGTATGTATATGATCCCCAGCAGCTGTGCCTGGCTGGCTGCTCTTTGGTAAAGGTGGTAGAGCAGAGGAGGGGCTTTTCAGAAATAAATTTGAGGGCAACTGCAGCTGAAAGGCCATTAGATACATAGAATTTGGCATCAACAAGCAGGCAGATAGAGTATTCCAGGTTGACTTAGTCCTCAGCAAACAGATATTAGATAATGCCTCCTTCTTGGCCAAGCAGTGAGTCAGTGGTTGAGACAAATGGGGAAATCTGGTCTCTTAACTTCCAGTCTCCACCTCTGACCAGAGGTCACACCAGCTGTTTTCACCCACACATTTGAAAAGGGCACAGCCCCTAACAGCCTGTCCCTTGGCACCAAGGGCCACACTCAGCCCAGCTTCCACTAAGGCTTAACCAGGGTGTTTTGAGCTAAAATGCCCTAGACAATGAGAGAGTGATGGAAAATTCATACCATCCCAGGATCCTCTTATTCTGCCTCTTCATCACCTCTAATCTTTCATCTCCCTCTGCTAGAGCTTAAAATCATAGACTCATAGAATTGTTAAGGTTGGAAAAAACCTTTAAGATCACCAGGTCCAAACAGTTTCCTCTGTATCCTATGAAAAGCCCACAAATGTCAGTTCCTCCCCATAAAACAAATGGCCATGAGGATATGAAGCACTGTAAGATCTGGACTACCTACTAAGCCTTTCAAGGCCAATAGGAATACTGGACAAATCCAGCAATTTCATTTTCTATGCACAGACTTTTTGGTGCTTTCCATGAGATTTTTAAACCATGAGTAATGTCAGCTTTCAAAGATTTGTCCTATATCTGAACCTTGCTCACAGTCACCCGCCTGCTTAGCTGTGAACATGATTTTAACAAAGCCATTTCAACCTCTTAGTTAATTTGTTTCTGAGGCCTTTCTCTTTCAGAGTGTGTAATTAAAGTAAAAGAGCCTGGAAAAGCCCCTTACGGTAAATAATTTACAAGTTCCTCCCTGGGGACATTTTTTAATTATAACTCCACTGGTCAGATCTTACTGAATACTCTGAGATAGCATTCCCTGCTGAGATCCTGAAATATAATTAACTTATTTCTTTGGTAATGGTATTTTTCCTTAGTCTATCTATTTCTTATGCAGGGCAGGCAGATTTGTTTATAAACAAAGTGGAGGTTGATAGACGCTTTGTCATGAGAATAGCAATAATGGCATTCGCTGCACCAGACGGGGGCACGTCCATTTGAGGAAAGATGATACTGTTTTGAAGCAATTTTTATAAATCCTACCCTGACAATCCAGCATGGAGAGATACAAGAGAGCAACCAGACAGCCCCGATTTCTCTCTGTCTTGGCAGCCTGCCTTGCTCCCCGAGTGCCACTTCATGCATAGCAAACGTAAATAATCCTGATGCACCCACCACCCCCCTAACCCTTGTGCTTCAGGAGCACTGCTATATACTATCAAACTGACAGTGATTTCATGTTATGTGGCAAAAAGGAAAACCCTGAGCGACAGCAGCAAGGCTGGGGATGTCAAATGAAAACTGTCACATTTATTTAGCTCCGTGATTCTCAAGACAATATACATAAATATTATTTTACTATCCCTACCAGCAAAATGTTAAGAGCTATCTGCATCAGCCAGGGTCCTGCAGCTCACCCAGCCTGGCCGATGTGTCTGTAATGATCAACTCTGGACTCGGGAGAGGCTGGCAAGAAACAAAGCACCAGCTCTTGTTCCAGTGATACAGTACATTAAATAGTCTCCTCATCCTTTCCCACTACAGCTGTAGCTGATAGGGCTGTCTGGAGAGAAAGCAGGAAATAATGGCTCCATGATGTATTGAAAAGCGACTTGAGACATAAGAAGTTTGTGTACACTCATTGCCTCAAGTCCTGAAAACCTTCAAAGCTCACTTGCTTTTTCTATACCAATTAGTTCCAGCAACTCCAGTGAGCCCACAAGGACAAAGCTTGGTGCCCATCTGGGGCTGTGCTGGATGAGGGCCTGTATTTTGCATCCCAACTCTTCCTTTTTACTTCCCCTCCTTCAATTTTGAACTCTCACACAACGAAACCAAGTCTTTGTCTCTCTCTAAGCTCTTTGTTTCCGTACAGCTGTTAGTGCTGGCTCTGAAGCCTCTTCCCCATGTCCTGGTCTTTCTGTACACAGTTGTTCACCTGATACCATCCATACTAAAATACCTACAAGCCAAGTAGCCCTCATTGTAATGAATAAATCAAAGCTCCGACAGCAAGATCAAAAGCTAATCCAAAGGGTGGCAAAGCACTGGACTTAATAGATGCATTTAAAACATCCATCAGATGAGAGACCCAGGTTTCTGTTGTGGCAGGCACTGGCTTCAGCATGGCTTTGTTAGGATCAATGGCAGCCACAATTCTGAGCTTAATGTGGTAAGTGAACTCAACCAGCCTTGAGACAAACCTGAAACAGATCTGCCACATGCAAAACCTGTCCCATCTTCTTGTTCTGTTGTTCTCCACATGACAACAGAGATTCAGAGGGATTAAAACACTGCCAGGACAGGGACTGGGGGAGGAAGGTCCAATTTTTCTCATCATATTTATTCCCCAAAGGTTTGGAATGGTAAGATTCTGCCCCCCTCCTGTAAGGCAGCACAGCTGGGAGTTCTCAGCCCAGCAGGCCAACACTGAGGGGATCTTCAGCCAGGTGGACTTTGCTTAACACAGGATGGAGAAGCACCAGGGAGCCCAGGCCAGAGACACCTCAGTTGCTAAGCTTATGTTCACCCCAGAGCGAGAGGGTTTAATTAATTACTTCATTAGCAAAATGGAAATAAAACTGAATACAAGCATTCTGATGAAAAGGTTTCTACGTGCTGTACTCATGGTTCTGCTCACGAAAACAGTTACTGCTTAGAAAGTCTTAAGGTCATTCTACTCTGCAGGTGATCCTTGAGAATTCATAGATTTTTTTAATGATGACACAGAGTTGGTGAAAATATATGCACTGATTTATTGACTGAGGGAAGAGTTAAACATGCTCAGAAAAGGTGAAATTGCACTGAGGAAGGAACACAAAATTATGACAGTTTGATTGGCCCTGATTGGAAATACTGTGTCCTATTGCTATGAGGACAGTGTGCAGAGGAAACTTACTCTTCCTGATTTCCATGATGGTCTGGAGAACTAGAGAATAACCAACCTTCCACCCAAAATTTTCTTCAGTCCATAAAACCTGCTCTCTGCAATTCTTAGCATCTTTTTATCACTTAGCACTCAAAATTCCTACAGCATTTTGGGACATTATGAATGGTCCATGTACAAAATTAGGGAACTTAAAGTAATTTTGAATATTATTTTACCAAAAAAAGAGCTGTTTTGCTCCAGATGGAGAACACATTGAGCACATTTTAGACTACATTATAATCTTGTATTCAGTTAAAGGAAAGAACTATATACCAAAGTTATGGACATCAGCCTTTTTTTTTTGTTAACAGGTACTCCCTTTATTTTAAGACAGCTGCAAGGAGCCAAGTAAACAGACAAAATTATTTTATACACCAAAATTAATTAAGGCTTTTTTCCAATCATCATTTTCTTCTCAGCTTACTCTAGGATTTATCTGGCAATTTCTTGTTTTGCTCATGGATGCACACAATATTTAAGTCCTAAGAACTTTATCAGAACAAGCATCTAATTCCAGAATGGATCAAGAACTGTCATTAGGAGACACTTCACTTTTAAACTGGAACAATAAAACTGGTAAGTACCAAGAAGCTTGTACCTCAAAAATATTTTGAGAAGAAATGGTGCTTATTGTAATAAACAATCACACATTCCTGCTTCTATTGATTCTAGAATAAGAATTATCACCAGAAATTTGTTAATTAGAAGCAATTCAAAGCAATCCTCACTATTATTACCACATTTACACGGTTTGCTTTTTTTTCAAACACAAATAGTGTATTTTATTGTTCCCAAAGTCATTTATGGCAATTAAAAACCCCATGATTGATGAATCTGACGTCCTTGGTTGGTTGTTCTGAAGGTGGGTTGGTATCAGGACACTTTCAGCAGTCTTCATAAAGGATTTCATTTACTGGAATATCATTTTCTGTCACAGGCACTGATTCACAAATCTGTTCTCTAAAAGCCAAGGCAATCGTGTAAGGCTTTCCACTGGGATGTTTCATACATCTTTCAAGATAGGTATCATAATATCCTTTCCCTCTTCCCAATCTGTTGCCTTTTTTGTCAAACCCAAGGCCTGGCATGAAGATAAGGTCAAGACCTCCTGTAGGAAAAATGAAATAAACATTAGTGGATGCCCTGTGGATTTCCTGATGGCTTGACTACAACCACATAACTTCAGATATTGGCAAAAACGAAACCTTTGTGTTTTGCAAAATGCTTCTCTCTCTTTGATCAGATGAAAAATACTTTGAATACTAAACCTGTAAATTTACATTTTCATCTTATCAATTCCATACTAGATCAGCTGCAAAATAATTAGATCTTGAAAAGCTAGAAGAAGAAAAAAACTCGACATTTTAACAAATTTATTTTATCATTTTAACCCCACACTTCCAAATACTAATGATCGTGACTCTGAACTCAAGCAGAGAGGCAGAGACTGAACTCAGGGAAATTAAATGCAGGAGGAATCAAAATCAAATCAACTTCAACATCAGACACAAAAGTAGAAAAGGAAAAAAGAATTAAAAGAAAACGTGTAAGAGAGAAAGAAGACATATTCTTGACATCACTGTAAGATGTCACTAACCTTCTCTTAACCTCCCAAATCCAAAGAGCCTTGAATTCAATATATTCTGAAAGTGGGTATTTGCCCTCTTATATCAAGATGAAGGTTTGAAGGCTTGTCTCTTCATGATGTCAGATTCCTTTTGTCCCAAAGGACTTTATTCCTCGGCCTTCAGCAATTTGCACTGTTGTTCCAGCAGCATTCTGTTTGCCTGCCCTGAATATCCCTCCTTCCAGAGGGATGTATGGGCTCCCTGAGACTCTGGTGAGATTGGACTTGATTGGAACTCAAAATCAGTTAAGAAATTGGAACAAGCTGCATGAGCTGCCAATCACCTTGGTTTGTTCATACTCTGTGAAGGGCTGTGGATCGGCACCACGCCAGGGAGCCCCAATTTACACTCGGCTGCACACTCAGCTCTGGAGCTGATTCACAGCTCTGCCAGGTAGGCAAAGCAAACCAGCTGCCACGTTGAGGGGCCACCAGGCACGGAGGCTGCCAGTGTGCAGATCCACATCACTTATGCAAGGCTTGCACATTCAGTGTGAGGAGTCTTGCAAGGGCATCCTCTAAACAAATGAGCTTGGCTGGCCCAGTGCTGACCCCTGAACCCGGGAACACCCCACTTACTAGTTTCACAATGCAATGAAAGTCTTTTATTTCTTGCTGCTGAAGCAGACAGACACTTAAGGAGAGAAGGGCAGGGAGTGGAAAGCCAGCACAGACTAAAAGACAGCTGACATGAGTCTGGAAGGAAAGCAAATACTGTGTCTCAGTCCACTGCTTCTGCCTTCTTACAGGAACAGCACTTAGCCTTGAGCAGCTTTTCTGTGACCAGCTTCTGCTCCTTCACCAGGGTTAGGACCTGTGAAGTATTTTTCTGCTTTTTCTATGTCCATTTTGGACTGAGCTGCCCTCACTAAATCTGTAAGAGGAATGATGCCCACCATTCAAGGAGATGAGTGGGAGCATGTGCTGAAAAAGCCAGAGCTGAGCAATTTTTCAGTTGCCAAGGAATCCCATCTGAGATCATGTATCAACCCCAAACTCAGCCTGGAAGAGCATGTTAACAGTTCCCATAAGACCAAATCCTTTGCACATACTTCCCAGGCTCCTGGAGATTTCCTTCCACTCTTCATTGTTCAGAGAAGAGTCACTGACATGAACACTCATTCATTGTGACCTGATGAATTAATTGGAACATTGATATTAAATATGCAAGGCAACAGTGTGAAATGCTTAGAGAACATCAATCTTGCAAATCCAGCACCATATAGTGAAGAAAAAAGGAGGTCAGGGGAGTAAGAGGAGGGAATTAGTTAAAGGGCAGACCACAGAATAATACTGGTGGAAATAAAGAGGAGTCTTGAGTGTTTTACCACGCTGCAGTCAACTTTTGACTCATGGGACAGTGAAATGCGTGAAACACCAAATGGCAAACAAAGAGAAAAAGAAGCCTGAAGGCAGAAGTGTGGCCTCCCCTGAAAAGGGATGACATTTTCATGGTAACACCATGTACCTCATTGTTGGACATTCCATGTCACATCCCCTCAGTTTGCAAGAAAAAAATTTTCATTTGCCAATTGTCAGGCCTGTGTACTAGGACTAGAAACCAGCTGATATCTCCCCATTAGCAAGATCAGTAATAGATTCTGCAGGTCAAATCCTCCCCAGGTTACTCCTACTGCTCCTACTCCTACTCTTACCCTCTCCATAATGTGCCTCATATCAGCCTTGCATGGGTACTCAGGTGGCCCAGAAACCAGCAAGCACCAAACACTAAGGACGCAGAGAATGAAACATGTTCTGCCTTACATTCTGTTTTAGCTGTTTTCACTCCAGGTGTCTCTCATGACAAAAAGCAGGAAACATTTACAGTCACTGCTGCTGGGAGGAAGAACAGGCACAGGGGGCAAATCTGCAGAGTAAAAAGGTGCCATTTCTCTTTACATTTGTGTTACAGACAGGAAGAAGACAAGTCAGGGGAAACACTAAGGAAAAAGGGAAATGGCAAAACCAGTGATGGGAATACATTTCCTATGGAGCTTAACTGATAGTACCAGACACCCTCAAGCAAATTTAGATGCACTAAAGCACTGTGCTTTCTTTGGGGTTCTTCGGAGAAATAGAGGCTCTTTTAATGAGTCAGCTCCTCTATGATCATGGGGCTTTTATGCTGAAGAACTCCAACAAGCTTGCAAAATACTGCAAATCTCAGGATGAAAACTTATGCTGTTAATACTGTAATAGTCACCCTTATATTTTTCTATTGGAGCACTGCAATACTGACTGCCTTGCTCTGACTCACAACATGCTGTTGGACATTCATGCAACTCACACCACACAAGGTTTCACTAAAAAGCCAGGCAGGACTTTCAGTAGAAAAACAACACCGCTAACCCTGTCAGGAGCTCAAGGACAACTCAAGCAGCTTTAGCTACAAATCCTACATCAGGATCTAGAATGAATGGCAGAGAGCTGCATGGAGTAATTGCTTTCGAGCCACATAACTTGGGGAGCAACAAAACCTTTTGTGGTGGCTGTGGCAGTGTGGGGGAAGAGCTGTCACAGGAAGAGAGGTGACACACAGATGAGACCAAGATTGCAGACACATAAGATTGCTATCAGCAATGAGGGTACATCAACAGGATGGCAGATGAGGATAAGAATGTCTTGTTTCTCTTGGCATAGGGTCCTCGTGCTCCCAAACTCTTCCAGACCTGGAGGACTACTGGCTGGCACTCACGATGACCAGCAGGCTTGCTCTGTGCTCACATCCAACTCCCCTTGCTCCCAGACTGCTGTGTGAAATGGCATCCTTGTCCCTGAGAATACAGAGCAGGTACTTGGGCATCAAACATCGCATCAGGTTTTAGTGCCTTGTGAAACACGTTAAGGGAAGTCTCACACTCCCCACCTATGTCTGGCCCTCTCCTTGTGATGTCCAGTCTCCCATGTGTCGTTAGTCATGAGCTGGTGGTTCTTGGATCCCCACGGGTCCACATGCTAGGAGGCCAGAGAAGCAGATCCACAGTCAAGAGGGTTTTGCTATAAGTAAACTGTGCTTCTCCTGGAAAACTTGCATATGGTCTGCAAATTGCTAAAGGCTGAAAAACACTGTCTCAAGCAACAACATTTTGCTCAGCTTCTGTGTAGACAATATTCATGCTTCTTACATACTTTAAGCTACTGGGTATACCTGTAAGGTTAGCAATTATGATGACAGCCACCTAATACTCTCTGTATCTATGACACAAGCTCTTGTGGCCACAGCTCCTTCAACTGTGGAGCACCATGTGTGAAACAATATACCCTGACTTATCTATCAATGTGGGCATACAGCCATGCTGACACGGCCACACAGGCTTCATTTATACTGCTAAATGCAGCACAGCCAGAAAACAAATTGATTTACAGGATCACAGGTGGTCAATACTTTAATTGTCAGCACACTGTCTGGCACTGCCAGCCCAGGTGGCACCCATGACTGCTCCAGGGGACATAATTGCCACGGGCAGTAAAGACAGAAGGGTACAGGTCTGCCTTGTTCAACACTGTGCAGCTCTCCCACACCAACAAACCTGCTTTTACTCCTTCAGACACAGACACAGATTTTCCTGCCACATGCCAGAATATGCAATGCAAATCCTCAGACTGATGCTACAAAAACACTGCTGTGATGGTCTGCCATACGGTCTGATAGTATTAAAATTGCAGAAGAGATTAAAACCTTAGGGCCACAGAGGTATCATGTGAGATCAAAAAACAGCCACAATTCTGAGCTTAATAGTGTGGACAGGACTCATCTGTACCACTTAGCCCTGTGTTATTTAGCAGTGTAGATGTAGTCATAGCCTCCAAACCTGTCATATGGGTGTAATGCACACTGTTTGCACTGACTTGCTTACATCAATGCAGACATACCTTATGTCACAGAGAAGTGAAATGACTTGCCCAAGGACTCAGGAAACATGTGGCAAAACTACACATAAGAGGCAGGTGCGCAAATTGCACGTCCCTTGACTTAACCAGCAGACCAAAACATCAGCATCCCCTCTCAGTGTTTTAAATAGGAATACACAGTTTCGTTTCCTCCAGGCAGCCGCAGTGAACCTCCTCAGTTTGGCAGTGCATTTCTCATTACCTTTCATGATGATATCAGGTTTGATTTGTTCCCCAGGGAAGGATTTTCTCCTTGCACCTCATTACCTCTCTTTTCCTTAATCTGATGTTCCTATTCGAAATGCCAGCCGGCATTTTCAGAAGTGTTCTTGACAATGGTTAATTATAGAAGAGTCCGTCAAACTGCACAGATACAGGTCATGTAAAGACTGCTGGGGACTTGTTCTGCCCTCTGAAGGAGCAGCCAGCATGGCCTCTCTCCTCCCAGGTTCGAAGGGGCTCCACCAGCTCACTGCCACCCACTGTGTGGGGTCACTCATCTCCCCCTGCACAGCTTGACAGTCCTAATGGAAGATGAAACCAAAAGACTCTGTCATCCCAACTTCTCATCCCTTGCTGCCACTTGCTTTGTGGACACAGCAGAGTGCCTGGGACCCATCAAAGTGGGAGCTGGGACCCTTTGATTCTCTCCTCAAAAGCTCTGACAGAGGATGAGGCAGAGGCTGAGCTGCAGCAGCTCCTGTGTGCCGATAAAGAATGGCAACGTGCTCATAAAAACCATGTTCACAGCACAGATGCTGTCTGAGCTCAAGCCTACAAGAGGTCAACAGTGATCAGATCTGTGTGCCAGTGCTGCTGCTGCTCACAGCAACAAGGATGGCTGGATCCTCCCAGCCTGGTACCTCAGGCAAGAATGAGCTTTTCAGTGGTTACTTTTGTTCCATGCACAGCTCACTCTGCAGTGGTTGTCAGGGTCTCACCCTGTTATCCTTGGATGTAAATAGTTCCATAAGGTGCATGACTAGAAGAACCAGGACAAGGACAGCTTTCTGTTTAAAAGAAATTAGTGTTGCTGTTGCTACACACACCATACCAATGTCATATCAGTCTGTGCACAACCTCTGTGGACCTGAAAAATATTTGAGAGCTGTTCATTTACAAAGAATGAAAGCTTACTTTGGTCCTTTTCTGATCTAGCAAAGACCACAACGGATTAAAAAAAAACAAACACTTTTGCAGGCAAACCTTACTTTTCAGAATGGAAAGGTGCAGTAACCATCTACTGTCTCTGTATCTGCTGCCCCAGCACAGAGGAAAAAAGTAACTCAATCACTTGATCCTAATATCTAAGAATCAGTCTTGGTGACATGCAGGGTATGAGCCAATGAATTGGAATAACTCAGAAAGTTCTAATTAATGACAGAGTCATTACTGTAACTTTAATTACTGTGAGCAGCAGCATAGTTAGGCCTTTTGGGTAGGTGTTTGCTTTCAACACATACTCTGTAGGGCACAGATCATCATCTTGTTCTGTATTTACACGTACCTAACACTGTGGTCTGGGCTAATCACCAGATCTGGGGGAAAACAACTCCACAACAGTAAATATTTCACTTATGCAGCAGCAAAACAAAACCTTTCCCCTTTATGGCTTCTCCTTAGAAAACCCTGGTTGGCCCCGGCACCACTGCTGAGGTTACTAACACTTACTATTTCCTTCCAGATAAAAAGTTTTTTGCCCTTTGGAAAAAACCTCCCCTTGGTTTCAAGCACAGCATCTCTGCTCTTACACGTCTCTTGGTATAAGGTCAAAAAGGGAAATGCCAGATCTGTTTGCTACAGGCCTAAAATCCAGACCATACTGAGGCGCATGGTTCCTGAAGGGCTGGGATTGCTTCCAGAGGAAACAAGTTCTTATCCCCACAAAGCTCTGGAGAAGACAGATACTGTTATATCCCCAATCAAATGAGCAAGGAGACAAAAACATTACCTTTTGCTGCAACTGATAAACATTTGCAAAAAGGTCATTCATCCAAAACCAATGATGTACACATCCAGTAACACAGAGGATTGCAGACATAAACAGCCTTTACCCCAGCTGGTTTGCTAAAATGCAAATGCAATCCCTAAAAAGAAAGGAAACTCTTAAGCTATAACTCTTATTTGCTTACATGATGTAGTATCAGAAGTTCAGTGCCCACATCCATGCACACCACCCATAAGCCACCTTTTTCATGCACACAGATGCCAAGCACACTATCTCCTCTGCAGTCCTGGTGCCACAGATAATTGGTCCACTGGCATGACAGAGACAGTTTCTGTTATCACTTCAATAAAATATTTTGCAGAAAATAGAACCATCAGCAGAATCTACAAACAAGCACTGAGCAACTCAGCATTTATCTGTCTACTCATCCATGTCAGTGCCTTGTGTCAGCATGAAACATTGGTCTCCACAGTTCACACTTGCCCTGCTGAACTACAGCATAATAAAATATTTATACTTCTCCCTGAGAAGCTACATGATAGCCATCAGTCATACTAGTTTAAAACAACTGAGTGGCAGCCACTCGCCCATTATTAAACCTGAAAAACACACTAATAAAGCCGCTTGATCAGCTCCTGTGCTACTGAGCTGTGCTCAAGGAAACATTCTCATATTTTGACTTAATTTAAACCAAAATCTTATGAATTTAGTGTCAATGCAACTGAAAGGTTAAGTGCACTGCACCGCATCAGCTGTAGTTCATCAGCCCTGCTCAAACAAACCTTGTCTTGCTCCACAGATGAATATCCTCTCATGTGTCATCAGAAAAGATACTGCATAAGGCTAAGACTTGTGTTTCTAGCTGGTTTCACAGTGTGGAAAGGCTGTGTGAGGCTATAACCATCACACTCATTTCCCCTGAGGTTTAACTTACAGTAAGATGAGATCTGGAGTCTCATTTTCAGAATTCACCAAATATCTATCTAAGAGAAGATTTGAAAAGTATTTTTGTATTTCACTATTATTCATCAAGTCTGCGTAAGCCCTGTAAATAAACCATGATCACTCAGTGCCACCTACAAAAATGTCTGGTCTTGCAAATTCAGAGTAAAGGAAAAAATAGCTTAGGACTGCTCAGTTATCAGTCTGTGAAAAATGACTTATCTGCTTCTGAAATTCAGATATGTGAGCCCAGTCTGACTGGGAAAACAAGTGCAACTAAACATGTTTGGTTCCAAGGCTTGCACCTGCATTCTCCTGTACTCTTAAATGTAGATGTACCAAGGAGCAATTCCAAACAGAGGTCAAATGGCATTTGAGCTACTTTACAGGGCATCAACATATCTTGTTAAATCAGTAAATGCTGACTGCAAATCTGTTTCTTTAGAGAAACTCACAAGGCACTGATGCTTGAACTGTTTATGTGGGAATACTGAAGCAGTCTAAAATACAAGGATCTTTGTGTATCTTTACATGTTCTTACGTGAAATTCTTTAAGATCTTGTCAGCTACACTTCCCATAGTGTTTATGTGAGCCCTCATTTAAATACTCCCACTGGATACACGTGCATGTGCACTACTTCATTTCTTCACTCTTTTGCATGCTTCTGTCTGGGCATTTTTAAGTCAAAATATGACAGAAGTGAATCATTCGGGGGTTTTTCAATACTTCATGCATCACTATCAATATTTCCAACACCCTTTGACTCACTCAGCAGACAGCCTATCGTACAATACGCAGAATTGCTTGCGAAATGTAAACAGGTAAGATATTAACTTCTAAGTCAGTGCATAAAGTTGAGTCCTGTAAGGACTGACACCACTTGCTGTGAACATCAGATGTGCTTACAGGCAGGGTTTATTGAACATGCAGAGTCAGCTGGTTTGGAGGTGACGGCACCTTCACTGTTATTGTCATATATGTTAACAACACAACAGCCGAGAAATCCCGCTTCTTACACCACAAGATTTTATCTTTTTAAGCTTGCACAGTTTAAAAAACCTGACTCTCCCTCGAATCCTACACATCCCTCACTCCAACCCCTGATTTTTGGGGGAAGTTAGGCCTGGAGCACTTGTTCTTCTGTGCGTGAGTACATGCCTGGATGAGATTTTAATTATAGGGAAAACGCCGAAATGACACCAATACTCCATAGTAAATGTATGGAATACTGACACCTGCCGGCAAAGGGCCTCATGTCACTCCTGGACAGGAATTTGCTCTCATCTACACCCCAAAAACCCACTGTCGTCTCACATGCACAAGTAGGAACTGAGTTCAGGGTGTTGCCAAACATGAAGTCCAAGAGCTATCCTTACACTGTGAAACAGCAGCATGAGACTCCTGCTCCCTGAAAGCCAGTGGCTCTTGGCCAGTCCAAGGAATTTCCCACCATACAGGGGAAATGACAGTGTATTTTGAACCTCAGCAAAGACAGCAGGGATTAACTGTGCCAGAAAAAGAAATCTTTGGTAGCTGGAAAAGTGCTGACCTGATTTAATAGCCCACTAAGCTGGCAGAACACCAGTCCTAGGAAAAAGAAGGGAAAAAAAGTTGCAATTTTGTACCAGATTCATGAGCTGAATCTGCTCAGTAGAGAGTACCAGAGATGGTACTAAGCAGAGAAGATGAGGGGAGCACAGAGCTGGGCACAAGGAAAAGGCAGCAGGGCTGTCCTTTCTGGCACCAGCCAGCTGTGAGTAAGGCTCAGCTGTGTCACCAAACCACATCTTCAATCCACATTCCCTACAGAGCAGCAAAAACCTTCCTCTCCTCTTCTCCAGATCATGTGCACAAAGACACCGAAATGAGCTTGGTGCCAGCTCTTCCTTTTCAAAAATGAGAATAAAGGGAGACAAGAAATGCCTTTTTGGATTAATTACCGCTGCCAGAGAAACTTGCCCACTGGCATTCCCCCTGTATGAGATGTTGTACAGACTCCTGCCACACTCCACAAATGAATCTCACCTCCTATCTGCCTTTCAAAGACTCCTGTATCTAGGAAACAGTCTGAAGAAAATGACAATGCTCATTGGAGCAAAATTAGCCCTCTTTGAAACAAAAGCCTTGAGAGTCACTGGCAGTGAATTCAAGGCCCCTGCTCTTGTTGCTTTCACTTCTCTTCAAACTTTATTGATTGCAGCAGAATTAACCTTTTGAGTTGTTTTGCTAAGTTTTCTGCTAGAAGGCAAATACAGATGTGACACTTAGGATGATTACAAGGAAACGCACTCTGGCACAGGTGGTATCAAGATTAAACCACATGCTGTTCATGGTTTAGTCTGCATGAACTAAATTCAGGACATAAGGACACCAAAAAGCATTACAAAGTGATGCCACGTGAACTTTTGCATTTCAGAGCATTTTTTCAAAAGCCATCAAAAAAAGTCTCTTGGTAATCATGTTGTTCCTGTTTCTGAACAGAAGTACTGGGAAAAACTCAGATCAAAGTGTCTGCCTTCACCTAGTAAATTGAGTCATGATTATTAAGCTGTTTCAGAGTTCTGGAAGCTGGTGCAGACATCAAGGGGAAGGGCAGATCCAGGGGAGAGTAATCCCAGCACTGGGATGGAGTCCCACAACTTTCAGCTGAAAGCTGGGATGCCGAAAACCCTGAGGGAAACTTGCTATCACCTGAAATGTTTTATTACCAAGCAAGCATTCTCCCAGCTCTACCTGCTAAGGAAGAAGCTAGATGGAATAATATAAAACTGTTTTATGGAACTTTAATGCTGGAACAGGCATTTTCGTAATGATGCATCATTGTGGGATATCTGTGTGGAAATCAGCAGATCAGCCCAATGAACTGAAGTAAAGGGCAGTGTTATGCTATATATTGGAAGAACTAACATCTTCAGTGCCACTAGATGTATTTCACAGTATTTCTTTACCTGGGCATAACATTTTCTCTCAGGCATCTTTTTTTTTTTCCAAAATAACACCAGAGATTGTAAAGGTTGAAAGAGCAATGGCTGGAACTCCTACAGATCTAGAAAAGCTTCTACATAAGAATATGAAAACAGATACAGTTTGATAGAAAAAATACAATATATATACTACAGGTGTAACTAAACACTGAATAATAAAAAGAAAGTAAATCAAACATCCTTATTTACTTCTCATCATGAAGAATGAAGGATCACTTGAACTGAAAGCAGCAAATTTAAAATGAATACAAGGAACATAATATTTCACACATCACAGGAACATAATATAATATTAACATAATAAGGAACATAATATTCCACATTACAACTAACTAACCAGCACAACTCAGAGTTGTCATAAGGCAGCAGGGCCAAGGGCTTAATAGAAATAACATTAGATGCTTAGAGGAACACTCTAAATGCTTGCTGGAAAGAGAAACCAGAACCTGTTTTCAAGGGGATAAGCTGGGGACTAAGCTGCAGAGGTAGGAAGAAATTTCAGTTATTGCTACACAGGTACAAACTGTGAGATTTCCTGACTCCTGTAAAACACAAGATGCTGTACTGAACGTCCAGTGCTCTGATCCTGCACTGTGAGGGGAAGCATCCTCTCTCCAAAAGAAGATTCATCACCAGAATGTTAATGCTTCACTTGCACTGAATTTGTTCTCCTTATGCATATCAAAATACTATGGCTCATTGTCTCCAAACAGAAGTTCATTCCAAACTTTAAATCATTTCATTAAAAAATAAATTACATTAGGAGCTAAGCCTTGATTTTCAATTTTGTTTCGTGCCATGCTCTCAGGTTTTCTTTTTTTACGACCAGTGTAAAAAGATTTTAAATTATAATCTATCCCCTGACATATTTTGTACTGTAAGTTTTAATCAAGTCTCCCAGAGGAAAAGAAAATCTAATAGTACCTTCAATCACTTTACAATCTTGTTTGGGGTATTTTTTTTTTTTATTTTTTTCTATGCAGTTATATTTAACATCTCTGCTTTTCATGTACCCATATTTCACTTATTCTAGATACATTCCAATCTGCATAGAGCTCATTTAAATATTCAGTTACCTCTGAGCATTATTTACTATACATCTTTTTTCAGAATGATTAGCATCATTTTGTATGGTCCCATTATGTCTTCATGGACAGCTACACAACATTTAATGCAGCTGAAGAAGCATCTTAGACCTTCCCCGTGCTTCAAGCCACAGCATTTTCTCCTCACAGTGTTTTTTATTTCTAAACTCTAATGTGCCTCATATTTCAAAACCCTCTCACTTCTGGTGCATTTTTTTC
Source organism: Scytalopus superciliaris (assembly GCA_013400415.1). Taxonomy (NCBI): domain Eukaryota; kingdom Metazoa; phylum Chordata; class Aves; order Passeriformes; family Rhinocryptidae; genus Scytalopus; species Scytalopus superciliaris. Next base: position 518,511 of record VXBX01004843.1, on the reverse strand, counting down.
AGGGAGAAGAGGGCAACCCATTATCTTTTTTTTACATCCCTATTCCTCTTAAGACTGTATTGCCACCACTTCAGTCACACTTCTGAAGAACTGTGCTAAAATTTGGAATAACTAAGAATACTAATGGCATCACAAGGCCATCAGTCCTGGCAGCAGATGCAGACTCTTTGAATGCATGAATAAATAGCAGGAATTTAAAGACAGGTGAAAAAGAGTTTCTGCAGGGCAAATCCTAGTGGCAAAGTTTCAAACAGGGTTAATGGTCACTCAGGAATAATTTTAAAGTCGTTGAGGTTGTTTGGAACTGTAGCCTAGAGGTAGCCAGCATTTTCCTTGCAAGAGGACCACATTTCCCAGCATAAACAGTCCCTATAAACTAAACACAACCATGCAGATAAGCTCTCCCTGTCGGTTTCTGCTACCAGCATGTTGTTATAATTTATGCTACAGCAAGTTTCAAAGTGTTCTGGAAGTTGAAAGGGCAGAAAGATGAAACTATCCTAACCTTAAAAGCCAACACTCGAAAGGTTATGTGAAAATGAAGCTGTAAGAAGTTGCTGTTAGACATATGCTAGTATTTGCTCACTTTGTTTCAAATTTGGATCTTTCCTTACTATTAGTAATAAATATACTGTTGGTTACAGCATTGATTATCTAATTAATATTTCACTAATTATCTTGAAGGTAGAACAGAAATACTGTGATCACTCGGCTACCAAAGTTTCCCACGCTGAAAATGCCAGAGATCTCCAAACTAAATTACAAAATACAACTTGAGTTCTGAATATATTCCTTTCTGGGAGCAAAAACACATTATGCTGTGGTAGACTTGTAGCAGATTATTCAGCATTCCTCATATATAAGTTGCTATATTGTCAAGTGTTGACATTTTTCAGCGTAGGTATTTATGTCAAACTGAGGTGAAGTTTAGGGGGGTTGTACTTCTTTTATTTCTGCCAAAAAGGTTCACTGGTTTCCAAGACTAAGGCCAGCAAAAAACAATGATGGGGAAAGCTCTGTTGCTCCATGCCTTGTGGCAAGAACTTGAAATCTTGCTCATAGTACCCTCTGTGGTGATGATGATGATGATGATGATGATGTGGCTTTAGCCCCATTCAAATCCATTTGAGCTGAGTTTATACAATATTGTTAATGTTTGAAAACCTGCCATTTGCACAGGCTTAGTGGAGACTTACCAGGGTGAGTTCTGGGGCTCTCTGAAGATGGTCCCCCCTCTGTACCACTGCTGGAGTAACAGCTGCATGGGTGGCCCCAACACTGTCTAGGAGTCAGTGCCACAGGAGATGTTCCCTCCATCCTGGCTACCCACTCCCTCCCCACATGTTGCACTGATAGGGCCACACAGTAAACTGGATCCACTCATCTGGGTTAGAAAATTCCCAACAAAAACAGGGTAGGGGAAAGGAGGGAAATACCCTTCATCATTAATGCAGCTTACCACAGAGAGGCAGGAATAGCATGGAAACACAAGGAGGGAAAATTCTTTGAGTCAGAATGGAAGCAAAGACAGAGCACCTGGAGCTGCAGGCTCAGCTCCTCTTGCCTGCCCTGCTCCCAGCTGTGAGGACTCTGAAGGACGTTCATTTTGGTGGCTTCTCCCAGCCCTGCTGACTGGGGCAAGACCAGGAACCGAAACATGGAAGGAAACGATGACTGAAGTTCCACTGAGACTTTTTTGGCACGGCACCCATTTACACAACCCCTCATCATCAGCTTCCTACCAGCCCTTTAGCTGCATCAGTCCAAACCTGTGTGGCGTGGTGGCCTGTCTGAGGGAAGAAGAGACTTCGACTAGTGCTGGGTTACTTCTAACCAAGAGCTGTTTCCCAGTATAGCTCCCAGTGTGGCTGCAGGACCATCTGTGCTGGCACAGGAGAGGAGGGGTGGGGACCAAGGGATGGAGAAAGGGCAGCAGCTTATTTAATCATGCACTGCCCAAAAGAAACAATCACAAAACTATGTCTTTTGTACCATTTAGGACAAAAAGTACTACTAAACAGAGAAGTTTTTCTAATCCTATGAAAAAGAGAAAGAAGCCAGCACAGTGGTGAAGGAAATGAATAAATTCGGATGGGGGATCTTGCATGCCTGGAAACAGACAAATGAAAGAAGACAAAGCACATGGATCTCCTCCCTTTTGGCAGGGACAAGCTATTTATGTTGGCCCCACTGCTCCTGAAATGAGAGGTTGGGACTGAGAGCAGGAGGAAGTGGGGAATACAGTGAGAAAGGCCAGAGAAGGAAACTTGGAGAAGGAGATTCAGAGAGGTCAGGCAAAGAGTAGAAAGATGGAAAAGGACATTATGGTAGCAGAGAAATTAAAGCCTGGAAACGGAGGTCGAGTCCAAGGTGGAGACAAGTCCGGGAAATGATTGTTTTGGAGGGAATAGAGAAGAAAACATAATGTTGGAAAAACAAGCAAAAGAGTCTGCTCACTGGGCACAGCTCCTCTGCACAACTCAGACTGGAACCAGGATCCCAAGCCTCTGCTGCTTCTCCATCAGCAAATATCACTTAGTATCCTTAAGTCACTGAACACTGCAGTAATGAAGAGCCCATGCAGAAATGTAGATCTCCATCTCCATCCTGAGGTTTGAATAATGCACAGTAAAGAGGCCTGCAGCTCTAACCTGAGCTGAGAGAAAGCAAATGACTGAGCAGATACTCATTAGCAGCATTCATTAACAGCAAGCAGTGTTCATTTTCTGCACCATTGAAAGAGCTCAGACCATTGTATCTGGGTTCATCTATGAATGAGTCCAGATCCGATGGACAAGGACTATGTAATAATGTACTTTGAAGCCAGGCAGAATTGACAAGAGATTAAGAGGCTGAATTAAGTTTGTACACATAATCCCCTTTCTTGCATTTCTTAGAAACGCATGTCCCAGTCCATTAGAGCAAGCAGATTCAGAGCCGCAATTTCTAATAACGCTTCATTTTTTGGCCAAGGAAAATATCTAGGCCAAACTCCCGCACTCCATCACCCAGGTGAATGTTCTAAAAGTTGTCTGTAATTTATTGTACACCTCCAACTGCTAGTCAGCAGTTCAGTTCAGTTATGAACATTTAAGCACAACATTTGCTCAGGTCCAAGCCTTCCAGCTGAGATGTCTCAGTCCAAAGCTGGCTACCTGCCTCCCTTCAAAGAAGTCACCTCCAAAAATTTCACCATGAGGACATACTCAACCCAGTCTTTTTAATTTTTTGTGTTCCAGGAAGAATAATCTCTTTTTCATAGGAGTAACTTAGCTTTTCACCCATAGTTCTCAGAGCAGGTTTAAGTAATAATAAATAACATTACAAATGAGGAAGCCCATATCCAGCCCGATGAATCACACCGCCTCCCTAAACCACTGAAACTGGAGCTGCTGGGGAAGTGTTTGTTCAATTTCTGTAGGAGTAGTGACAAAAAACAAACAGGGAACATGGTTTTATCTGATCTACTCCTTCCAAAGTTGTGCAAGGTACCTACACTTCTGTAAACAAGTATTGCAACCTGCCTGAACTTTCATCAGCAGTATTACCTTGGGCAAAAACCGATACTAGTTCATATTCATACTTCTGATGGGCAAGGATACAAATGGCAATTGGTACCTATGAAGAAAATGTACCACTGGCTGACTCCAGAAGTTGTCTAAATCTTTCAACAGGTATAGCTGGCAATTAACCAAGTCATGCACCTACACACACCCCTACTCCAAAGTATCTGAACTTTTTCCAGCTTTGTTCTTTCTGTTATGCTGTCCATTTAGCCTACAGAAAGCAACTTTTCATATGCCAATTAGTCACTCACAAATACTAGAGAGGATGACAGATTTTGTGCTACCAAAACTACAGTGATCTTTGTTTATACCAACATGGCGTATTGCCAAGATGAAAACAGGTAAACCCTGGTCGAACACAAAAAGGATCATCTCCAAAAGGAGGGGTTTGTGTCTATTCAACACTGCCTGTGAGTGCTACCAAAGACTGGGAAACTCTATGCAAAAATTATAGTTAGTCTTGTATCTGAGATGTTCTCCACAGTAACCACGCCTGAAGTTTTAAGGACAGTGTGAAGTTAAGCTTTTTGCCGTGCAAAATGAATACACTCAGAAATGACATGACTTATTTATGTACCTGCAGGGTATTTCTTGGAAATTACATAGCAACTTATGCCAGCAATGGGAACATTACTAATGTAACACCATGTTATCTCCTTATAACAATGTAAATGCCTCAGATCACCACAGTATTTGATATCATCACTGAGATAAATGTGTCATCCATGCATAATTCCAACAATGGAGGATGGATGTAGCAGCAAGGCAATTTGCATTCCCACAAATGTAACGAAGTTCAAAAAATACAGTAACTGACACAAAAAAACCCCCAAACCAAACAAACAAAAACCCAGCAAAAGGAATTCAAAGACATATTGAGATGAAGTGTATGTTCCTGTGGGGACCAATTGGGAGTGTGTGTCTGAATATGCAACTGTGTAAAAACCCTAAACTTTGTCTCTAATCTGCAAAAACTCTCCAAGGACTGACTTCCAATCCAAATGGCATTATTCCAAAATTACTCTACAAACCATACAAACAGACTAAAATTGAGTTTTGGGCAGAACAAGTCTGACACAGAAGTACACCAGTTGTTAGAACTGGTATCTTGGCATCTCTCTGTGGACTGCAGCAGCTCTTTTGGCATTGTTCTCTGCCTATAACCATACCCTGGTGCAGAGAAGGAAGCAGCGGCTCCAACTCCCCAGATGCCAAAACGTGTTCCTGCCTTCTTCCATCTTCACTACTTGGCACCCAGGTACATTTCAGTGCACTCTACACCCACAAGTTCTCACTCCCATCCTATCTAAAACTGTATTTACTCTGTGATCTCTGCAACAGAATTGTTAAATTCAATTAACGGCAGCTCATCAGTAGTACAAAAGCTTGTCCTGAGTGCCTGAACTAAGCTCAGTCAACAGAACCCTGGACATTTTAAAACTTACCTTCAAAAGCCCATAAATCCCAATAATACACACAATTTTTTTGACAAAAGATTAGGAAAAGAAGTAACTGTGCTAAATATCAAATATAAAGAAGATGGTTGTATGAAGTAGTCAAATCCCTTGCTAGCTAAAACGTAGACACAGAAAGGATTCTGAATTAGGAAAGAGGTAATGATCAAAAATAAAATACACAGTGAAGTGTTCTGGGAAAGTACATCCCAAAGCAAATACAAGCCCAAGTTCAATCAAACAGAGTCATAGAAATGTTATATTTCTTTATCAAGCATTAAAAAGCTGGTAAGTCTGCGAGGTGTGGAAGCTGTCTGCATGGTGAACTTCCATCTAGAGAAAACTTTCCCAGACTGAGGTTTCAAGCATGAGTTCAACATGAGTTTTCCATTAATAAGACTAAACATTTCTGTAGATGCTTTGGGAAGATACTAAAGTGTTTACAAAACAAATTCAAATAATGAATGCAAACACAGGAAAAGTAAGTTTGTTTACAGATTTGTAAGAGATGGGGAATTTTACTCTAAAAGAAAGAGAAAGGTTATTTGGGGCTCAAAACACACATACACAAGTTTGATCTAAATAAACTTGTAAGTTTTCAACCCTGTGAAGAATCCAGTGTCTGAGATGGCCTTGTAAGACCAAAATAAAAATGTGAGAGAATAATGATAGAAAAGGCTTTGCAATATTCATCCAGGCCTACAAGAAAGTTCTTTTATTTTCAGTCTAAGGTCTCAGCCCAGAGAGCTGTTCTAGATGGGCAGGCTCCGTATCAGCACTGTGATTCATCCATGCAATACAATTTGTACAATCAAAGATTTCAGAAAATTCTCGTGTCAGTCTATAGGCATCACCTGAAAACTCCTCAAATTTCCACGCAGCACAAACTAAAGTTCTCAGAGTGAGTCCTAAACCTGTGAATCTCTGTGACTTTCAGTGGCAGCTCCCAGCAAGCCCATCTCCTTTATGAGCCTCTACATTACACTCGCTGAGACTCCACTGAGGATGTCCATGAATCAGACCAGGGATATGATTTTGTGGAGGGTTGATTTTTTTTTTCAGCTGGATCATTGCAGTCTTGTTCCTGGCCTGCTGGCATGGCACAGGGGTGGCACAGGGTGGAGAAAAACAGGCAAGAGAATAGAGCATCTCTCTACAACGCATAAAATCAAAGCATAACATTTCATTTCACTCTTGCTATCAGAGGATCTCTTACTGGCCTCCAGGCTCCTGCTCAACAACCCCACAATGCAGGAAGAAAACACTCACCACCATCAAGAGCCTCCTCTCTTGTATTGTCATCATCACTGGGCTGAAGAATATTCCAGGATGTCAAAGCAAGTGAAGAAATGTCTTCAGCTGATGATAACTTCAGCATGTCCATGTGATTGCTCTGAGGCTTGTAACGGGGAATGAAACACTCTTTGCCTTGCTTAAAAATGTCCTTAATGATTTCTTCTGTCTGGACTTCATCTGGCATGCTCAGGAAGATTGCAATTCTTTTGGATTCTTTGTACTTGGGATGGCAAATCACCTACATGGGAAATTGATGCCATCAGTTTACAAAAAGTTTTTGAAAAGATCAACTTCCTTTTAACACAAAACTGGTGCAAAATATCCATTAAAAAGGGTAGAGATAAAAACTGATGCATCATAAACAGAATAAACTGGCTTTGTTTCCTACTCCAACATTTCTACCACTAGCAAAACCAATATAGGCAAATTTTTGCAGCTGGTGAAGAAAACACTGTAACACAAGTTTGGGCCAGCAAAAACCAATTAGAAGGCAATCTCCCGATGCCCTAAATATCTGTGCCATACAGTACAGACATCCTCAAATGCCCAACATTTCTGGAGAAAGATACAGCAGGTCAGAACTGCCAGCTTATGCAAGACATGAGGTTTTAGCATTCCTTTTCTTCCATCCTTTTTACATGCCCATCTCTCATCCGGGCCTAGGTAAGAAGCAGCACATCGATGATAATAACTCAAAAGAAAATTAGCATCAGAGCAGATGACTGCAGAGCACAAAGTCTTCCAAGACCTGGCCCCTCTTACTTTTGTTAACCTGAATGTCTTCCCTCCAGCAAGTTTAGATATATGACTTTAAACATCACCTGCTTCTAATGGGTGATCTTATTACTGCACATTTTTCAGAGCTTGAAGGAAAGATGGCCTTGCCATTTTTCGCTTTTCATGAGACTGTGCTGGGCTTATAAAAGACTGAATAAAGGAGTGCGAATAAAAAACGCTTATATGGTGAAAAAGTGTTAGCAGACTCATACCTCACTATGTCTCTGCCCATTCTGGACTGAATTCCACATTAAAATTTGAAAGGAGGCTTTTAAAAGCTTGTCTTCTCATTCTCTAGTACCTTATATATTTTGTTACTTACATCTGGACAAAACAAATACGAATGTGCCCTTTTGCATTTAAATGTGATTTATTCTTGTTCTACACACTTACAAAAATCTGTCAAAAATACCAGACAATTGAGAAACTCTCTACCGTTTATAAAACAGAGAGCACCAAATCCTCTGCTCTGTGTTTGCATAACTGCAGGGTAACTTGATCTGAGCTTTAGCCTTTGCCCTGGCCTTGTTTTGAGATATAAATGCCCATGTCTGAGTAAAGATACAGTTCGCACTACATTTTTTTTCCTTCTTTCCAGCACAGCAGTTAAAAGCCCAGGTGAATCAGTCAGAAAATGGATATGATTTTGCAAGGGCAAAACAAAAAAAAGAATCAAACAAAAAGAAACACTCCAGACAAAATTATGGTGATGTGTTCCTTGGCAATAGAAACATCTTAACAATTCAAACCCGGATTTTACTTCTTTTTGTATCTGTCCAGCCCTACGTGTGGATTTTTCCAACCAGGGGATTAATCTCTGAAAGAACAGAATTTCCATGGCAGCTTTTGTTTGACAAAGTGGACTATTTAGTCAAACTGCAGACTCTGGAAAATGGCTGTGATTCACACTATTGAGGGCCTTCAGAGCTGAAACTCCTCATGGCTTTGGTGAAGAGAGAAACTGAGCCCCTGAACTCTCTTTCAGAGGGGGTTTGTGTGCTGTGGGCACCACACAGGTCCCATCTGCTCTGACACATCCAGTAACACATTGATCAGTCTGTACAGGAAAAAAATTGAGGCTGAAGATGTAAACCCACACACGAGCAGGAAGACAGAATTTCAGATGTTCTCAGAACTGTGAAGAGGCTCCTACTATGACTCGGAGCAGTTTCTGAGAAGAGTGAAAAAATTTCCACACTTAACAAATATTATCTGCCCTTTGTTCACCAGCTCATGGAAATTTTTGAAGAATCAGAGTATGCAAACAGCAAGCCTTTAATCATGAACATAAACATTAAAAAAGAATAATCATCCAGCAGCTAATTAAATACTGGTGGCTAGGTCTGCCTGTGAAGCTATTTCACTTTGAATTTAGAGATTATTTTGAAATGAGATTTTGCTACCAAAAATATTACTTAGATGTTATAAAATAACCTGCTCACTTTTATTAGCTGCAAGCACTGATATATGTTACAAAGCTATGCTTTTGGCTTAGATCATTCCAGACATTTTCTCAGCCTTCTCAAAAATTTCTCCATGCCTGCTCCATTACTGCCCTGTAAGGAAGCTGACTCTACGTTCTATGCCTTGCACGATGCCACTGTCTCATGCAAGCTCAGGATTTTCAATTTGTGTCAGATTATTAAAACAGCAAGATAGCATCAATTTATGTCATATTTCTTGACGCCTTCTTCTAAGCAAAATGAAGCTGTATCTGTGTCCTTTCACTGGCAGAAAGGAGTGCTCTGTTGCTGAGCTTATCAGCAGCAGTTGGACAAAGGCTGTGGGCTCCTAAAAATTCAGTACTCCATGGGCTGGGTGCTTAGAAAGTTGGCTGAAGGCTGTATTATTGAAGAGGATGCATGCCAGTATTTGCTAAAAATTGAGGTATTTAAGTCTAGGATGCATGATTACTAAAATGCATTATCATGACAGTAGGACACTATATATATATATTTATTTATAAAAAGCATTCCCAATTCTAAAAAAAAGGTTTGGTGTTGAGCTCCAGGCAAACTTCCTACAACCTAAAGTTTCTGTGCTGCCACATCCCACTCATGAAGTGGCTACACATTAGTAGTAAATGAAGTCTATAAAATGATTTGAGATCCTCTGGCAGGAAAATAACCATATAAATGTAGATCATCTAGAAGTACCCGCTGGTGCTGCAAAAAAAACGAGGACTGTGCCGTATTACATGCAGTGACTGCAAAATAAAATTTTATTGTGTTTATTAAAATGATAAAACACATCTATATAAAAACTCTGTAATCCAAACACAAACAGGACATTTCAAAAGCACATACCCATATCATATCATGCCGCGCTAGGATACCAGTTAGGTAAACCCTGCTTGATATCTTTTAAAGCGCAAAAATTATATTAGGGATAAAACCGTAGGGAAGAAACACGGCTGGAAGACAGAGAAGGGAGACGGCAGCGCGTAAAACAAAGAGGCCAAACCAGGCAGCCGCCGAGCTTTTATGTGCAGCGAGAGCTGGCCATGGAGCTGCGGGCGGGGATGGGAGAGCTTTGAGAGGACACCCAACACAACCCTCACCCCTGGGGTGTCCCTCTGCTTGGGGTGTGTGGCGGTGTGGCCACGGTGTGCCCACAGTGTCCCCCCACACCCCGTGTGTCCCCCCATCGCCCCGTGTGTCCCCCCATCGCCCTGTGTCCCCACACACAC
>VXBX01004843.1:475224-508549 GCA_013400415.1 Scytalopus superciliaris | reverse complement strand
GGTTTTTGTTTGAGGAAGGGAAATTACGTTTGGGCCGCTGAGTGTTGTAACCTGCCCTCAGCTGCCCGGGCACCATCCCCGGAGTGTTACACAGGCGTTTTTATACGGCTGTGCCACTGAGTGCCAAGGTCTGGCTGACGAGGCGGTGCTCAGTCAAAGGCTGGACTCAGTGACCCCCAGAGGTGTTTTCCAGGCTAATCGATTCTGTGGTTTTAAGCGCAGAAAGCGGGGCTTTCTATAGGCGAACATCTGTCTTGACAAGTCTCCTCCGTGCGGCGTGTGCCGACAGCTCAGCTGAGCCCAGCGGGGGCCGATGGAGCCATCGGTGCAGCTCTGGGGGGATCGCTGTGCCCGCCCCGGGGCTGCCCCACCGCTCTGAGGGGCCGGGCACGGTGCGGGCCATGGGCAGCTCCGTGGCAGCGAACAGAGCACGCTACACTGTTTTGTAAGGCTGAACTAACAGCCGTGCTGTTTTCAGTCATTTCGCTGTGTTTAGATTTGGGGTGGTGCATCTCATCATGGCTTTTTTTTGCTTTAACATGCAGAACAAGTGCAGGTTGTGTCCTGATGAAGATGACTTGCAGCCCACTGGACCATTAATAATCCAGGCCTTACCATGAAGACAAGTTGTAAAATAATTGTATCACCTAGATTTTCAAAAGGCACCGTTGGGCCTTTATATTTAAATAAAAAGCTGAGTTCCCTGAGCATAAAATAGGTTACTAGAGCACTGTAAAAGGAAGTGGATGTGGTATTAATAGACTGGTGTTAGCCACTATACTATGTGCTTGCAGTAGTGCTCAAAAAGAAACTGAGTAAGTATTTCTGTTCTTACCATGAAGGCTTAGAGTGCAAATAAATAAATATATGTCATGGTATGTTTTAAAATGTCATCTCTGACAGGAAATTCCATGGGTGTTCTGGAGGTGGGCATTTTCCTTTAGCTGCCCCTTGTCCTCAGAATGCTGCCATCTTTTCTTTAGCAGCAACAAACTTTATCTCACAAGTCCGGCTATATATGCTGAATAATCCTGCTTGTTTTCACTGGACAGGGAGAGGAGAGAGAGAGAAACAAGGGTTCTAACAAATGCTAACATCTGCTTGTGTTCTGTGGTTAAACCCACCAGCTTAGACCACAGAATCACAGAACAGCCCACACTGGAAGGGACCTTGAAGAATTGTCTGGTCCAACCTTTCCTGGAAAAGGGAGCCTGGATGAAACTATCTAGTGCTTTGTTCAGCTGTGTCATTAAAACTGCCAGTGATGGGGACTCCACCACATCCCTGGGGAGGTTGTTCAGTAAATGATTCTTCTTACTGACAAAAATGCCTTACATTGAGATGAAAGATGGAAAATTCATTGCTGGAAAGATGGAGAGCCTTGGATTTTCTAGAGGATTTCTGTTGGAGAATAGTGCTGTTGTGTGCCACAGGCAACTGCTGGTTCAGTTTGGTTCACCTCCCAACATGTCTACAAAAGAAGGGTGTTTAGACCCAGCCTTAGCACCGTAATGTAGGAGAGTCACTACAGCTAAAGAAAACCCTTCTAGAATGAATTCTTGAAGAACTGCTGTTTCACCTTTGAAAGCAAATGGACTTTGAGTCAAAACAGTAATTACCCCAGTCTGTAAGAGCCTGGAATCTATTACACTCTACTGAATTTGCAGAGTTTTGCAACATAAAATGCTAATTACTGGCATCAGTTGATCTATTTTGCCACAAGATGTCTGTTTCTTATACAAGCTACCAGACAGTACCTAAGTCTTAACATCTATGGATATCAGGTCAAACCCACATACTACTTGGATTTTCCAGTAGCATTGTGATAGCTTTTCTAGGAGTTTTCTCACTCAGGTAGATCTTTTCCCATCCTACAATTTTTCTGAAAAAAATGAGACCAATCCTAAGGCTTTAAAATGCTTATTTTAATATATTTTTTCTAAAATATTAGTGTATTTACATAAATTTCTCACTTTAAAAAAATATTTTAAACTTGCCTATTTTTAAACATCTTGTCTAAAAAAAGTTCAGCAAGATGATTACATCACACAAATATGAAAGAACATTCACTGTAGATGTGAGCAATTAAAAAAATACAGCACAGAAACACATACCATTGCAGTAACAGTAAGTGCGTGCACATTTTTAAGTTGCTAGCTTCCACAAATAGTTCTTCCCATAGAAATTGCTTAGTCTGTAACTTCTAACCACTTTATATTGGAATTTGCATTCCTTTTTTTCTTTACAGAAGTCCCCCCCCTTTTGCTTATAAAAATGTTGCAATAAAATGCATTACAGTAGTATTTCATTTACAAAACAAATGACATAAAAACTTGTTTCTTAACCCATTGGATTGTATTTCACTAAAACAATGTCCTTTCATGGATATTCAAGAGAGATTCCAAGAGCTGTCTGGATGTGGAAAATTATCTCAATCCTGCCTGGAAAGGTGAACTTGAATTGCTGCATGATGTTGTGTGGATTCTTCTTTGAAGGGATCTCATCTTCAGGTTTGGTAGTTAGGATAGCATGTTAAACATTGTATTTAGTAAAAATAAATACAAATAAATTAAAAACAAATTATGGAAGGAAATTATTTTCTTGTGATACTGCTTGGAGGAAGGCTGAGAAGTGAAGCTTGTGGCAATATCTAGATAAATGGCAGGTCCTTTTATTTCAGTAGTACTCTCTGAGCAAGGAAAAAACAGCTATGAACAAGGCTGTAATTTTGGAGAAAGATAGTAGTGATCTTCTTTCAAACTTTGTTAGGAAGCCATTTTCCTGTGGAAAAGAACACGCACAGTTAGGGACAGCTTTGAAAGCATGTAGGAAAACCCCACCACCCTGTGCTAGTGTCAGACTAACAGGGTGCTGCAGCATTGTGAGTAGAGGCACAGCTTTTCAGAGCTCTACCTCCAAAAGATGAATAGGGCTTTAAAACTGTAGCTGAAAATAGCTGCACCTCACTGAGTGTTTGTTTTATCTCCAAGTCAAGACTGTGCCCTCCCCGTGTAAATAGAAAACTGACGTGATTCTATCACCTGAGCCCACATCTTCCAGGCAGATACAAGTACTGTGTTTCTGATGTAGTAATACACTTAGAAATATCTTCCTTTAAGCCTTCTTATTCTACTATGATGAGCCACCTATTATGACAGAATGTTGCCAGGAGTTGATAATTCTCTTAAATAAAATTGACTCTATTTGAAAGAGATGGAAAGAGAATAAATCTGATGCACCAAGGGGCCCTGAGTCACTATCACCTTTTTTGTACTGCAACAGAGAAGGATTAAAACAAGCAGAAAGAAAAAAGGAAAAACAAGACACTAGAAAATAAATCAGGGGAAAATTATCAGCAAGTTGGAAATATGAGAGAAGTGGGATGAGAGGGGGTGGAAAGAGAAAGTGACATTTACATATAAGTAAAGGAAAAAAGTACCAAGGAAATGACTGACACTTGTGTCATTGATTGTCAAATTCCCCTAAGTGCAAAAGAAAAAGGTACTGTCCTGATGAAACTCCGAAAGCAAAAGGGACCTTCCCCCCACTGGCAGAAGGGAATTTCAGCAGCTTGGCAAAATAATCCACTAATTGACAAGTGTTTTTCTCAGCATTGACCATTCTAGGATTATCTCGCTCCAAACAGAAAAGATTTAACCCCAGTTGTACTTAACTGTACATTTGTTGTAAGTAAAACTGATTTTGGGGATTAAATAATGGCTTTGTTGAAATCCACAGCCAAAGTACTGACTTTTGGTTTGTGAGAATCACTCCTCTGTATTCTTCCCTTAAATTGAACTCCAGTATTTTTTGACCAGCTCCTCTATGGAAGCAAAATTGTCATGCTGATCTTAGGATGCCACTTAATTTTAGATTTAATAATGGAAATTTCATAGTAGGTCTGGTTTTAACCTGCTTTGAGCAGGAGGCTGGACCAAATTATTTTCTAAGGTCCCTCTCAGCTTGAATTATGGTATGATCCTATGATGAAAGATCAGAAAGTTTCTTTTAAAAAGAAAGTTGTCGTTTAGCTTTGTTCTGTTGAAAGCAGAAGTAAAGCTCTCACCATAAGTCTCAGTGAGACATTCCAGGCATAAAATATTAAATCACCAAGTGAAACCCTGAATAAAACATTTTTGACAGTGACTATAACAATGATTTCCCTTAATGAAATGAAATCTCCTAATCACGACTTTGGTGGAAAATGAGAGACACTCACCCAGCCACCGTTTGCATCTATCCATTCGGCTTTGTTGTTTATGATGTACTCTGTGATGAAATAAGAGATCTGCTCCTTCTCCTCTGCAGTCAGCTGAACTCCATGCTCTTGAAGCTTCTTAGTGAGAAGACCTCCAAAAGTAAATATGGTCATAATTCGTCCCCAGTTAGTATTTCCATCAGCGAACTTTTCTTCCATGACACCATTGAAAATTCTCTTGGCAACAGCTACAGAGGTGATATCAATCCTGTCCAAGAGCGGCCTGAGAGCCTCCTCGGTCTGATCTTGCAGGGAAGATGCAATGCTTCGTAAGACATGAGCAACCCTGGTTTGGGCCGGTGCAAGGTGTGATTCCTGGAGCACATACTGCAGATAATCTTGAGCTAAGTAATAAACGTAATAGAACTCAGCAGTTTCCATTCAATACAAAATGCAGAGAGCAGTGCACAGCTCCTAATCAGGGGTGGTAATGAGCAGCCACAGGGACATGCACACGACTTTTTATCGTCTGGTTTTGATGGAATCTTTCTCTTTTACCACAGAATTTCCTGTAAAGGTACTGACTTAATGGTGTGGGTTGGGGAATATGTCAGAGAGGAAATGAAAGAAAAAGTGTCTGCTCAAAGGGCATAAGACATGTCTTTTTGAGTGATTTGCTATTTCTCTAAATAGTGTGATTCCACAACTAAAATCTACCAGATTTTACCAGATTCTTTAGCAGTATGAACTGGCATTTCCTAGGGACTTTTGCTGTGTACCACTAGCAAAGGTTTGGCATTTGGCTTGCACTGAGAATGGTGCATGTTAGCAAAAGTTAGGCACTGGGCTTGAAAAAAACATGCCTAAAAAGTGCATGCTGTTGGGCCGTGCAGCCCCCCCAGCACCCCCATCTTCCCCCTACCCAGTCTCCTCACTGCTGGGGTTAAGGCTGCAATCTGTATTGCAGGTTTATGGGTTATTTCTGGTCACAATTTTTTTGAGGAAACTGGTAGACATTTCCAACAGGATTGAAGAATCACTCAGGGAGTTTTACATAACAGCAAAAAGTGGGAGTACAGCAGTTGGTACAAGTATGGATGGACAAAGGGGAAAGCCAGCTTTATAGCATTATCCCCTGTTCCAGACTTTCCCACACTGTCTCTGTGAGCGCTCTTCAAGGTCCTTCTTTGAAGATTTGAATGGGTAGCTTCAAAGATTTCTTTCCCCCATGGGGAGTTCTGCTGTAAAAGACATTATTAGTATAAAAGACAATGCTAATGCAGTCAGCATGCTGGAACATGGGACGGAAAATACAGGGCCAAGCCAATGATGTGTGCTACCACCCAAATCTTTCAGACAGGTAACAAAGAAGTATCATGATAGCTACAATTGTTTTTAGATTCAAATTTTCTGTCAAGCCATTATTTTTGGGAGAAGAGGCAGGGATATCTAGCCAGCTTTTTCCTTACAAACCTCTTCTCCTGAGGCAACCTGATCTTGCTAAAGCATCAGGATGTGTCTGCAGAGAACCTCACCCCATTGCAAAAGCTTCAGAGCAGCAAGCAGTTTGATGTCTGGAGACGCCTCTCTTTCTCCATCCCCTTTTCTTTATCCCTCTACTTCTTCCCCACCTCTCATTCACTCCTCTTCCTTCTCTGAAAGCAAAAGGTGCTGCCAGTCCCCCACACCAACAGCTTTACTTTACCCCAGAGGTGGCTGTGAGCCTGTTTCCAGTCCTGGGCACTCCCTAGTGCTCAGATCTATGAAAGAAAAGCAAAGCCACATGCCTGGTGGCCAGCACAGGGCTCTAGTCTCAGCTGTCAGGGTATCACTGACACCTAATTACACTGGCGCAAAGCATGTCTGGATGTCTGGACTGTGACACAGCTGTGGTGTCAATACATTGCTAACCCTGGATAGCCCCACAAAATGTGTGTGCTGCTGCTCTGACACCAGTTTTTGCAGAAACCCACTGAGTAGACCAGGGTATGTTCCATTTCCTGATCGTGTTTTTTCTTCTGTATGTGGTGATTCCGTCTGAGAATGACACAGTAGTGTCTTCCATGCACAGTGCGGTTTGAAACCTCAGGCTATCACCAGCCAGCACAGCATCAGTCACTTCAGGGATGCAGGAAAATATTTCCCTCAGTCTCTCCTGGAAGCAGAGAAAGAGGCAGCTTGGTACTGTGTTCACCTTTGGGAGAGAATGGGTTTAAGAGGGCAGGGCGAGCTTGAAAACGCTCATGTCAGATGCTACCTCCAGGGAAGGATGTGATGCCAGGACTGGGAATGGGCTGGGGATGGGAAGCTGGATCTCTCCTCTTTCATGCATGCACATTCTTACCAAAGCTCATTTTGAAAGTTCAGAGGTGTCCTCTATCCAATACCTGCAGCTGCTGCTTTGGCAGAGCTGTTAGGCTGACTTTGCCTTTATTATGTTCAGTGATTTCAGCAAACTGCCCACATTTTGTGAGGAATACAAACAAACACACAAAAGGATATGACAGTCCCTAGCTCGTCCCAATTGGGCAGGAGTTTCTGAGGCATTGCCGTACCCACCCAGTTGCCCTCCTGTCAGATAGTTGGTGCAAACAGGGATGAGAGAGGTATTTGAGCAGACGTGACAAGAATCCTTTCTTTGTAGCACAGTTTGTGAAGTTATAGATCAGTCCTGACTTTCTTAGCAATTGATTAATGAAAAGTTTTTTGTATTCTTTGAGAATATAAGTAATAGTTGATTATGAGAACAGTGAAGAATACTTAAGGAGACCAGTTTTGTTTTATTTACTGTTGACAGCAGCAGAGCACAGGCAAAAGCAGGTTTTTCTTCATTAGTGGAGCATTTAGAGTTCTGAGGCAGGTGATGCAATAAGAGTATGAATATGTCACCATTGTTGAAAGAAATCAGTGTTAATACCTTGGCAATTGTGGTGCAAATGCTGCTACTAAGAGTCTCTTGATCTCTTCAAGGTCTGTGAGGTGAAGCTCAGGGCTCAGCTCCCAGAAGGGGGTGGCAGCTCTAAGCAGACATCTCTAACAGCCAGCTGTGACACTGGTGACCAGAGCTCAGGATGCAGCTGTTGAAAATGCCCCAGGTCTCTCTGCTTCAGTGTTAGACACATTTCCTTTTCAATAGCATGCAGTGGAGGGTGCAGTTCCAAGTGTTGGATGTTCAGTAGCAGTGACAGTTTATATATTTATACACACAAAAATAGTCAGACCAGAGTGTGCAGCCCCATATCCCCAGGTCATAATGGTCAACCCTGAACACTCTTAAGAAATCAGCTTTGGGATCTCTTGCCTCTATTGTACCACTCTAATCCTATTCTCACTTTCTAGATTAGGCAGTACCTTCCTTTTTTCTACCACACTTTATTCACATTTGTAGTTGTAAGTGAAACTCTACTTTTCTTCCTGCCTGCTCTGTCTCCTCAGTGCTGCATAGACTGCATTCTCATACACTGCACTGCTCCTCTGTGCTGAATATACTCTAAGTGTTAAGTGTTAATAAAAGGCTTGAAACAGAAACCAGGTAGACATGGAAGAAGCTCAAATGCAAACCCTCCCCTCACTACTTGGCAATAGGAAAGGGTTTCAAATGCTTTCATTTAAATCTGTGCCCTGTGGATTTGACTGTATATTCTACTCTAACCTGAAAAAGGCTTATTTTTCCAGAACAGATGGGGACTGAGTTGACAGATCCTCATAAAATTGACTTGTGAGAGACGATGTTATCTCATCGCATTCGAGACAAAACCAAGCCAAATGACAAAAGCTTTGTTGAGCTATTCATGCTGCATCTGCCTTGCCAGAGTTGTTCCAGTTCCAGGTGATTGTGGGAACTGTGATCTTTGTCTGGAAGAACAGTCTGAGGCCTCGAGAAAATTATTGCAGGGGTTTTTTTCTGCTTTTTGATGTCCAAACGGGGGTGATTTTTTTTGTGTGTGCGCGTGGCATTGGATTTCATTGCACAGGAATGGCACAGTTCACTTGTAGCTTTCCAGCTGTCCTGCACAGCCCTGATATGAACCTTCGTGAGGCTTTGGTGACTTTTATTTCCTGTGTTTTGCTGCAAAGGGGCTCGCCGGTGCTCGCAGAGGCGCAGTTGCCCAGTGGAGTGCTGACATCTAGTCGCAGCCGGCCGCGCTGCAGCAGGGAGGGAGCGGCGCATCCCTGGAGCTCCCGGACACCTCCCATCCTGGGATTTGGGGTTCTGCCTGCAGCAAAGAGCTCAGGGACGATAGGGCTGGGACGCAGCCCCGCTAGTGGTCCAAATTAATATTAATGGTATTGTGACTCCCCGAAGAAAGCCAGCCGTGCATCCAAAGCAGTGTGGGCAGCACGCCCAGGGAGGGGATTCTCCCCCTCTGCTCCACTCTGGTGAGACCCCACCTGCAGTGCTGCATCCAGCTCTGGGGTCCCCACCACATCGACCTCTTGGAGCAAGTCTAGAGGAGGCCACTAAGTTTATTAAATGGATAGAGAACCTCTCCTGTAAGAAAACATTGAGAGATCTGGTTTGTTCAGCCTGTAGAAGAGAAGGCTTTGTAAGCCTTCCAGTGCCTGGTGGGAACCAACAAGAAAGATGGAGAGAGACTATTTATGAGGGTGTGGACTGACAGGACAAAGGGAATGGCTTTGAACTGAAGGAGGGTGGGTTTAAATTAGATATTAGGGAAAAAAATCTTTCCTGTGAGGGTGGGGAGGCACTGGACAGGTTGTCCAGAGAAGCTGTGGATGCCCCATCCCTGGATGTGTTCAAGGCCAGGTTGGATGGGGCTCTGAGCAACCTGATCTAGTGGAAGATGTCCCTTCCAATGGCAGAGAGGCTGGAACTGGATGATCTTTAGGGTCCCTTCCAACCCAGGCCATTCTGATTTTATGAGTCTATGAATTCTGTCTGCTGGGAAGCACCAAAGTCTCCTGACCAAAGCTTGGTAAAATCACTTCCATAAAAAGTTTTGGGAGCAGTTTCATTCTAAAACACTTCAGACCATCTCCTAATGTTTCTGGGATGGAGACAAAATATCTGGATCTCAAATCTGGCAGCAATTGAAACACAGACTTTGACCCAGCTTACATTCTGTGTGTCAGAGATGCACTGAAGACAAGCTCCTGAAAGGATGGGAGGATGCAGCTAGTTTTGCATCTTTTGGGCCAACTGAGATATTTGGGGATAACTGGAAAGCCAAAGTGGTCCCCAGCATAAACTAAAGCAAGTAGCTATTGCAGCTTACTCTTGTGCATGACTGAGGGCTGAGCAATACAGCATAAGCTCTGTCCTGCTGCCAAAATACCACACTGGTATTTTGCTGGGAGGATGGATCACATGGAGATGCACACTATGGCTCTCCATTGCTCAAGCATGAGAAGGTGGCCATTCAGTCCCCCTTGTGACTCCTCTATAGCACTCAAGAGACATGAGGGAACTGTAGGAATGGCCAGGTTTGGCTCTGTTACTCAGGGTTCAGCTGCTGCCTCACCACTTCCCCTGGTAACTCATTCCAAGTCAGAACCTGTTTTCTTTTAGATCCCAGGTTCTGTCATCATCATGAGTCAAGGAGGCAGACAAACACTCTGCTCCACTATGTATGTGTCATGTGTCACCATGTGCATGTGTGTGCAGACACATGTTCTGCATTCTCATAAGCCTTTCCAAATGTTTATCCAGGATTAGGAGAATTTGAACAAATAGTCATAGTTGTCAGCAGTGAGCCACAGAAACATAAGGGTCCCTAAGCTTCCCAGACAATGGAGCACGAACAAGTAAAGTCTTGATAGAAGCTTAGCAAGATCTTGCAGATGCCAGCAGAAACACTGAAGTCAGCTTCATAGCTGAAAATACATGCTCCCAGAAGGAGGGGGGGAAAAATCTGCTTGTGAGTATTCATGAAATAAGAAGTCAAGAGCTTGCACCTCAAAATGATAACCAGAACTTTGTGTGTCCCTTGCACCCACGAGTCAAGGGTGGTCTTGTGTGTTGGTTCATTCTCCTGTAGCAGGTGCAACATGAACACATACATAGTCCATTTGTGATTGACCTGCAGCTTTG
The DNA here is from genome assembly GCA_013400415.1 of Scytalopus superciliaris. Lineage (NCBI taxonomy): Eukaryota > Metazoa > Chordata > Aves > Passeriformes > Rhinocryptidae > Scytalopus > Scytalopus superciliaris. The sequence continues at coordinate 498,299 of VXBX01004843.1, read as the reverse complement.
GTTCAGATCTGTGTCTTCCAAAGACATCATGCTGTCAGGAGAGATGGGCATTCAGCATCTAAATGTACTTTAAATGGTGGTGATACTCAAAATGTGGTGAGACAGCATTTCAGTGACATATCTGAGCCTTGCTTAGCATACAGAGAGTCCCACTGGATGACAGTTCCAAAATACGGACTGAGCTTGGGTAAGACCTAGGTGTCCAGTTCCTTTTGGTGCCTTCTGGGAAAAAACAAAACAAAACAACAAAACAAACATACAAAAACACCCCTCTTTGTTACAGCTACTAATATTTTAAAGTTAGGCATGCTTTTAAATTCTTTGCTATTTGATTTTCCAATAGAAGTTTATGTATCCCGTGTTTTCAAAATAAATCACTTTAAAATTCAAGCTCACTTTACCAGTTACAAGTTACCTGGGTGCCTTGGAGCTTTGCAGTCCTCTACATCAGCCCTCCCAGGAGCGTGCTTGCTTCTGTACCTCTCCCTTTTAAATCAGTCCTGCATCTGCTCCTGTACTTCTCCCTTATTGAAGTCAAAGCTGTATCTGCTCCTGGTACTATGAGTAACCTTTGCCCTGGGTCAAGTGTTAGTGATTCATAGATTAAACATCTTTCCTTTTGAAGATAATGTATTCTTTTAATAAATCCTTTCACTTCCGTTTTTCCATATCTCCTCTGTTGATGACCCTGTAAAAGAAGGTTGTAGCAGCATTAGTATTTCTACTATGAATCCCTTTTCATGGAGGTTCATAACTCATCTTTGTTTTACATGCAGCATTCCAGTCTGGGGGCACATTAATTTTTATTCCACTTTCAAATTGTTTTGAATTATTTTAAGTTATAAAATGGACAAAAATACAAATATACAGTGTGTAGATACTTTCCTCTTCTATAATCAATCCAGATCTTTGAATAGAAATTATGATTAAGGAAATGAACGTGTAATGTTGTTTCAGTAATTTTCATATGCGTGAAATAAATATTGATATTAAAGCACATTTCTGAACCCGAATTCAGTAGTTTTACTACTGTTTTATTACCTTTTGAAATGTGTATTTGCATGAAAATGTGGTGTTAGTGCCTACTCTTTGCAGCTTCTTTTTTTTACTTTTTAGTAATTTTAAAAAAAAGCCCTTCATGTAAAAAAAAGAGAAATGCACACACTACATTGCTGCTTGGTAGGAATCTTCTGAAGTCTAAAAGCAGTTGGTATGAAGCTCGTTCCATCCACCTGTAGTCTAAGAAACTGAGCTCCATATGGTAGAATAAAATCTCCTGCATTATTCAACTGCAAGGAAGAACTAGTGAACCTAAGATCCCAAATGACCCTTCTGGAGGGTTCTTCAGCACTAACTGCATTTCTCATTTTCTTGATTTGCACCATCTCAGCAGACACTCGGCTGTTGGCACTGTGCAGTATTTTCAAATGATTATGTGTAAATTGCTGCAAATTATAGCAAGAAATTAGCTGTAACTCCCATGGTATATCCTTGTGTTTATTATGGTTTTCTGATCCTCAGAAAAAGCATGCTGAGATGGCATTTCTTTGCTCCTAGGAGAAGGCTGTGAGCAGAAATAGCAAACTAATCTGTCTCCCCAGGTATTTATACCACATTCATGGCTGTGCTGTCTGAGCATGTAATACTGTCTCCTCAATCTTTTTAAGTGAAATTATGTCCTGTTAAATAAGTGTGAAGGAAGCTGATGCTTCCATGACTAGCTATCCAAACTTGCTGCCATTCTTTAACCAAAGCAGAAGAAATTTGCTTTTAAGCTCATTTTTTAGTGATGGTCCTTTACAGTGCTCTGTGCCCTGAATTGCATTTGTCCATCTTCATTGCCATGGCTGTGTAGAGACCCCAGGTTCATCGAGGGAATTAAGCCTGTGTCTTAGTAACAATGCTGATACCAGTGCCTGCTCAGGCCCTAAAATGCTCTGTCTTTCAAAAAGCTGAATTCTTTCAGACCCTTTCAAATAACCTCAATGCAAGGCATTTACTTATTTGTGACAGCTGTTAGAGGCAATAAAGCAACACCGAAATGCCCCAGCTGGGAGTAGCGGTTGTCCTGTGCTGGGAATTCACCGATCCAAGCCAGGAGGAGTGTCCTGCCCCAGCCCTCAGAGCATGGGGAGAATCCCTGAGCCAATACAAACCCCACTGGCCTCACAAAACAGCAGGAGTGGGACCGTGATAGTCTTTCGTTAGGCAACAGGGAGGGTGATTGCGTTTAATCTGTGAGGCATTCTAATGGCTATCTAACAGTGAGCAAACTCCATACCAGCAGTTTAGTGTATGTAATTCTGAGTTTTCACAATAAAACCCCAGAATACCCATTCATCCTTAGCAGACTTGCCTTTGTATCAATTTGGGACTAGATTCTTGGCATGCCAGGGAATTACGCATCATAATGACTTAATCAAGGGCTTTCACAGTGTATTCTAGAGCTGAGAAACCTTTTTAAACCCAAATGCAGATGGAAGCTTGGACCCAGCAGCGAGTGCTTTGCTCATGAAGTCAGAGGAGCTCTGCGCAGGCTGACCCCCTGTGCCTCTGCAAAGCTCTATTGATTTTGGTAACTTCATCTGTGCAGGGATGTGAATCTACCTACAGGGAGCTAAATGAAGCCTAAAGTTATCGATTTTCAAGAGCAAAGAACTTTAGTTAAAGATCTCTTGTGGGTTTTTTTTTTATTATTCCTGATTTTGAAACATGACATCACAACAGAGTAATGATATTAAGAAGCAACAGTAAATAAAACAGCCAGTTTCATGTGACAATGCAGGAAGGGCAGAGAGAATGGGATTGACTGAATTAGACAAGGTTTTTATTTGCTCTTTGTGCTGGATGACTGTTAATCACTGAATGAGAAATGCATTTCCAAGGGCCAGTGCTTAAGCAACATAAATAACAGCAACATCCTTGTTTCTCCTTTGCCCTCAATCTCCTTTTGGAGGCTTGACAATAAACAGCCATTCCCAGTCTATTTTGTAACTCAGAATCCAGATCCAAAAAGCCCCCATCGAATGTAATTAGTTTTGCTTAACGTCTCTCCTTTATATTCCTGAGCTTATAAATGGCCACTGCAGTTCCAGAGGGAGTTCATTTTTCTGGCTGCCTACAGGGGATTGAGAGTTGTCTCACTTGAGCACAACTCAATCATTATCTTGATGTATTGGCAGGGACCAGTATTTGCTACAAACAGTGGCAAACCACAAAATCTGGAGTCATTATATCCAGTGTAAAACTTGGTGTTCATATAGCCTTCAAGTCACCGAGTTTTGGTTTCCCCGTCTAGTGGATGGGCTTCTCCAAAAGATTTGCTGATTCTGCAAATACAATTTTAGCTTTCTAGTTACACCTACATGTCCTTGAGAAAACTACTGTCTCTCTGTGACTCAGTTCCCCACTTCTAAACCAGAGGAAATTTGAGAATTGCATTCAGGTCTGTGTCCGTTTGCCTGTCTTAAGCAGCCTTTCCAAGGAGGGGTGTTAGGAAAAGGGAGTTCTGTATGTGGTGCCTCAGCTGCGCTGGACCGTGCTGAGGTGTTTTAGCCCAGGCTATTGATGATGACAGTTCTGTAGCCACAAGCTAAACGGAGCTGAAGCAGGTAAGAGCTGACTCAAAGGCACATCACTCCAGTCATTTGCCATCTGTGTGTGAGTCAGAGCCCTAATATTTGTTTTCCATCCTTTGTTGGAAGTCAGTGGAGCTGTTTATTTATGCAGCAGTTAGCACTCTGCGACCTTAATCTTAGTCAGGCCTAGGCGATAGTCTTAATACATAGTCTAATGTGGCACGCTATAGAGTGAGAGGCTGGTTTTGGCTTTTATATGTAAGTGTGTGCATACCTCTTGAATCCCATCCTTCTCCCACCTGACACTGTAGATAGCAGCTAGATCTGCCTTAGAGATGTAGAACTCATAATTCTTTGAACATGTGTTTTTGGTTGTCACCAAAGATTGAGTGCTTGTGAGGCAATCTGAAAGGCACTTTTATCAAGTTCATCTTTTTAAATCACTTTTCTTTCACAATATGGCTTGCTAGCTGTAAAATTATTCTATTAAACTGTTACCGCACTCTGAGGCAATTTGTTTTCTTGTGCATTGATCTCTGATCCAAGGTACTTGCTCCTGAAAACATTCTTCCTTTTTAACCACTTAAATAGAACTTAATTTTGTATAAATTGGAAATTGGTGTAGAACACCATTTCTTTTTTATTATGTCCTTTGTTATTTGCTAATCACTTTTTCTGAATAGTCAATTTGTGGTTGGATTTCTATTCAGTCATGGTCAGATTCTTTAGTGTTTAGTCTACTAAATCAATTTGTTGTGCAGCTCTCCAAAATAGTTTAAAATTATAGATTTCATAAAAGGGTAAAAATGTCATCTTAAAATAAAGAAATTGTTTTGTTGGTGTGTAATGTTTGGCAAATTGGAAACAATTGTAGTAACAATAAACTACATTTATTGTTAATTAACTTTTAATCTAATGGAAACTAATCTCCCCTGGAAGGTAAAAACACAGCACACTTACATGATGTAGTCAGGTTTTCTGGTCATGGTGTCCAGCTGGATACCCAACAAAGAAAATGACTGCATGTTTATTGCATCAGTTCCTTGCCAAGCAACATTCTCTCCATTAGCCATGGCCTCTTGTGAAATCAGGAGGTGTTTTAGGTGCATTGGGGGATCTTTAGCTATTGTTTCTCTTTGAGACATTGTTTTCATCCTAAAACATCCATGCAGTCCTGTACTCTTTCTTCCTTTCTGCAGATCTCCAGCCCAGTCCTGCAGCCTCCCATGCATGTGTGTAAGGTTTACTGACGGTGCATCCTTCTCCATGGAAGGAGGGGGAATGGAGCTGCAGGATCCAACCTGTACAGCTACTGTCTTAATTCTGAAGAGCTGTGGACACTCCTGAGGAAGCAGGGCTGGATGACAAAGTGTGGTCCAGAAGGTCATGCTCTTGAATAGGGTTAGTTTTAGCAAACATGTTCCCTGATTCCTGGTAATATTAATGAGATAAGAATGCTGAGACAAACATTTACAACCCCAATAATGCATTGAAAGTCATGTTCTGCTACGAAAAGTGACTAAGTGAAAATGTCACTTCCAAGCTGCAGGATTACTGATTTTCACTGAGCCCAGACCAAATGTGCTCAGTTTACAAGCAAAAATACAATGTTTATTTCTTAGCTGCTGGCCATAAAAAGGGGTTATGCTCTGAGTCAATTGCCCTGTAGCCCATGTAGTCATTTCCCCAGGTAGGTGTGGCAGTCATGACGTGGTAATGCTTTGCCTCTGCTTTGTGTTTGCAATAAGGAGATTGCAACTGGATGTGAATGAGGTCAAATTAGGTTCCTTCCTTCTGATAAACATACAGCTGCTTGAATCGGGTCATCCAGTCTGCCCTCTTTGCTAACACAAACCATAGTTTCAGTTAGTACCTTCTGTGTGTAGCTCATAACTCTGAGCTAAGACAGGCTCTGCCAGGTACGGGTCCCCCACACTTTTATTCCTTTTAATGGTTTTGGAGAAATGTAACAGTCCAGAATGGGTTTTCCAATTCACACACGCCTTGGAACAACTTCTGTGGTTCCTTCTCCCAGAAGCATTCCCTCTTGGTTCTTACATTGGCCCTGAAGCTGTTTGAGTGTTGGTGCAGTAATATTGTAAGCCATCTTTCTGCCCTGAGGTTCCTGTTTGATATTCAGCCACAGTTTGTTCTGTACCAATGGTATGTTTTGCAGGGTGTTCAGTGGTTAGACAACCAAAATGATAGATAAGAACTTCACCATTAAAGCTAAATACCTTCACTGGTGGTGGCTTTATGACTGTGTTTATATACTTCTCAGTACATATTTGAGTTAGGTTACAGTGACAAAATATTCTGTCATGATTAACACTACATGAACTAATACTGATGTCTCTACTCTCCATTCCCCCCTTTACTAGAGTTTGGTATTTTGGTACCTTCTGACATACTTAAATTAAGAATAACGCTGAGTCAGCACAGGCTATCCCTTGTTACTGTAAGTGATTGCATCAGTGTTGACTCCTAAGGAATTTGTAGAAATTTATTTCCAGAGAGCAGTTGAGTTATCAGCCTCCAGAGGACTGATCGATAGCAATTGGTTTCAGCTATTACAGTGCTTTTAATTTGGCATGTTGTCCTTTTGTCATGGAATATCACAGGGTTTCTTCTGGAAGGAGCCTAAAGAAAGAGAATATTGACTTTTGAGTGATTAAAATCTGGAAAGCTTTTTCAGTTTGTCTATAGCATCTGTGTACAGACAGAAGAAATTATTGAAGTTAAAAAGATTATTAAGGCAGTACTGTACAGGGAAAATTTAGTGCTAAGAATTTAGCCATGTATGTCTGACCATATTAATGGGAGCCCTACTGCTAAATCCCTGTGCACCCTGGTAAATAATTCACCTAATGATTTCAGTTAAGCACAAAAAACAAGCCCCATCTGAAGCTGTTTGACTTACTGTGCTTGATGCATGGGAGCCAGAGAGAAAACGGCACTGCAATGTGAGTATCTCAGTTCCCAGTGGTGAGAGTGAGGCAAGAGGAGACCGGTGTTAGGATAGAGATGTCCTGGGACAGCAGTGCTCACTGTGATGGATTCATGGCACAGGCTTTGGATCCAGCTTTTATCCCACTCCTAGGGATGCACCTTTCTTACCCTAGGTCTAAAGAGTCCAGTTAGGCAACTCTTGTCCGAGCTGGGCTCCTGGCTTCAAAAGCGACACTCAACTGTAGGGTTCAGATAATTTTTAATTTGCAAAGAATTGGTGTTAGATCCAAATTGGACATAAACCACTACTTCTATAGTGATTTTCCCCCCATATCTTCCCTGTAAGCAAGCTTTCAGCTTTGGTGTATACTGGTTTGATACTTCCCATCTGCCTTTGGCAATAGTTTTTCAAGGGAAGGTCTGCTCAGTTGTCTTCCTTTGTGGTACAGTTCCATTCATATAATGATCAGTTATACAGGAAGCATGATATGGACAGTCTGTCAGGAATATTTCAGGTAATAATTAAGTCCTTTCATAACTACATGTAGCAATACAGTGAATTTTAAAAAGTGACCTAATAGAAGAATTTCTCACCTTCCCTATATTCTATTCTGATCTTATTCTTCAGTATACATGGCAGAGCCTGCCCTAAAGCAGAAATTAGAGCAGAGTGTGGGAACACACTGATGATGCATCATCTCTCTAAGTCCAGTATATATATCCTCCTACTACACTTAGGAAAGATTAGCTGTCTGTTAAATAGAATGGTATTATCTGCATTACAACTCAGACATCAGCAAAGCACCTACGCATCCCTGGCTGAAGGCTGCCTGTCATCCACCTTCCCACGCCTATCACGTGTTTGGGCTGTAGTGAGTAAAGCTGTGTGTGCTCAGGTCCCGAGCCAAAGGGAGCTGGGCTTCACAAGTCACTGGACTGCTTAGGAAGTACTTTAGAGAAACTCATGCACTGCTAGAAATGAACCTTTCACTGCCCAAGTCACAGCCTCATGCCCGAGCTCAGCTGTGCCGAGTGTGGTGACAGCGACACTAGTGCTGGTGGAAGTGCCATCGTCACTCAAAAGTGATGAAATGGCCACAAAATACTTTGGAGCATATTTTTACAAGCAGCAGCATATCAGCTCTTATGTCCTCATCAAATTCCAAATCAAGCTATTACCTTGCAATTTCAAATGGCAATATTATTGTTTGCTTCATTACCTGCTGCGCTCGCTAATGCTGTTTGTGCAGGATGGTCACTATTTCTCCAGCTTAGCAGCAGTCATGTTTTAGCAATGAGCAAAAAGCCCCATTATCAGCCTCCACAGCACCTTGGATCTCTTCAGGATGAATAGGGCAATATAAATGTAGAGGATTATTTAAAAACCCATTGCAAACACTTCTGGTGTATTAGCCATAATAATAGTCTGACTGTTTTATTTGGCAATAATCCAGTTCCTTCATCAAGATACAATACCTGGCGCATGTACTCGCAGACCAACCAATCAGCTCATAAAATAGCAGGGTGGCAAAATTATCAGGAAAAACAATGATGTGTTTTTGTATTGCTGTAAGTTATGGGTGTGCAGTAAAAGGGGAACACGGAGTTCTTGAGCCCGTAAACGTAAAGGTGAGGGGTTTACAGCAGCTGTATGTCCTTGAGTGTGCATTTAATACCAGGTGATTTTTAGCTGTCCAGTCTGATTTTTGTGTACTGGACTAATGACAGTAAAGGTGAAGTAGATAATTTGAGAGTTGGAAAGTGTAGCAAAGCAATGTTTTCCCCGAGATTACTGAGCAAATGAAGACATTAAACAATTCAAATCAAAAGTAAAAATGTACAGGCCTCCATAAGAGCACAAATGAGGCACTGGCCTGAGTTCACTCCACATCTAGTTTATTTTAAATCTGAGGAGGAATCAAGAGAAAAGTTCACTTCTGATATTTAAACGATATAGCCACAATAATACAATTATAAGATGCAGTTTCTATATGATTTAGTTTCTAATTTAGTGCTTATTAACAGATCTGCAGCCACTCTGCAAAGGATGCCTCCAAGAGCACAGTGCCAGCATTGACAAAATCAGATCTATCATATTAATTGGACCTCTAAATAATATATATATTAATGTTGATAATACTCATCAGTATGAACTACATAATTCCTGAACAAATACTGCCTGGGGATCTATGCAACTGGCAGATTGTTAAAACTTTATTTTCCAACCAAACATTCATTTAACATGAAAAAAACCTCCCTGGTAGAGTTTACTGAGTGGTACTCTCATACTGTCAGTGATTGCTAAAGAGTTTGGGTTTTGATGTGCAGTGTACGCTCAAGGCTGGCAGAAGTTCTACAAAGGAGGTCTATACTGGGCTCCAAACTCAGCTCAGTCCTGCAGCAGAGCATCTTAGGCTTAGGTACAAGCATTTTTAGAAGCATCTCCATAAAGATATTGTGATCTTCAGTCTCTCTGTTGCTGATCCAGAGTTAAGCATGGAAGAGGGTCAAGGTGATCTGTCATCACCTTGCCAGTTACTCGGATGAGTGGGTGGGCTTGCCACCAGAGCAAATCTCAGCTCACAAATCTTCCTCAATTCCTGCTTGTTTGTTCCTAAGGAAAGCCTTGAGAGAAGCAGATCCTGATATCTACATATGGCTCAACTAATTAAGACATGCTGTAGGCATAGACCTAATCAGCTAAGTCTTAGAGCACCTCTGTGCTGCAGATGCTTCTTTTCTGTAACTACAGTGGGGCTCAGCCATTCACCTTCTGTGAACTATGGATTTTCTTCTGTCACAAATAGTGTCACCAGGGAAGAAAGTGTTACTCAACATGAGTAAATGTGACAGCAGCTGGGTCTATAGTTAAGTCTAATCTGCTCTGAAGTGAGAACTGATGTAGGCCTAACCCTGCTGAATGAGTCAGTGGCAGAACCAGGGAGAGAAGAACAATCCCTTATTACCAGTTCTGCGATATAAACACATGCCTTCTCTCCCTGCCTTCCTAACCCTTCATTAACACAGCGGTAGCAGTTAGATTCAGTTTATTTTTTTTTTCTAAGGATCAACTTTCACCTATTTTTTGAGTTAGGCAGGAATCCTTGCCTTGCTCTTCCTCAGCTTTCTGTTCCCATAATACACCAGGAGTGTCAGACTCCTCATGTTTGCCTACATGAAACACAAATTGCTGAGAAACTCAAAATGCTTCATATTTGCTTGGTTGCCCCATACCTGTCATCTGGGTACATACCTTAGAGTTGCCCTCCATTCTTTGTGGGGCACTGCAGCCCCACATGAACATTGAAAAGCTGTGAGTCAAGCCTCCAAGAAAAGTCATGCATGACTTAAAATCACAAGGATGATAAAAAACAATAAAATGCATATTTTAAAAAACAATAAAATGCATATTTTCAATTTACCTTTGGGTTTTCTAAGGTTGTGAGGCATACTCATTTCAGGTCTTCAAGTCCTGCTTTGCAACTATTAAGGCTAGAAATTCAGGGCATTCATTTGTGATGAGCTGCACATAATTTCTTGTTTTCAGAAAAACAGGAAATATTATAAGACCTAATGTCCCGAACTGGCAGCACTGGTGCTGTCACTCAATGTACCTTAGTGAAACTAAATGTGTGACTTTTTTCCCCCTTCCATCTAGAAAGAGGGTTCTGCTTTTCACATCAGCAGAATGACTTACTGTTTGGATATGTTAAACTACTTGAGAAAGTATAGATTGTGTTTGCTGAGGCTTTTTAAAACTGTATCAATGGGTTGGTGTTGGATGAAAGTCCCACTTGGGTGGACTGTTCCCTGATTCTGCACTTTTGGCCTGTGGCTGACTATGCCACTGATTTGGCTTGGCATATTCATTTCATCTCTTCACCTTCACATAGCTCATTACAGTTGGACTGAATACCATTCTGATTTTTTTTCCTCAAAGCCTTCCCTCCCTTTTTTTTCCCCCCTCTCCCCTCCCCCCCTTTTTCTAGTTGTAAATTTTGGACATTACAGCAAGATGCTCAAATGGCTGGACTGGGCACACCCCACCCCCCATACCTTCAGACTGAACACCTCACTGGCACCCACGTCCCTTGGGTAAACAGGATTCTGCAAAATGACAGCTTGTCTGGGCAGGGGACAGGCCACATCCCAAAGGAAATAATGAACTCCCTCAGGGGCTCGTGGCCATCACAAACATCACCACCTCCTGCTTCCTGTGGGAGATGCAATTCCTAGAGCTTGTGTTCTTAGATGCAGAGAGAGCACTAATGGCACCTGCCAAGGCACGCGGTCCTTCCCTTGAAAAAAGGATGAGAAAACAAAATACATATGATAGATGTTAGTCATGTTGCTTATTGCACTGTTGGCACGATCCCCACCTAGGGCTCCTGTACTCACATCCAGGATTTGGGGATGAGTCAGACATGCTGCATATGCACTTATGGGCATACACAGAACATAATGGGAATTTCATGATGTCCCAACTTGCTTTTGCTTCCCTTTGTGCAACAAGATGTCTGCAAATCCTAGACAGAGCTCTTTTTCTCTGAGACGAGGTTGCTGGATGGAAAAACACAGAATGCCCACGGGGAACTGCATGTGCAGAACATCAGGTGTTTCACTAGAAAAATAGACTAATGTTACACGTTACTGCTGGTCATGTGGCCTTGGTGATGATTTTCTGAAATCTCTAGATTCTGGAGTCATCATAGCACTCAAGAATCACTATTAAACAAGAGGTTTTCGGCCTCCACATTGGAAAATAAAACTGGTTTCATGTGATTCCCAAGCATGTAAAAAAGTGAAAACAAAGAAGAACACAGTGAACCTGTATTTTGAAAACTGAAAGTCTGTAGGCCAATCACATGGCTTTGGGGGACCTGAAAATTTATTTCTGAGCAGCTTGTGTCGACAACTTTCTAAATTTCCTTTAATAGCTATGTCTGTGCTTGTGTGGTTTGGCTTCCTACACCTTCTGCAATAAAAATATCAATGTTATTTTGTATATATTAAACTTCATTTTATTTTTTCTTCTAGTTCCTCAGTCACTAACAGGAGAGATAATGTCATATGCAAGGCAATTATTCAGGCATTACAAGATGAAAACATGGAATATATTTCCCTGGGAAATAAAAGTTTTCAGACAGTCTTTTCCACATATGGAAAAGGAATGAAAGCTTCAACACTGCCTGTTCTGAGTCCCTGCTTCTAGCAAAAGAAATGTTTTGGGTTTTTTTTTTTTTTCCTTTCTTGAAATGAGAAAGATTGTTAAAAACAAGGATTCAAAACTGGAAGGACAAAAAAGGCACAGAGCTAACATAACACGTTGAAGGGAGAGCGTTTGTTAGCCTTCAGTGGTAGTGTCTCCCTTCCATGAGTCTGTTTACTGCAGGCAAAACACAACAACATAGCAATGAATAAAATATTAAATGCTGCTGAGACTTTTATAAGGACATTTTTATAGTTCTACCAGGTGCAGTGGCATTCTTTTAATTACCTGGACATGACAAAGAGTGCTGCAAAGCTGAAGTGTTGATTCTTTGCTATACATAAGGCAATAAAGGTAACAGCCAAGGAAGAGAACTCAGCTGCAGGTAGAAGATTATAGCCTGTGCACAGAAATGGTCAGTGCTGTTTGTTCTGATCTACCCATAGTTATTATACTGCTAACAGCTGGAAATAATTTTAAAGGGTATAAAGCCCACTCATGAAAAAATATCACTTGATTTAGCCATCAGATGAATTCAAAGTACTGGTGTCCTCCCAAATGCTGGCACTCTCCAGTATTTCCTATTGTGTCTTACTCAATTGAATATATGTAACATGCCCAGTCACCTGCTAATGCTCACCCCTGTCTTCTTCCAGACATTTACTTAGATATTTCCCAAGTCCTGACCAGAAACTCATTCTTCAGGAGAAGAATCAGTCCTGACTCCACTGAAATACTTTCTACAAGTGGTGCCAAAGAGAAATCAAACAACATTTTTTTGCAATTAATCAATTTGTCCATGGATTACTCTGACTGTAAATACTTGCCCCTGTGCTAAACCTGCTCCCTGGCTGCTGGTTAGAGAAATGCTGCCTTAGCAAGAGACTGAGCCTGAAAGCACCTGAGTATCTGCCATGCCCTCAGGTCCTGCTGACTCCAAGGACAACTGAACTCATCCCATTTTCATCTGCCTTTTGCAGGTCCTCTCCCTTATTCAGGACCTGATATAGTCCTATATAATGAGCACTCTTTGACACTCATCAACTCAGAAATCATGAGCTATTATAAGGTAGGGAAGTATTATCTAACATCACAGCAGAGATGAATCGTGCATTTTGCACAAGATCACGCAGAAAGTCTGTTGTAGCACTCAGAAAAAAAATCTTGGAGAAGTAACTTTGTGTTAGATATGGACTAATACATAGGTCTTTAATGTTTATTGTTGCTCTGCTTTCTCTGATTTACTCAAGACTTCATATTGATTTTGAACTACACTGAGATGTTTTGTTGGTGGAAAGCTTTCTGGTTTATGGTTTGTGTTTCTCCCAATTCGTCCCAGTAGCATGGGTTCTGGCAGGCCAGCTCCAGCACAGTTAGCAGTAGTTTTATATATGACCAGTGTTTCTCCCAGTATTTTCTGTGGTTGTTTTTGACACATAAAAGTAGCACAAAAGGTTGTGTGTCTGTATCAGAGTTCATAGTCTAGCATTTTAGCACCAGCACATCTCCATCACTGCTTTAATCTGTGAGCTGGGCCAGCTGAATTATAAACTAGGTCACCGTCCCTTTCTCCAATCCATACCAGGCAGGTGGAAACATCTCTTGGAGACGAAAGATGCAGACAGAGGGGGGTGATGAAACCATATCCTTCTGTGACTCTGACTCAATAAATATTATTCTGATCAGTTTTGCAGCCCATATGGCTGCTGGTGCCTGAGCTTTGGTTCAAGGTGGGTTGAGAACACCTGTGTTACATAAGAGCCACATCAATGCCTGTCATGGAGACATAATGTTGACATATTCAACTATATAATTAGGTATGTCAGCAAATTAACAGCAGCAATATATTAAACACTATTCTTTGTGAGAGCTACTGAGCTTGGTGTGGGGTGCGTAAATATTTTGTCCCAGTAAGGACAAGAAATTAGGGAAAATGAATATTCCCAAGCACACTCTATAGAACGCTACATAAAAGCACGAAGCACAGTGTAACGTAGATTTTTATAAGGCAGTATTTATGAAGAACGTATAATACTTACACACCCCAGCTTTCTCATGGCTGAAGTGCACAGGAGCCCATCATAGCTTCACATGCAGGACACTGTATTCTAGGAGGTGTGACTTTCAGAAATAACAGGGCTTTGCTAAGCAAAGGAAAAAAATTCAACTGCAGTCTGGAGTGCTCTAATGTGCTGTGTTGCTCTCTTTCTGCAGAACTTGTTCTTTTTTGTGGCAACTCTGATAATTAGCAATTTCCCTCTGGAGGGAAAATTTTGCAAGCCTGTAGGATGTCCTCTTTCATTTAGGAGAGAAGTAGAAAAAGAAGGAAGAAGCAGAGGGAAGCAAGCTGGGAGGAATTATTGCTCTTCAACGACAGACCTGCCAGTGATCCAAATCCTCAGTAGTCTTCTGTGTGTACTTCTGCTCAGAAAGTCCACTGGGCATTTACTGTGTGTGACTCAGGTAAGTTGCTTTTTAATATGTCCTGAACAGAGCACAAGATGTTAAAAGATAGTACAGGAAATCAGGCATCAGGCCTTTTCAGGTTAAATTAAATTAAATTAAATTAATCAGTATGTAAACTGGGCCAGATCTGGTTTTATAAAATGGTACAGGGATAGGGTAAGAAAGAGGACGGACAGGCCTCTGCTCCTCCCTGATTCTGTGTCACTGAGGTCCTCATAAGCTATGGCTGTGCAGGAGCTGCTCACATGTGATGGCCCAAGGGATTTCTGTTATAGGAGAACAGGAACAAGATACCTCTCTCTCTCTGGCCCTCCCTTCTCCCTGTGCAGAGAGTGCCGGGAGCGTGGTCTGTAACCTGTGTTCACTACTAATTCCCTGGGAAACTGCCAGCAGGGAGGTGAGAGATGGATAGACTCTGTCCCTCCTGATGTGATACAATGAGCAAAGTGCACTGCAGAAATGCAGGAAGACTGTGTCCAATTTCTGGCCAGGAAGACTCGGGGATTTCTTGACTGCTGCAGGATCCTTGAATAAAAGGTACTACCCAAAAGCAGCCTCAGTTATCAATCTTCCAATAGGCTTCTTTCCTGAGGGAGAATACCAGGACAGCAATCATTCCATCTTAGCTTGATATTCCTTGCCAGAGTTTATGAGAGAGCTCAAAGCTGATCACGACACAATGCTTGGCTATTATGGGACAAAAATATGTGCTGTAGGTATATTAAAAGTCTCAGCTTCAAATTTCCTAAAGAAAGCATACAAAATCTCAAATGCATTATGAACATCTGTGAAGCTATAGAAATGTCTTGTTTTATTACTTTCTCCAGTAAAACATTTTATTGTTTTTAAATCCATCAAAATCTGATGGCGTTTTGACAGAGAAGATTAATTGTCTCACTTAAGGAAACACTGATCAGATCTGCTTTGCTGTAAAACTTTCTATCAGCTGCAAATTTCCAGCCATTCCAGTATCCAATACTGCACTGGAAAAAGACTTCAGGCATTATAATTTTACAAGATGTGAGTAACTGCTTGGAGATTTTTGCAAAATGGCTTGCTTCTAAGCAATCAAAGCGATGTTTTAGCTTCTCTAATGAGGTAGTTCCCTCAAGGAGCAGGAGAATACTGACACCAGATACTCCCTCTGTTGTTGCAGCAGATTTCTTTGGCATTGACAAATAGCCCCTCTTAGCTAGCAAGGTCAGATGGACAGGAACAGAACAAACAAGAGCAACAAACCTGTAGCAGTCTGGTGCTCCTGGCATTCCTAAGCAGGTGGGAAGATGG
The DNA here is from genome assembly GCA_013400415.1 of Scytalopus superciliaris. Lineage (NCBI taxonomy): Eukaryota > Metazoa > Chordata > Aves > Passeriformes > Rhinocryptidae > Scytalopus > Scytalopus superciliaris. The sequence continues at coordinate 482,810 of VXBX01004843.1, read as the reverse complement.
ATGAACAGACATTTTTGTCATTTGGAACATTTGTGTCTCGATCCTTGACAGACGCTTCAGGCATATTGTTTGCTTTCTAGACACCAGGATGTGTCCAGGCACTGAGTTTATTTACTCAAAACAACCCTCTAAATCCAAGAATCCAGGGACACAGTATGAGCTAAGAGCTCCACATGCAGTGGAGACAACAGAAAGTTGCAAAAGCAAAAATTGGCTCAGAGCACCCTCAGGGATGCAGCAAATTCTGCTGGATTTAAAGGCCTCGGAAGTAGTGCTGCTATTAAGGGATCACCAAGCACTGCTGCCCTGACCACGGGATCTTCGCTTCCCTTAAATTTCAAGGACTGGTCAGGCAGGGCCAGCTTTCTGGAGTGCATGGAGCCTTTTCAGTGTCTGAAGCCGCCCTGTTAGAGCATCTCTGATCCCTTTGTACTCATTGTTTAGCACCTGGTCACCAGAGCAGTTGGTATCCTCTGGGCTTTCTGCACGGTGACCTATTTGTGTAAGGGTTTATGCATATGGTATATGGCTATTTGAACATTACAGAATTTAGGAGTCCAGATTTTAGCTTTAAATAGTAATTAATATTAAACGCCTGTTTCTACCACAGGGTGAAAGGCATATACATGCAAACAGCCTATCCAAAGCATACACAGAGGCTGATGTGTGAAGATGGTTCTGTTAAGGCAGGACTGGGGAGCACAGAGAGGCTCTCAGTGAGGACTGGAGTTGCTGTGTTGGTGACTAGACACGCACAGCGTGAGCCACTCCTGCCCTGAAAGACTTTACTATCTACACAGACAAAGCAGATGCGGGAGAAGAAAAAGCAGAGAGGTACAAAATAATTTCTTTGCCGAAAGTTACTCATCAGCCGACAATGGCACACTGTTCTCCTGAATACCAGGCCGTGCTCAATGAACTATTTAATATGGATATTAAAAGCTTAAGTAGGGAGTCGTTAGGGCTTTAAAAGGCTCCAGCCCAGATTTCTAAACAAGGCTATCTAGAAGGAAACTCCCAAATCTGTAACCACGTGGCAACACAATCTGCCTCGTTTTGAAAGATGCTGAGCATCCCAGTAGCTCCCACCAGGGCCAGCCTGGAGCACTGTGCCATGGAGGCACTTCATCCTGCACTGCTCCTGCTCAGGAAAGACACCGAGCAGCTGGTTTGCTCTCAGGTCCCTTGGGCAGCTCCACGAGTGCCAGGGAGCTGCTGGCTCTGAAGGAGGTGCCATCCCTCTGGGCAGGGCAGCACTGACCTGGCTCCGCACTGGCTCCTCGGAGCTTTCCCATTGTCCAACATGCTCTGCCTGGCATCCTACTTGCCAGTTTTTACAGGTTTGATCCATTAATTCTCAGCCTCTACCTGTGTTTTTACCTGCTGTCCTTGGTGATCACTCAGTTTTCCCCAGATGATCTCTTCTCCCTTTCTCTGAGAGGCAGAACAGCTTTTCATTATTTTTAGGGATGGACTCATGTCTCTGACTGGGAAAACAGTATACAGAAAATAAAAGCAGAGTATTAAACCTGTGTACAATACGAGGCTTTTTTATTCCAGCCATTTTCACAACAGACTTGATGAGTAAGACTCCAGAATGCCATACATAAATGCCAAGAAATGGGATTTTCATTTCTGCATTTTTTTTTATGAGAAATAGTCCCTGGGTTGTTTTGGAAAATGAATGCTGAAAGCTGGAAATCCTGATGGTAATTGGTGTTTTTTCATTTCCATATGTGCATTTTTCCTGCAAACTATACGGCATCGGCACAGTAAATATCTTTTATGTAATTTAAAAGTAAAATGCATCATGGAGCACGCTGTTAGAGCTTGATGGTAACATCATATAAACAGAAGCATGAGGGAGTCTGAAAAGATCCTGGGCCAATTTCTGCTCTTGGCTAAAATCCTACAACCCCCTTGAAATCGGTGGCATTCTGGGCTTACAAATATAAGCAGAATTTGGACTCTAATTCTACAGATCTCTGAATGTGGGCATTGCACTGGAGAGCTGGCATTGCTGCTCCTGAAGGCCACTGCCAAATCATTGCTGGGCCAAATTTTCAGTAGGACTGCTCATCCTGTTATGATAAGGCACAGAACAGAGGTCAAAGGGGCTGTGGATAAAAAATATCTGATGAGACTCAGAATCAAATGAAATAAAATTTAAGACTCAGTTGTTCAATAAAACCTTGTGTTTATTTCTTGCAGATTTTTATAGGCTGTCTCTCAGGAAGCAGGGGCTGATTCTGCTCTCATTAAAGCCTATGGTGAAAATCTCAGCAGTCTCACGGGTCACACACTGGGCTCCAAACAACGAGATTAGAAGAACTGAAATGATGTTAGCTCTAAACACCGGATCCAGAGCCCACTGAAGTGAAGAAGAAACTTCCCATTTACCAGCTCTGAAGATAAATCTACCTCAAAATGAATACATTACTAAGATTTCTCTAGTGATTTCTAAAGCTTTGGCAAAAGAAATAACAAGCTACTATATAGCAGAAGCAAACACAAAAGAACCAAAGGAAAAGGTCCTCTGTGTTAGCAGATGGATTAAATGGATTTGGGGAAAGAGAGTAAAAAACAGAAGAAACTCCTTTCAGAAAAATTGTGCCAATATTTTCCAAGGAGGTATATGGATAGATGGCCCTTAAAACCATGAAAATAAGTTGTGCTTGGGATATCAAGGTGAGGGGAGCATTAATATATGAAAGCAGATCTAAGTAATGCATGCCAAGGAGAATAAACACTGTGTGAGTTGGGACACTATAAATGAGGAAGTAATGTTCACTGATTTTTCCATTTTGCCATACATCATCAAATCAGTGGCATAGCTGGGAAACCTTTCACCTCTCTCCTGGGTGTTTCAGCTTGTACTGGGATCTCCTATTTAATTGTTTGTAGCTTGTTTTGGACGTCTCTGTCAAAGCAAAATCATGCTTGGTGGAATGAAGTTGTTCCATGAGGATGAACATCCCACTGAATATCAGGTTCTATGTACTTCAGGCAACCCTGTGTCCTGATGAACATTCGTGCACTCTTAAAAATCAAAACTATTCTGATCAATGTAAGGTGGACTAATACCTTTTAATTACTTCTCTGCAGTGGTCCCCAGAAATCAGGCTTATGTTTTCAGCTGCTGTCTCAGGATCACTTTTGACTCTTCAGCTGAATTCTGACCCTTTCTCAGAGCCAAGGATGCTCTTCTCTGGGTGGTTAACACCTTAGTTCATTTCTCTGATTATACACTTCCCTCTTTGTACTTATCCTAGTTGACTTCAACAAGGTTTTTTAGCCTATCAATCCTGAGATCTAGAAATCAGAAAATTAAACACTATTTCTTCAATATTATGTCTTCCATTCACAGTGGAACAACATGTTCAATAAATTTTTAACTGCATCATTTATTCTACTGGAGGAATAAGCTGGGCCATCTTGCTTATGAATTTTCTTCCTCAGAGACAGTTTGACTACGGGCTTTTTTTTTCTTTTTGTTGTTGTTCAAATGGTATAAAACTTTGTGTTCCCTATTTCCCAGTTGTCCCTATTTCTTCTGAGCTGTGGCAGCTTCTGACTGTACCAAACACACTGATTCTGAATGTTCCAAGAAACCTACTCACTCCAGCATTACTGTAACTTGAGTTTTCTCATTTTGGCACATCAGAAAACTGACGAGCTTCGTATACAACTTCAGCAGGATCACATCTGAACATTCTGCAGTCCCCCCCTTGACATCTGATGCCATAATTTAACATTTGTTCCACCATGTGTTGCTGGTCAATAACTCCTGGCAGGAGGTGTCTGTCTTGTTCACTGTTTGCAATTCCCTTTTTATTCCCACTGCTGCACTGCCAGCTGTTGTGCTGGTCACTCACAACTGCAAAAAGAATCAGTTGGCCTTTTCCTGAACAGACACTGTCAACGTTCCACCCTAGTATTCTGCATTAATATTTCTAATGGTGAGATGAAACTCAAAGAAAGCAGTCCGAGGACAACCAAAGGGAATTTAAGGTTTAAAAAAAAAATCATATAAAAAAAAGATTGTCATGGAGAGGCTTGGAGGAATGTGATCATCACTCCCCACAGCTCCTTATGATTACTGCCAAGACCATGAAAGCGCTCCAAATAATGTTGTAGGGAATGCTGTGATACCCACATGCAATGCAGGTCATCTTCTGTTCATGCAACCTGGCATTTGGAAAACCTATTGCATCAGCAAAGAAAGCCAAGAGTGAATAATCTCTACCAAAATAGCTGTAAAGTCTGTGTTAGCACTTCCATGCTGCTTGCACCAGCATTTTCTGGTGTTGATCAAAGCTCAGATATTTAAAAAAAAATAGAAAAAATTTTGAAAGATTAAGTGCCTTTTTCCCATTAAGTGCTTTTACCAGGTTTATGGATCTACCTACTCAGCTCACAACATGGGTGATAGTGACTCCTCACCACGGGAGATCTCTGCTTGGACTTTATCCTTGCTGAAATCTTTATGTATCCTCTTGCAATGCCTTCCTTAGAATGGTCTGGAGTTCCTCTGCTCAAAAAACCCCAAGATTTTAAAATCTGTTCACAGTTCCCTTAGGAAATTGATGATCCTGATGGGTCCCTTCCAACTGAGTATATTCTATGATTCTGTGAAATGGAAACATGTTTTACCCATCCTCAGCTTCCCTAGCTTCACAACTGCTCACTTTTCTTTCTTTCTCCCCCCAAACTCTCTGCAGACTCCACTCACCTCCTGGCAGCTCCTCCAGCCTTGGCCTGCTCCTCTCTGCTATCCACAGATAAAATTCCTCTTTTATTTCCCTTGTTTCATCTCCCTGGAATCCTGTCCTCCCTTCCTATCTGCTTCAAGCCGTCAAGTCACTCATCATCCTTGAATCTTACCTTTAAACCTTCCTGCATGGTGTGGACTTACAGCCACCTGTGACAGGAGGAGGGAGCGTATAATATACATATATATTTTTGAGAGAGTGAGTGTGAGGTGGAAATGGTCTGGATTGAAAATAAGCTGCGGTGGATTGTCTCAGAGCCTTACAGTGACAGAAGGAAACAGAGACAAGCGTGTAACATTAACAGGAGACCCCGAGCCCACAGCGCCCTTCCCAGGGCCCGCCGTGAGGGGCCGACCCCACAGACCGCCCCGAGCCGCCCAGGAGACCGCGCTGCGGCGGGAAACCTTTCCCTTCACGGATCCGAAGGGCAGAGGGAGCGGCAGCAGGGTTTTTTGCAGAGAAATAAGTTTATTCGCGGCGGGAGGCGGGCGGGTGACGCCGTGCCGAGGCACGGCCGCGTTGGCCTCAGGTCACTCCTGAGGGCGGGAGGGGGGAGCCGGGGACGGGCCGCTGTCCCTTTAAACACCATTCCGTGGTTGACGTCGCCGCCGTCGCCTTGCCATAATTACTCGCGGGGCCGTGACGCCGCCCCCTCCTCCCCGCGGCCTCCCTTCCTGGGCTCGGCCAATCAGCGCCCGCCCGCGTCACTCCGAGGGCAACGAAACACGGAGAAAGGCGAAAAAAAAGTTTGGTGCGGAGCGAGCGGGGCCGGGCGGGCGCGGNGAGGCCAGCGCTCCGCCGGCAGGGCCCGCCCCGCGGGTGCGGGGGCCGGGGGGCCGGGGCCGGGCGGTGTCGGTGCCCCCTCGGGCTCCCCCCGGCCCGGCTGAGCCCGGAGCGGCGCTGCTGCGGGAACGGGGCTGCTCGGGAATCGGCTGGGGTTGCCGCATCCGCCTGGTCAAACCAAGGGTTAAAGCTCGCACGGCCCGTCGCCCTCCAGCGCGTTATCGTGTGAAAAAGTTGTTTTTGTTGTTGTCCTGGTGTTCACCCAGGAGCCCTGCGAGTTTTAACCCAGGCTTAACTTCTAGGCTCTAGCCTGGAGCGATAGATAAGGGGTGCAAACATCCACTCGTGTTTCCACGGGATGTTGGGATTGGGGATTCTTAAGGAATTAAAAGCAGCGACTGTCTTACTGCTGGTAGCAACAGCAGCGAAGTACAGAAGCTTCCACCGCATGTGCTGATGTAATGTGGAGGCATTCGGCAAAACCATGGTAGTTGCTTCACCCCCTGCGTAGTCTGACTTCAAGTGCACCGTTGTGTTCTGAAGTCCATTCGCCGAGTGTTTGTCCAGACTTGTCCTATAATAGGTGTCATTGCATAAGAGGTACAGGGAGCAAAGAGCGTGCCGAGTTTCTTTCAATCTCCTAAGGTTCTGTGCTTGCATCTTAACTGTGCCAAACTCTGTGTACACTGAAGAGAAAAGGGCACAGCTTGGTAAGCTGCCCTGTGAGCTTCGTGAGGGAAAAAATAGCGAAGAAATTACTCTCTTCTTCCTCCTGCTTCCCAGCAAATGATTTTGTTTGTCTGATGTCAACTTAAATAATTTATTGTCACGGAGTGCTAATCCTTTTCTGTATTGTAGATGATGGTAACTCAACAATTGAGGAAGTAAATATGTAAACTCCTTCCTTGTCTCCTTCCTGTCTCTCCTCTAACCTCCATAGCTTTGCTCTTTGAATTTCACCTGATTTGTTTCACTGAGGCACCTGCACCTGTTCTTTACATTTATTATCATCTACCACAGAACAAGAAGACTTGCTTCTGTTCTGATCTGTCGTATGTTTGTTCAGGCCAAAACAAATGTGTTCTGGGAGGATTTCTGTTCCTTGTGATACAGGCTGTCAAAGTCTGTGACATATCAGTGGTGTGTAATTCCTTGGGTTTACTACTTTGCAGTTAGAGGAGAAGACATTCTTCACTGCTGGAGAAACTGTCTCCTGTATGTGTTTCATAGAATAGGTCTTAAAGTGTTTGCCTTAAAACCCTGTGAATCATGTTAAATTAATTTTAATCTGTTACTATTTTACTTCTTGACTAATCATGAATTTATGGCAAAAATGAACAACAATGACATAATATACTTTTAAGAGTGTGATCTAAAGAATATAAGTTTACATTTCAACTTCTTGTTACTTCATGGTCTCAGATGGCACATTGAAAACCTTACACAAATAGCTTGAAAGAGATAGTGGCAAGTTAACAGAGGGAGAGTAGCATTAACACAAACTACTGAGAAAGTTGCTATGGTTACAGATAAAGGTAATCCCTGTTTCTGTGTAAGTGTGTCATTTTGTAACAGCTATATTAATCAGTCTGATTTCTGAGAGAATTGGAAGTATACAAACTTCTGGCTCCATTTTCTTGGCAGCGAATAGCTATGCAGCTTTTTTTTTTTCCCCAATACTGAATGGGCTATGACTTGCATTCAAGGTACTTGATTTGAGCTACAAAGAGTAGGTTACATATAAATGTATTTGAATCGTGCTGAATTTGGAAACTATAGTATACTTATTTTTGCTCCACCCAAAAGATACTTAATGTCAAGGATATGTCTTTTAAAATGTCTAGATCCTTTTTCAGGGACGTTGACTGAGGCAAATGTAGTGGCCATCTATCACCAGGGGCCTTTGTGGTGCAGCTGTACAAGTTAAAATTCCATGTCCTGATTTAAAAAACAAACAAACAAAAGCAAACCATAAGAAAACCCCAACAAAAACAAAAACCACCCAACCAGCCAAATCACCCCCCTTCCCCC
>VXBX01004843.1:352024-475121 GCA_013400415.1 Scytalopus superciliaris | reverse complement strand
AAAAAAAAAATCCCAATCAACAAAAACCCCATCAAACCAAACTATATGACAACTGCGAGAGATTAAGACCTGTTGTGGATGTCCATCTTTATGGGGCAGGGACAAATGATTCTCTTAGGGGTTTATTGCATACGTAGAAGGAGACAGTTGGGATTTAACATGAAAGAGTAATAATTTCTAAGGTTAGCTAAGCTGAAACTGAGCTAAGCTGAGGTAGCTGCTGAAACTTCCTGGGCAATGTGTTTATCTGGTGTATCTGTGACAAGTCACCAGACCTCTCTGAAGACCCAGTATTTACCACGTGCACCTCTTTGTTGTTTCCAGATTTGAGTACTGCAGAGCACTAGTACATCTTGGATTGAAAACAGCAAGAGGAATCTCAAAGTTCAAGATTACTGAAATCTCATCAGTCTGGTATGTTCTCTTCAAACTCCTGGAATAGCAAGTTGAATTCTTTGTATGTGAGGGCCCCCTTAGTTACAGCTGAGAGTAAGTTTCCTACTAGGTTTCTAGGATCTTGGCTTTTCATCAGCAACTTCTTTCTTGGGAAGTAAAACACTACTAAGAACTGTATTGCTGTGGTTGTGTAGAAAATTGTTTTTGGTAGTGGTGTTTGTAACAGGACAATGAACTCCTGCTCCTGGAACATTCAGTCAACATACACTCTGAACTTGTTTTCATCTTGCCTATCCAGTTTGGAAATTCCAGGTACTTATGCAGACTTTTAAAACTAAAGTCAGGTTCAGAAGCCACACACTAATGTATTGAAGAATGCATAAGAATATGAAAAGGAATGTTGGTTTCATCACACAGAGAATTTTTCCCACTGTCTTTATGTAGACATTACTCTTATATTGTTTAGGTTTGGTAAAAAAGTAATAATAATGTCTCAGAATCAATTCTCAAATGTCAAAGTTCTGAAATTCGTATGCTAACCTGCTTTTAAAATTGATATATTTCCAAAAATACTCAGCAAGTTTGAGAACTGTTATTTATAAACAGGATTGGAGCATCTGAGGGTGTGAAAGAAATGGGAAGCTAAATAATACTTTTATATCTGTCTCTAATGAGGAAAGCTAGGTCAGAACTATAATAATAAGAAAGAAAAAGTTCAGCACATGCTGTAGTGCTGACTTAATTGACAACATCGAGGGTAAAGGTCTTTTCTCCAATGCCAGTTCAGTATGTGTAAGCAGCAGATCAGTTTCTGTGCTACTTATTAACGTGTACAGTACCCCGGAGGTATAACCTACTCAAGACTGAAAAACAGGTGCAAAACAGTGAAGAAAGCTCTTGTGGTTCACACTGATCTGTCAGGAACTGGACAGCCAGTAACCATCTCTCATCTAATCCCTGAACAGCTATCACATGTAGCTTTTGATCACTACTATTCTTGTCTCTGTTTGAACTGGTGACTTAGAGATGAAAGGCTCTGTTCTTGATCTCTTGAGCTGTCAAGTCCTCCAAACTTGCTGTCTTCTGTATGTGTAAGATTATGGAACAAATGGCCCTTTAGCTGCTCCATGATTGTGATAGTCAAATGAGAGTCAGGTGCTTTCTGTTACTCTGTTACTGTCCTCGGTGCAAAGTTGGGTGGCAGCAAACTGATTTTTTTTTTTTTAGCACTGCTGTCAAAGCTTCCCTGCCTAATGTTCTCACAGCTGCAATCTAGTATTTTCATTTTTTCTTCATTGCCACAGATATTGTAAGAGTAGCAAAGGCTTAACTTGAGCCTGGACCTTAAAATGGTGCCACTGTCTTTTATCCAGAACATATGTGTGTTTACAGGGAAGATAAGTGGCTTTTGTGCAGAAACTGAGACTAAAAATTAGGCTTTTTAATGTCTAGTTTCACTAGGTCTCCTTCAACATGGGATAATAACTTGAATAACAATTTTTTTGTGCCTGAATTCTCAACATCTGGATACAGATTTCTAATCCAGTGAATTAGGGTCAACTGGGAACCTAGTTTGGATACCCCACTTCACAGATGATGTGGGAATCTTCACTTTTATGAGGATGGCAAAATGCTCCTGGGGCATTCTTAGTATGACAGTTGTGTTGTGTGGGTGTGTTTGTTTTGGTTTTAAATGAGGTGAGGTAAGCAAATCTGGGCGGTCAGTGCTGAATGGAGGAGAATCTGCTTTGCCCACCCCCTTTGTGCTCTGGGTGAGCCATGCTCTTGCTTATCAGAGCCTGGCCAAGCTTCTGCCAGCTCAGAGACTGGGAGGCAGGTGGAAGGGGCTGATGGGCTGTGGGAGTTGGCCAGGCTGCATGAGGGGGGGGAGAGGTGGGGAGGAAAAGGGATGAAACGTCTCCCTCATAGCGATAAGAGCTGCTAGTTGCCTGCATAACAAGCATGAGCTGAAGTGTGGGATGTTTGATGATAAAAGTTAATTTTTGTTGCTGTTGTGAGGTGGTGAGACTGCTGTGGTAGTGTATAGAGCTGGAAACTTTCGGGGTAGTGTGTTTGACTTGGATTTTCTTTTCCCCTTTCCGTTTGAGAGTACCTGAAGAACAACACTGACTTTAGTGTTGTTGTGTCTTCCAGCACTAGGCAGTTTGGTTGATATGATTTGTGACTTGTGCTGCTGTTTTTATGGGCCTAAAGTTAATGTGTTCTAAATTGAAGCCTTCCAAGATTGGTTACTGAGATACTTCAGGGACGCTTTACTGGTCTGTTTTGTTTGCGTGAACTGTGTTCTTGGTTTTGATTGCTTAGATAAGAGTTGGTCAAAAAACGTGTCATGTAAGTGTGACCTCAGTGTTATCCTCAGGGGACCCGAGATCAACCTCCAGCAGTTCTGGCTCTGGCAGGGCACTAAATTCAAATGCAAGGGTTAAGGTCTGTTTCTTTCAGCTTATGTTTTAGATACCATGGGGGAAATTACGTGGATTTTGTTAATTCTGTTCTTGTTTCATACATATCAACTCGCAACTACCAATTGCTGCTTTTCATTCCTGTTTGATTTTGTGGCATTGTAGATTGCTCTAAATAGAAGGTAACAGAAAATGTGCTATTTCAGTGTTTTACAGGAATTAAATGTCCTTCCTGAAGGTGTTCTTTATGCTCTTTTTTTGGTGTTTCATAGCTCAAGGGAGTACTTAGCTGTAAATATTTTCCCGATGCTGCATGGTATTTGCAGTAAAGCAGAATGCTAAACTGCCTTGGACTTTTTAATCTGTATTAGGGAAGTTAAAACATCCCCATTTTGTGGTCTTGGCAGTGGGTGAAATAAGGCAAAGCAGGCAGCTCCAGCGCTGGGAGAGGAAAGGTGGCAAGACCCAGAAACAAGGAGGAGTTTTTCCTCTCTGCCTCTGCATGGAACAAAAACAACCCAAATGTGCTTATGCTGACATGTGCTCTATCTTCCTCTAGCTTAATATTTTTAGTTATTTTACACTGAACATGTGAAAATGCTTTATGTAAGGCAACCTTGCTACCCAGATCAGTCTTGTGTAACTATCACGATACTTTGTGGGTGCAGGAGGGAACACAGCGTTGCGGTTCTTCCTTGTGTTGCTTGTTTGGAATGGGGCAGGGTTTGTCTCAAACCAGGTGTCATATCTGCACTTATGAAATATTTGTTAAGCCTTGTTTTGTGTTTGCCCTTCTTTTCACCGGGTAGGGAGCCACCTCGGTGTTTGCAGTGAGGAGAAAGAAACACTTTTGATCCAGGGGACAGGTTTTTGGCTGTCGGCGAGGGGAAGCCGTGCCGTGAGAAACGCTGCTGTCACAACGTGGCCGGGATCTTGCAGATTTGTTCAGTCGAGTGAAGCCTGAATAAGCACAAAAAGTTTCTGGCAGGAGCCGTGGTACCTTGTGGGATGGAGACAGTCACTTCCTGCGGAGCTCCTGCTGACTCATGCTTTAAATGGGTGGAAGCCTTTGGAACCGGCGACCCGATGTATTTTTAGCCGGGGTTACTAATTTATATAGTGTGCTCGGCCTCCCAGGGCAACTCCAGTCACCCTTAAAGCGCGGATGGGCTCCAAACCCACAGCTAATTTTATCCCCTAAGTGGAGCAGGCGGCAGTTGTGTAATTGCAGCGGGGGAAGCGCTCCCGGCCCCGCTCGGGGTCTCTCCCCGCCTCGCCCCCGACCCCCCGACAGGGTGGGCGGCCCGGGGGTGCCGGGGGTCGGCGGGGGGGTCCGCCCGCCGGGGCGCGGGGCGCGGCCCCTTTAAGAGCGCGCGGCCGGGGCGCCCGAGAGCCCGCCCAGCCGAACCTGCTGGCGAGGAAAAGTTCTCGGCGTGACGGACGTGCCGCTCCGCCAATCAGCGGGCTCGGCGGGGCGGGCGGTGGCCAATGGGGGCGCGGGGGCGGGGCCCGCGGCCGGGGTAGGCTGCGCCGAAGTGCGGCTCCAAGTGAAGTTAATCTGGGGTGAAGCGAACAGAGAATTGTGGAGATCTTGTTGGTAGGAATTTTGCGGTTCTAATCGCGTCGTGTGGCGTCGTTCCGCCCGCCGGGGCAGCGGAGCTCATGTGCGTGGGGCTTTCCTTCGGCGTTTCGCTCTCTAATGATGGCAGGATATTAACATTTATGCAGGGAAGCAGAACAAAAGGGCTCTTTAGACAGGAAATAAGGTGCTGAGAGGCTCAAACTTGACCGAGTTTCTTTTGTCATCTGTCGGCTTGCACGGGGTGTTCTGGCGAGGAAGAATCGAGCGGTTCCACATTTTCTTACGGAGAAATGTTAATTCTAAAATAGCGAGGATAATGCTGCTGTTTTGGAGTTACACAATGTTACAGGAAGAGAGCTCGATTTTAACTCTGACTTCCCTGATTCTGATGAGATTGGAGGTAACTAATTATGACAGCTGCTGTGGGATTATTCAGTGATAGCATTTGCTCCAAGTCGTTTGTCTTAAATTGTCCTTTGTTGTATCACTGAAGGCTGCTGTGCTGTTGTCTGTGTGTTTGTTCTTGATGAGATGAATGTCTCACAGGTCCTTAGCATTTAGAACAAAGATATGTAAAAACTATGTAAAACGTGGCAGTTTTTCTCCTTTTTAAATCGATTTTAAAGGGTGTCTGGGTCTGTCAGAGCTCTGATTACAAACAGAGGCAGGAAAATTAAGTGTTAACTGCTGGGTGTTGCAGCTACTACCCCTCCAGCCAAGAAAAAAAAATAAAGAAGGAGAGGGTATTTTTTTTTCCCCCTTTGGAATAGGTCAGAATCTCACTGGAAACCTATATTGCCTAATGGTAGCAGGTATTTTATTTGAGGTAAGATTATTTTCAATTTCTGTACCAGGTTTATAATATATGGTATTTCTAGTGACACTTTGTGTATCTCAAAGGGTTTCAGGAACAGGAAAAGTATGATTTGCCATGGGTGGCATGGGATAGGGTGAGTGGGAGGAGAGCAGGAAGTGGCAAGGCAGGAAGCAAAGGGGTTTGAGAATGAAGAGTTTCTTTTAATTGCCATCCTTTCTGTATCTTTGGCAAGTGTATTAGATGAGGCCATGCACAGAACAAGGCTTTCAGATTCATATTTTCTTACTTCCCTAAATAGTTCCTGGTTTCTATAAAATCACTTGTGTCAATATACAGCTGCTCCTGAGAATTGGAAACAAATACTCATGTCCCTAATACTTGTTGAGTCTAAGGAGTTTGATGGGTTTCGTATGATTAGTCATGGTGATAGAAGAATGGATGTGAAAATTGAGTAACAGTCTTCCAAATGACCGTGAAAAGCAATTGCTTAGACCTATACTGAATGTAAACACGTGTTATTTTTAAAGTGTACCTCATTCCTTCAGTTTCACGTTGAGCCATTCTGTTTTCTCCCAGAATGCTGGGTGTGGATTGCTTTTATATATGTCAGTGTCTTGACACGCTGGCATCTTGCCATGGTCCAGTAGCTCATAGGTCTGAATTACCAATTCACTCTTGCTATCTGTCTTTATCTGTTTATAACATTTTTTAAATGTTCTGGATTGTATTTATTTATTTCTGGAAATACTCTTTTGGAATGAACAATGACTACATAAGGTCTTTTAGCTCAGAGGTGGGTCAGATCTGTATCAGGGGAGATGTTTAAAACCAGGATATGTAAGCATTTAAATACCTGGATTTTGATTCATTTCTTAACTTGAAGGTGATGCTAGGCCTAGACTGACTAGATCAGTTGTATGAAGTTAGGGCAAGAAGAATAGTAGAGTTTACTTGATTTTTCTGTAGACTTATGATATGTGTATTAGAATTACTGAAACAAAAGGAAACCAACTGAAGTATTTGTGTATTATCAAATACTACATTTAGCCAAAAGCCAGTTTTTGCTTAGAACAAGAAAAAAGCTGAATATATAAGGCAAATTGGTTCCTAGTGCTTGATCACTGAGCAGCCATTCTTCTTCTACTCTGCCCCCAACTTAAGAAAGCTGTATTATCTGGGACCAGTTTTCCTGATTTATTCAACACAGGAGTGAAATGTTCAATTCTCTCGCCACATGTATACAGTTCTAATGCAGGCTGTTTGTAGAAAGCAAATCTGCCCTAAAGGATAAACATACCACTTTGCTGGCACAGCTGTACAACTTCTGTATTCAGGCTACAGCAAATGTTTCTTGCCTGCATTCAAAGCCGTTGCTGGCAGGACCTGTGTTGTCCCTGCACGATGATTGGTTGTTCCAGCATTTCTTGTTCATAAAAACCTTTTCCTGCACATGCTCCATCTGCAGATCTTAAACACTGTGAATGTGTTGTGTGCTGTGGGATTTATGTGTCTGCTTCTTGTGCCAGGATGGAATATACATCTCTGATGTGAGCAGGAGATTCTTAAAAGTGACTGTAGCTCTGTGGACAAAATGCAGGACCAAATTTTGTCTCCCTGTTTATGAGGCAAAGGACATCTCTGCCCTGCAGGTCACCAGCTGCTGGTGGCGCTGCCTGGCGTTGTGAGGTGGGTGGCCCAGCATAAGCTGGTAAGGTGACCAGCTCTCTGGGTCTGTTCAGTGTTGCTTTGAGCAGGATGCATGTCTGCCGCGGGCTGATCTCTGAGACATCCCTGAGCCTTAGGGAGGGCAGATGCCTGCCCTGCAAACAGGGATGTGGGCTTCGGATCCCTGCCTGGGTGTTGGGTGTTCCCTGCCACGCACGGGGACCTCCTGCCACTCTCCCAGCAAGTGGGTTCTTTGAGCACTGGAGGCAAAGTCAACTAGGCTGGCTCAAATTGTTCTAAATTAGTGGCTCGGGCCAGCCCAACTGGCTCTTTCCCCTTCTCTTCATCCCTCTGTTTCCCAAGTGGTTCAGTGATCATTTCTGCTAATTGCCCTGTGCCCAAGGCGCCAGGGAGAGGGGGGAAGAATAATAATGTCATACTAGAGTGTCACTGATAGCCTAAAACGAGTCACCTGCCCAGGGTTTTAGACGTGGAGTTTGGCCTCTGACTGGTTTTGTTGCTGTTTCTGGGAAAGGGGTGATCTGAGGAGGTGTGATGTGCTGTTGCAGGGCAGATTGGTGCTGGAGCACCAGCCCTCTCCGCAGATAGAAGGGCTCCCCGGGAGATAGTTCTCCTCCTGTGGTGTGCAGCTCACTCTGGGTGGGGCGGATCATCTGGCCAGTGATGTTTACACTGTAATAAGGTTTTGTGAAAATAAGCAGTTAATTACACATGACCTACAAAGGAATAAAAATAGCTTGGATCTGTTCTTGCTTTAAAAATCTGTTTAACAGAGGCATGAAACGTTTGGGCTTTCTAAACCTGCTGGGTTTTTTTATTATTTTTTTTTTTTTTACCTTTAGAAATACCAGAACATTAAGTCCTTCTTCCCTGTTCTTGTTGGATCTCTCAGATGTGTCATAAGCTTCTCAGCCCTTAATTGAAGGGGTGGGGTGATATATTTTTAACAGATCCCTCCTTCTAAGTGTGTTTATAGGCCTTTTGAGCTAAACAGAGATTAGCAAAAACAAAGCTTTGACAGTGCAAAAATTGTTTCTCCTCAATCAAGTTGTGGTTTTTTGCTCATTCTTCAGTTGTTGACAGAAACTGAGTTTTTTTCATTTGAAAAGTAACTTTTTGGCTATTAAATTATGCATTAAGAGATAGATTGACTTAAATCCTAACCTGATCCATCTTCTGCTCCATTTAGAGCAACTTAAGACAGTCTTTTGAGTATTACTTAGACAAATGAACACACTCGTTTGAGTATTTCCTAAAAATAGCTCCTTTTTAAGCAGCAGTTTTATTAAATGCACAGTTCTTCCTTTAACTTATGCTTCAGCAGTCTTGCAGAAGCTCAGACTGTCTCCATGCTAAAGACCACCCTGCTCAGCCGTTCTGCCCTGCCAGGATGTGTTTGTATCACAGGACTAACCTTCAGGATATGGTATTTGTCAGTCTGAAACATAATAGTCTTGTATCTGGAGAACTAAACTGTAAACAGTGTGGCTGGCTTGGCAGGGCCCAGGCAACCACCCCAACAGTTTAACTAGCCCAGGGTTTAAGACAGCACTGTGCTGGTGTGTCTTGTGATTCATGATGCTAATGCATCTTTATCTATGTGAAGGATTAGGGAAGCAAATATAAATTTAATAATCAAATTGCAGTGGGAGCTTAGTAGCGGTATTTGAGGACAAAAGTGAGGCACCCTCAGCTCACTGAAGTATTTTGCATTGAATGTGGTTTTTCAGCAAGGACCATTAGCTTGAATAAGGCAGGAGGCTGGATGGTTTTCATGTGTGTATAACTGGGCTGATGAAAGCAGAATATTGCTTGGGGAAGGGCAGGTATTTTCCACTTAAGGTTTTAAATTTTGTTCAGGGCAAGAGACAAGAGAGAACCACTGATTCTGCAGGCAAAACTTTAATAATTCTGTACCTAAATTGGACATACTAATTCATTTTTATACAGAAGGCTATCTCTAATTTAGATTGTCAGAAGAAAAAAGAAGTTGTTGATTGTGCTGGTTTCGAGGCTGGGGTGGCAGAGGAGATACGAGACCGAAGAAAAGGATAAAAATTGCTTCTCTACTACCCCCTGTATGAATTTAGTATGGGTTTCTAAATTCATATGGAATCAGGGCTCCATGCAATGCAATGGTATCATGTACCAGAATGTCTTTGTGCAACAGAATGACCTTGCGCTTGAGATCTGTATCATTATCCAGGTAGGCCAAAAGAAGTGTTTAGAGTGCTAAACTGAAAGGTTTGTAGATGGTTCTTCCTGCCCAGCTCCTTCAGAATTGGGTAAGACACTTATGAGGTAGCTTTTGTTGCTGATACAGGGGACTTTTCTAAGTGATTTAACCACACTTCTAATGTTGGGATTATCCAAACGTCATGCTAGTGTGACCTACTCTTGGATCTTTTTGTTAAGTCCTTGAATAAAGTGTTTTTGTCAGTATTAATTAGAATTAATTCTCAAAGAAATACTGTTGTCCAGGTGAAAATGTGACAAGAAAAGTAATTCTTTTAGTGTTTTATGATATCAAAAATACTTGTTTCTAACTTGGAAAAAAGAAAGAAAAAAATTTGTGGCAACATGGAAAGGCTTACCTCGAATGCTCTTTAGGGAAGAGGCTTTAGAATTGCTCAATAGGGTTGTTTTGATTATCAACATATTTTCATGGGGTTTGTTTAAAGTATCCTGGGAGAGGAGGAAAGCAGCACTGGTAACAATAGGCCAAGGTAAGTGTGTTATTAGTTACATAACAAACAAATTGTCAGCTGAGTGTGACAAACCATGCAGGGGCTGAGACTGGTGCTGAGATCAAGGAGTGTTTGATTTGTTGTGGAGTGGCCTGGCAGCTGGGCATGAAGTTTTTGCCTTCTTAGTAAGTCCAGTCAAACTTGGTGCTTTGATTGCAATTTAAAACTCCTGTGCATAGCAGTGGAGTAATTTGCTTTAAATTTTTTCTTCTTTTAATATAACAACAAAAAAAAAAATCTAATTTCACACTCTGATCACTCTAGTTGATTGTGTTGCCTTCCTGCATTTGTTTTTCTCTTACTTGGTGTCTGTCAAACTTTTGGCTGTTCTCTGTGGTCTCTGTTTCTACAAGAATTAGCTCGTTATTCTGCAAAGTCATAATGTGACTGTGACCCATGGTCTTAAGTTTATACCTAGTCATTCTGTATATAAATAAATCCCTGATTAGTTGCTACCTACTTATCCTTCTGTCTTCAGCCTCAGATCCCCCATTGCACAATCAAATACCAGTCTGCTCTGAAGAGTACCTGTGTCCTTGCTGCAGCTCTGACACCTTAATTTCTCAGACTGACAAGGCCTGAGATGAAGAATTTATTGAAACTTCTTTGTATGTCTTGAGAGCTCTGTCTGGTGAACTTACACAGGGTGACATGTACAGTGTAAAATGTTGCTGGGTTTCCTTGAGCAGCATCAAGATAGTTGTTAAAATGGGAAAGCCTTCTCTTGAAAGCCAGGGTTATGGGTTAAAGTTAATGATTTCTTTTTTTTTTTTTTTTAATGGAAGGGTTATAAATACTCTTCAGTGGTCACATGGGGATTTTTGTCTTCACAAAAGGGATGTGAGACAGAAAGGATTTCTGGGAGACAGTGTAAAGGCATTGGGCTTTTTTGTTCAATAGTGAGGATGTGGTACTTGTGGAATTAGCTTAGCTGAAGCTGTGGTGCCTGTGAATACATCTTTAGGCCAAGGTAAGGAGCATTGTTCTTGCTGATGTCCCTCTTGTTTATGACCTTGTACCATAATAAAAGGGAATATATTGTGCTCTTTTTTCCATTGTTTCCTGATGGAAGCCCTGTTGGCCAGTGTTGGTGAATGGAAGGGAATGAGCATCCTGATAGAAAGCCACACCTTGCTGACAGTTGAGGCTCAGTATCCTGTGAGCAGATTTTTGTTCCATTTATCCATTCTATAGTGTGATACTGGCTTTAATATCCCATAATTGGAGATCTGCCCTGTGTTTTTCTATGTTTCTCTACTTTCCCTTTATATAATGAATTTTCGTTTCTCTAGAAAGTGCTGTTACTTTGTCATGTGTCAGTCTGTTCTCTGGCAGAATACAATGACTGTGGCAAGAGGATAAAAAGAGAAGTCAGATCTACTTCAAGAGTTATTGTTCAAAATGCTTCTAAAAATGTAAATTTCTGTTTACATGGCTTGAGGAAAAAGGGGAAATCCCATGCCACTACTTAACAGCTTGGCCTTTTGGGATACAAGTCCCTCCCTTGAAGCCATTTATGGCTTTATTTTTCTGTATAGAATTGTAAGAAAAAAACTCTGTACAAAGGTAGCATCGTAATAATTGGGGAGAGAGTGGCATCCAGCCATGCTATTTTTAGGCAATTGTGCTCTTGACTTGCTGATCTAAGTGTTCTGGACAGAAGTGGGGGAGACATTGTGCTAGAAATGTGTGCTCACATAGCTGGATCTTGACTGGAAACAGAATGAATAGCAAACTTGCAGAAGGACAGTTTACAGAGTTGTAGCTGGAGTATTAGTAGGCAAAAAGGATGCCCTGGTGATTGAAGCACAGTGTTTGCAGTGCAGACTTTTACTCAAAAGCTGTCAGCTCTGGCTTTCTCCTCAGCTGAGAAGCTGAAATATGTACAGTCTGTTCTGTATAGGCTGAGGGAAGAAGTGTAAAAAACTATTTTCTGTTCGATGATGGCAGTGAGGGAAAAAAATGCCAGTTGTCCTCAATCAAGTTGCTTCAATATTTAAGATTTTCCTAAACAGTGTAATAACCTCACCATTTAAGCAAGTGGTGTGATTTTGGAAACCTTCAGAAAGGAGTGTGTCTCACTGCCAAGTTTCTGATTGTTCCTTAGTCCCTTATCTGTTTATCTGACACTGTCTTGGGTTGTTAAAGCTGACACAAGGCAACTCTTATTAATTTTCACTCTGACCTCTTGGTGATGTGTGCATTTTTACTTGGCTTAAGCTATAAGTGAGGCTATGCCTTAGAGTTCAGTTCTGTTACTAACTCAGTAGCTTCACCTTCCTCCTGCAATGCACTGTTAACTTTGAGTCCTCTGGTACAGAGCTGTACCATAAACCACATACAGGAACAAATCCAAGCTTTTGAGAAATGAAGTCTTCAAGGTAGATCAGCTCCTATGTCAGCAATGCTGTGGCAGAGGTATCTAAAGCCCTAAATTACCTGTATCCTGAAACCATTGCATTGGTTGCATATAAATATATATTGAATGCATGTGTATACGTTACTTGGGCATTTACACGTTCTGTTGTTTCAGGCAATATAAATTAACAGTTGAGGGGAAACTAAGGAAGGGTGCAAAGCTTCACAGTGTGACCAGTTGGTATATTCCTATATTTAGGGAAACTTGACCATATAGTAAAGTGTTGGATAAATACCAGATGCCCAGCATGGCACTACTGATCACCTGTGTAATATTTTCCTATGCTTTGTGTGGGTTTTCATTGTATAGACATCCACTAATTTGCTTGGGGTCATGTAAGTTGACTTCCCCAGTGATTGAAATAATAACTAAGGGAGAAAAAAACAACAAAACCCCCTAGAAGAGCATTAGGGTTTAAACAAAGTAGCAACTTTGAGTTCCTTGACTAAATTTAAGTGTATTACAGAAGATGAGGAATGCAGCTTTGCCACAGGGAACATCATACTTACACCTCTTACACTGAAAACTTGTCCTTAAATACACTCTTTATTCGGTCAGGATTTAGCTTTAGGTTGAGCTCCCCATCAAACCACAGTAAGGGTATTGTATAATTTTGAACACTTAAATTAGACATAGTGCATAATTCTAAATAGAGCTACACATCATGCATGATAATCACAGTGTTCTTGGAAGTTAAGATGAATTCAAGATGCCCTAGCCAGAAATGATGATGATGATCGTTTTATTTATTAACACAGAGGAACCCTGATATTAGAGCAGGAGCTCCCTTAGCATTAAGCCCACATAGAACTGTAGCATTATAAGCTAATTAAAATTCTACATGCTGCTGTTTATAAAAACAAATTATAGCATGTTTTGTGCTTACTGTCAGTTCTCAGCAACAGGTGCTTTGTTAACAAGAAGCTGTCTATTTTGGGAACTTGTGTTAAAGCAGCTTTTATCTCTTCTGGGTTTGATATGCTTAAAATAAGTGAAACTCATGCTCTATTGAGAGAAGATTACTTATTCACTGAAGCTCAAAAGAAGCGATTACTGAATCTATATCTATTCTTTCAGTAATTATGAGGGTAATCTTGTAAGTGTTTGAATCCTTCTCACAGATTATTTTTCATCAGCATGTAAAGTAAAACCTGTTTTAAAATACAGCATCAAAGATAATTTATGGAGTTGCTTTCCTGCATTCCTTAAACTTTGGCCTGGTATTTTAAAGGAATGTAGAGAATTCTAGAATCTCCTGGTTCTAATTTTACACAACCTCTGGTTTCTGAAATGACCAGCTTCAAAATATGATGCCAAAGAAAGCAGAATGTAGCCCTGCCTGGTCTGTTTCAGAGTAGCCTTCTTATCTTTTATAGAGCATTTTAAAAGAAGGCATTTCTTTACTGACAGCTTTCAAGTGAACTCTAAATTTATAAGGCTGTGTGGAAATACAAAGCGCAACCCAAGGATTCCTGCAGCACCTGAATGCCGAAGTACAGGTATGAGATGGCACACACTCCACAGGAAAGAAAAGGGCTCCTCGAGCAGTATCTGCGACTTGTGCAACTCGACACCAGTTCAGCCACACATGATGGAAACTGTGGTTTGTGTGAGCTCACGTAGCAGGCTGCTGACAAGCAATTACTGAGGTGGTTTGATTTTTCTAATGGGTGTAACTCCTCAATTTTTATTCCTCTTGAGCAGAGATGCCAGAGCAAGCCCTCCCTAAAAGTGTGCTTGCTCCTTTAATAGTAGCTGCATGTTCCATCATAAGCGTAACTTTGTGTAAGGTTTCTGTGGCAGTCTTGTCTCAGACAGCCATCTTCCAGAAATGGGCCTGCTGAGCCTGTCTGCCTCTAGCCTTAAGTTTTGGGTGATCTGGGTAAGTTAAACTGAAGTACAACCTCATATTTTGGGTTGTGCATGGACATACAGTGCTTTGGGTAGGACAGCATGACCAGTGAGGTGGCTGTCTGGTGTCCTCTGTGTTCTTCAAATACGCTTCTTGGGCTTCCCTCACCAGGACTCCTCCAAAGACGTAGATTAAAACCAACTTCCCAAAATACATGACATGCTCTTTTCTCATGTTCACTTTTTTATCTATAAATCACTCAGAAATTGTCTTTACTTTGTACAAAGCAATTACAGTTAGTCTTACTCTCCGTGCTTTTAATGTTTAACTAGCTATCTTTATTGAACGTCCCTGTCATGTCTCGCTGTAAACAAGCATGTCCAGCCCAAGGCTTATTTGCTGTTTTTTTTCCTCTTGAACCCAAGTGATTTTTGTGGTGTGTGTGAGTTTTGTTTTGCTGTTTTCACTTGCAATCAGGTTGACATGTCCAAAAGGCAGCTTTGTTGGCTTAGATTTTCTGATAGTTGTCACTGGAGAGGCAGAAACTTAAAAACATGGTGGTGGTGCTCTTTCAGAAAGCATCTCTGTGCTGGTCTGGACTGGAGTTTGCTGGTTTAACTTACTTTGCCTGTAAATGTATTGTGCTGCTGGGGAATAAGAACTTAAAAGCCTCTTACTTTTCTTAGTCAGAGAAAAAATTGATGTTTCTTTGAATCTCACAAAGTTTGGATACTGTCACGTGAAGGCTTAATTCTAGCAGTGCTGCTGGGTTAGTCTTGAACAAAAAAGTCAAAATGTACCTGCTTAAATGTACTAACAGTGATAATCCTTGGTGTCTTGACTTATATTTTGCTGCTTTAGGCTCATATTGAAATGCATGGTAAATAAGAGTGTTGAAGGCTTTATACAGAGTGCTGCGTTTAATCTTTTAGGTGCTTCAACAGTTAGTAGGTGCTCCATCATAAAGTGGAGGTCATTCATGAAAAAAAACCCCACCATCACAGTGGTAGCTCTGTATGGTAGCTTTCTAGAATTCCAACACTTTCATGAAAATCCTCATGTCTGTACTCTGCCTCTGAAATCCAGCATAAACAAAATGTGATTCCTCCTATTAGTAGTAAAATGTACCTGTTACATAGTTTAAGTTTTTTTTTCTTTTAGGAATAATCTTAGTGGAGTAGTGAATTTCATTGAATTGCCCCTTTATTTTTTGTGGTGACTATACTAGAAAGTTTGGAAATTTAGTAAGTAACATTTGCTTATACTTCTGTTTTTTGTTTGTAGACTTTGTGGTCACTGCAAGTAATTTGATGCCTTTGCATGAGGTGAATGAAAGTCTGAGGTACCTCAGCAGTTAATCTTTGGGCCTAGTAATCCTTACTTTGAAAGGTTAAGCGTGGCTACAAGTAGTAATTACAGTTTCAAAGTAACATCTATTAATAGTGTCTGCAGACAAGCATGGGTAGCTGAGTCCTTCTTATCAGTGATCTCCTTGATACCAGTATAGAATCTGTGCGTCTTTGTTCTTTCCTAGTAAGAGTTGAAGAGGTTGTAGTGAAATGTTCTCTTGTTCCCTGTGTAACCTTGAGTGCAAGAGCAGACAGCTGTACTTAGCAATAGACACACTTTAACACTGGAGTCTTTGTCTATACCAAGTGTTCCTGCCTTGTATGATATTCTGGCTCAGATTAGTTATGAATGTTGCTCATGTTCCTTCCCTTCCTAAGACCTGAACCTCTCTCTTTTCTGTCCATTTGCCACTTCTGAAGTTGCACTTTCTTTCATGTGAATGGCTTTTTTCCCCACTAGTGTGACTCTTTCACAGTCTTCCCGACATATTAAACCCGGGATAGAGCTTTCTTAAGATTCCAAATCTTACCTATGTTTTAATTAGTGCGTTGAAGGATTTAAACTAACTACTTAAAATTTGAAGTGAGGAAAATACTTCTGTAACTCATTTTTTTGGGTAAAGTTTCTGCTAGGATTCTCTGATTTATCAAAATGCTTGATTTTAAAATAAGTGTATGCATGAAACAAAAATAAAAAGCTGTTCAACAGGAATAGACAGGAACATAAGTAGATATTGGATGACTTGTCAAGTGAGTTGAGAGAACATCTTATGTAAGTCTTTGGTCATTAGTGTGAGTATTTTGTTTTTTATATTAAGTAATTATATAAATTCTACTTGAGTAGTTCAAATTGCAACTTAAATCTAGTTAGTTGTGAGCAGGAAGAATACTGGAGGCCTACTAGAATGAATGGAAAGCTTCAAAATGCATAGATTCTTGTGGTGCTGAGGAAGCTGGATAACTCCTGTGTTTTGAAAAATGCAACAGCTGTGTGTTCTGCTGCTAGAGGAACAAGGAGGTCGCTGCCCTTACAGATCTGCTTGCATAGTTGGCCCTTAACCATATTCACTTTTTTAACTCAAAGCATTCTGATTAAACTGGGTCAGAGTGTAATACACATGTAGCTATGCTGGCAAATGTGAACCAGCTGCAGTGTTTTAGCCAGGGTGAGCTGTAGATGAAATGACATGTCTGACTGCAACCAGCAGGCTGGGCTGAGCTGTAATGACTGAGGCCCCTATTCAAATCTGCCAGTTCTTCTTGGCTCCATAACAAGTTGCTGGGACATGGAAATGCCTTAAAGGAGCTACAAATGACTGCTCAGTGAATGTAAACTGGAGCCTTTTGAGAGACAGCAACGGAGTAAAAAGAAAACAGGGTTGTTCTGTAACTTGCCATTAAATTGTGAGTCTAGTGCTTTATACCCCAAGTAGTGTCCTGCTGCCAGCAGGATACCTGAGCAGCAAATTCCACTATGGAGCACTATCCTCAATCACAGCCAGTGCTCTGGTAGCTTCTGCAGCAAGATTGAACAGAACTCTGCTCTTAGGCCTTTATTTGCTGTTTGTTTTGATAAGCCTGTAGAGGACTCAATTTCCTATTTATTGCTTTTTGAACCAGCATGCCTTTTCATGTGGTGGTACAGGTGGTATCAGATATCTGTGCCAGTACATGCTCTAAAGTGAAGAGTATTTTTGTCTGCACAACTTCGTGTTTGGCTTTTTTTTGTGCCTGGAATTAAGCTTTATTATGTTTGAAACAGCAGAAGTCACCACTTCTGCAATTTCCTCCTTGCTTCATTAGCACAAAGAAAATGACCATTAGTACTGGTGCTTCTTGAATCGGTGCTGAACTGCTTCATTATAAAGGTGATTATTATGACAGAGGAGGGAATATTCTAATCACTTGTTAAAAATTGGATTTGTTGTTTGGGGTGTCAGGTAAGTCTGCCAGTGTGTTGATCTTTCACAGGGAAGAGTAGCTCACACCAACTGCTGTGCTTTCTCTTTGAGAAGCAGTTTCAAAGCTGACCTCAGTATGGCTCAGACTGTGTCTGCTGTGGTGCTGAGGCAGAATGCTGTTTGGGTGGTCTGTCCAGCTTCAGTGCTAGCATTTGAGAGGGATCCTTCCCGGACCAGTCATGGATTTTAGGAGTGTTTGCAGAACACAAGATAGTACTTGAGCTGGGGTAGAGGGTGTGAGGATCTGCTTGTTTTCCTACTGCAACTTGAAGTATGAGGATAACTGGAATTCAGGAAACCTCTTTCTTTGGGGAAAGACAGCTGAAGAGAAAGCTGGCTTCTGTGCAGGATTTTTTTTCCTTGCTGAAAGGGGAGGGAAAGAGATTATTCCTAAACCTTGTGTGTTTAATCCTGCTAAATGCTGCTCTCTCTGATCTTACTGATTAACATTTGAAGCCTATAAAGCTAGGGTATCAGTTATTTGAAACTCATAGCATATAAACATTTTAATTAAAAGGAAAAGAGGAGGAAAAAAAAAGACCAGTATAACAGTGCTTGCTCTGTGGGGAAAGGATGTACACAGGTGTTTTGTTACTTGCTTTTCAGAGTATTGGAAGAGGTGGCTCTTTGCTCAGACAACTTAATGGCCATAAGACTTACCCTACTTTAGTGTATGTCAGGAGTAACAGGAATGGGTAGACTTTGAGCACCAGATTTGTAGGAAAGGGAGGACTCAGAGAGACTGCAGAGCTGTGTCCTACCATACTTATAGTGGCAATAAATATTTTTGAGAAGAAAATAGAGGTAATTTCATCTTAAGTTTATTGGCTAATACAAAAAGAGGCAGTTTATTCCGTAATCTTCAACAAAGTGGACGTTCTGGGGTTGCACTGAGATGAATTGTTTAAGGCTCTTGTACTTCCCTCTGTTATGTTTCCTTCTCATTAGTGCTCGTACAACTGGTTATGCAGCTATACTGTAAAGCAAAGCAGGGAATGTGCTTAGAATATTGTAGAGAGTTCTGGGTTTGGTTGGTTTTGTTTTTAAGATAAATCAATTCTATATTCAGAATAACATTCAGAATTCATAGGGTTACCATGTGAATGTTGTGCAAGTACAGCTCAGTGGGAACAGGCAGAGCCCAGAGGCATTTCCAGGAGCTTTACAAGCTCCACACTTGTTTTGTGACACCTCAAACCAAGTAGGACGTACATGTGGTCATGTTGATCCCAAGACCTTGCTGTCACTTCAGCTATGAAGTTGCTTCCAGTTTCATACTGAAGTCATACTAGGAGACCAGTTTTGAAGCTACAGAATTAGGGCATGTGCTTGCACTTGGGATTTATTTCACAGTGGGATTGATGCTCAGCAAGGGCTGACTGCCCCTAAAAAGGGTTGTCCTATTTTTAGCCATGTCACTTCCTGTGCAGTATATGTCAATTCTCCGGAGCTGATCTTGTGTCAGATCAGCAAGCTCTCCAGTCCACCAGAATAAATACTCCTGGGTTTTCCATCAGATGGATGAACTGATATGACTGGAGGTAGGGGCAGGGATATGCAACAGTGGCCTGAGTTGTGGGAGCAGGTTCACTCCTTTCACAGTTCTGTTCCAATTACTGGCTCATAGGATGTTTGGGATTGGTGGTATTGTGGATCATCCTGCATGAGGAATTACGGACAGTTTTGAAACAAAAATCTGAAGCTGATCCAAGAGCTGGGGTGATGGGAGGTCCTTCCCTCCCCCGAAAACATCTGTTCAATTATCACTTGCTGTTCATGTTTGCTGAGGTGGGGGCAGAGTCCGGCTGCTCTGCTTGTGGCTGTTTGCCTCCTGCCCAGGCGGTGGGGAGGAAAAGTCCCTGAGGCGCAGTGCAGTGTCACCCTGGCCCTTGCCCTCCTGCCAGAGTGGATGTGTACGGGAGAGGCATGTCTGAGGTGCAGTGCCAGGAACTGCCAGCACTTGGATCTCTTTCGTTCTATTTTCAATGCCAGTTTTTGGCTAGTGGTTCTCCTAATTCTTTAAGCCTGCTCTGCTGCTGAAACAAGCGGTTCCACACCTGTCTGCAGCTAGACCCTCTCTCCTGCCCAAACAGCACAGGTGACAAACGAGCTGAGAAACCAGTTTGTGTTGAAACTAATTGTCAGAAGATGGAGTGGTTGACTTCAAGTTTGATCACTTCCTTGTTTCCTTTTTGTGCGTGTGAGCATTGAAAGGGAGGGCACAGCATAGGAGAGAGAGTGAGAGCTTATTATACGGGCTTGGCATTCTGTGGCTTTAGGGTCCAAATAGATGAGTTCAATCATCTCAGCAGCTTACAGGCTGCTAAAACATGTGTTGTCCCTCCTGGTCACATGTCATCCCTCACATTAATTCCAGAGGTTTTCCTGCGTGTTGTGCTTTCTACTTTTTGTGTTTTTGTGAGTGAACTGATTGAGCTCACTGAACTGTCAGAAAACTTTGTGGTGGTAATGGCCCTTTTTTTTCCCTGGTGGGTTTTTTTTGGTAATTCATGGCACTAATTGGGTGGGTGAGGTTCCAGCTGAGCCTTCAAACTGGTGTGGGGGATTGTGCACAATTGTCTCCTTCAAAGGCAGAAGGTTGCTTTGTTAGGGCAGCCTCTTTTTCATTTGACTTCGTAACATTGCATCAGTTTGATCCTATCCATTTTATTCCTCAAATATTAGCAACCAGTGAAGGATCTTCTGCTTCCTGTGACCCTTATTAAAAGTCTTCAGAAGAATCCCTGGCACTTGCCCTTGGAGATTTAAGTGTTTTGGAGGCTCATGCCAGTGGCTTGTGCTTTGGCTGGTGACAGGATCCACTGGTTAATGAACTTGGGAACTGGCTTAGCTGGAACTCAGGCCAGCTTTTCTTGTTTTGCATCTGGGCATCTTTGTGCACCTTTCACAATTTGTTTATTGAATTGGAGCAGAATTCTTTTTTTTAACATCTATTTTAGAGATTGTTACACTGTGTTTGACTTAGCACCTGGTCCCTTCAGCAGTGTTGTGTTGGGAAATGTTAGCAGTAGCTGGTGCTGATATTGAGGTACTGTGTGCTACTTGAAGCTAGTATTGGACAGAAAGGCAATCATGGTACATTTTGCAAGTTATTATGGTAGGGTTTGTTAATACACTGCTGCCTAAAATTAAAAGGATTAATACTTGTATTGTAACACTGAATGTCTATTAGCACTTGAAATTCTCAGTTGAAAGTGTTTTTAATTAGTCTTTCCATCTTAAGTATCCTAGTCAGGAACCACTAGTAAAGAGCAACTTGCATAAAGTTTCATCTTTAAGTTTGTTCTGGTTACCAAGGCACAGAAAACTCATTTATGCTCCCCTGAAATGGCTTTGCGGCATGTTTGGCCCAGCAAAAAAATTAAATTCTCACATACACTACTTGCAGTTTCATTCTGACGGGCTGTCTGGAGAAAAGCAGGAATGAAAGTGCTCTTTCAGCTACAAGTACAGTACTTCAGCAAAATCAAATTTAGCTGTTGTGTGGGGTCAGTGGGGGCTTTGTATGTCAAAAGCAAGTGCTATATTGGGGTGGGGGAGTGCAGTCAACAGCTGAAATAAGTGTAATTGCAGGTGGAAGCTGAAAAAGGTACTTTCAGATTTTTGTCTTCCTGCCTGTACATCGTCCTTGTCTTGTACCTTGAATACTTTCATCCTGAGAGTACCCTATTGCCACAAGCAGATTTTACTTGTTTCTGTGTTGCTGTTGCCTTTGTAACCCACAGGTTTGCTCTTGGTATCAATTTCATATGTTTTGGGGAAAAAAAACCCAAAATGCAGTGGATGTGGGTGTGAGAGGAGATGAGGAGATTGGTCTGGAAACAAAAGAATGGGAAAGTTGTTTGTATTTGGCTTCAAATACATCTTATGTAAAAGGAAATCTTTTTTACCCTGGTACTTCTTACTGTGGTTTAATCTAGTTTTATAACGTGGCAATTGGTGCAGTACTCAAGTATCATGAAACTGCTTTCCCTCAGTTTTGTTTTTTACTTTTGAAATGTATACTGATGTTACTTGATTTGGGTTTTTTTTTCAGTAATATTGCTTAACTTTGGTTTGACTTGCAAGAATTAAAATTCCCATGCTTCAGCCTAGTTTTTTAATCAGGAAATATAAAATGGTAGATCTAAATTGATTTTGAATGAAATAATTGATACCTTGATATACATAGTTTCTTAATGAGGAGCTGTTTTTTCTTTCATAAGTGATTTTTAAAAAAAGAGCAATTGTATCTTCATGGACTGGGGGAAAGAAACAGAAATTATCTCACCAAGTGACAGATGTCAAAACTGATTTACAAGTTAGACCAGTTGGTGATAATTAGGAGGCTCAGAATACTGATGAGAATGGTCATTTACTGTAGCTTTCTTGTAAATATCTGTAAACCTTCTTAGTATGAGCCAGGGACAAAAACATATAACTTATACAGTTGAAAACTAAATCTAAGGATGTTAAATATCAAGGCAACTCATATATCTCTAGTTTCTCATTGTTAGCATATTTCACACAAAATTGATAAATAGGAGGTATGTGCACATGGTCTATTTTTGACTGAAAGGGTGTTTTTTCTTTGCATGTAAAAAATCATAATACAGGGTTTGCGTTAAGAAGTCATGTTGTCTTTCACTGATGATGCAGTAATGAAAGAGTGACATGTGAATTCATGTGACTGTTGGTAATTATAATTACTGTGCAGTAAATAAGCCTGTGTTACCACGCTGGTCTCTCATTTTACGGTTCTCATGTGCAATATCAGGTGTTCAGGTTTCAAGGATAGTTCAGCCTGAGTGTCCCCCTCACCTGACTGCCAGAAACAGTGGTACTTCCAATATTTTGCTGAGATGACTTTTTGTTGTGTAGTATATGTAGAATATAAGCTGGTGGGGCAGAGAGGGTCTGTATGTGTGGGTCATACAAAGCCTACACGTGACTGTATCTGTGTTACTGGGCAGACTTTATACACTTTTTGGGAAAGGGCACTGAGTTAACCCATAAGGCATTTTTTCTGGAAGGTCTTTTTGCTGAGTTATGGGAAATTTCAGATTTTCAAATGTCAACTGTAAAAGAAAGGTTTTCTCAGGCCTCTAAATACTGGGTTGTATGTATCAGTTTCAGGTTTATAGAAGAAGGGAAAATGGCTCAAGAAACGAACCGTAGCCAAGTGCCTATGCTTTGTTCCACTGGCTGCGGATTTTACGGGAATCCTCGCACAAATGGCATGTGTTCAGTGTGCTACAAAGAACATCTTCAAAGGCAGAACAGTAATGGTAGAATTAGCCCTCCTGGTAAGTAACACTGACATATATATGTGTTTGGGCAGCTCAGACTGACACAGCGGACAGCAGCTTCCTGGTCATGACCAAATGCTAAATGTAGGAGCATTAAGGTGCTTGAGTAAAATGGTTCGCACTGCCTTGTGGAATGAGCTTGCATGAAATGGTCGTAATATAATTGTGCTGCGATTAATCTGCTCAGAACCAGATTCTGGTACCTTTTGTACTCATTTCAGTGTTTTGAAATTGAAGATCTAAAAATGCAGGAAAGGTACTATACCAAGATATTTTTCCTGAAATTACTGACAGTAGAGATAAGATTTAGCTTGGGAAATGTTTGTGAAAAGCATTTAAAATACAAGTATTTCATCTCTGCAGCCTCATGCTGAAGGATTAACCTGTAGACACTTGATAGTTTTTCCTTAACTTCAGGTACTTTTTGTTCCTTTTGGCCCAGTGCCCTGTGTACTGTCCTTTCCTAGAACTTGACTTTTTAAATTGAAGAAGTAGCTTCCACTGAAATCTGGGGATCTGGGTTCTAAAACTTCAAAATGGATCTGAAGTTGGCATTAGGATGCTACACTAATTTCTCACAGATTCATCTTGGTTTTTTTTAAAAAAAAAAATCCAGCTTCTTGTGTCAGAATACTGCAGCTTATGCTGAGAAAGCTGTTTGTAGATGCTTTAATGAGCAAAAAACTAGTAACTATTTTAAATCTCCAGCTTCAAAATTTGCTGCAGTGTAAGTTCTGGGGGCCTGAGGCTGGAATGAGATCAAAATATGGCCAAACATAATTACTTTTTTTGTAAAATTGCGATTCATTATGATATGGGCAGACATTCAATTACTTTTCTGGCTGGTGTCATAGGGGTCAAAGAGTAATTGCAGTGTATACCTTCTGTAATCCTGGGAAGTGTAACACATTCTGCACTGGTGTGTGTCTCCAGCAGCTTCTGTCAGTAGTATAACCGAGTCCTTACCGGTCCAGTGCACAGAAGGAAGCGCCCAGGAAACTCAGTCCACTTTAGATTCTACATCGCCTCCATCTATGCAGCCAAGGTAAGATGTTTTGGTCTGCTCTGTGTCTTCATATAAAAATCTATATCAAGATGATGAAATGAAGTGTACTGATCCTGCATAATTAATTGCTGGGACCTGGATTAGGGGGGCTGTAAGATTTAACAGCTAACTTCAAAGCATGGGATCTCATGGTGAATACCATCAGACCTCTCAGCCTCATCTCGCATTCAAATGGAAATTTGTCTTTAGAATTTAGCCTCGGAGTGTTGCCAGCTTAGTGCTGTTCCACTGAGATTTGTCTGGCTGGTCTTCTGATTCCACAACTTGCATTTGTATGTTTACCAAAGGAGAGCTCTTTTCATCTTAGAAATTTGAGGGTCTTGTAAAATTGCAGAGAGCTGCTTACTAGAGCTCTCATAAATAAATGTATGATAATGTGTCAACAAGCCAGTTGTTTCGCAAAGATTGTAGAGTGCTAGAACAGGGGAAGGATATCTGAGTCTTGGTACAAGTTGTGCTGCTGAACTGCTCTCTGAATCTTGGTACATGTAGTGCTACTGAACTGATCTCTTATTAAACAAGTAATTTCCATCTGGATTATTCAAGGATACATAATGTCCTCTTGTAAATTGCTCAGACTTACTAAGTGTTCTCCATTTGTAAAAGCTAAATATTTGTTTATATTTAGTGGCTGTATTTCAGTTTAGAATGACACAACTAACAGCAACTCAAGTGCTTTGGAAATTTTTTGAGTGAAAAGTGTTAGTGTGTTATACTCTGGAAGCTAACTTGCAGAAATACTCATTCCAACTTGTCTTTAAAATTCAGAATGTAGTAAAACACAGGCTGAGGGTGATGTTATCAGTTATTGCTGGCTGATTCTGCTCAGACTGTGTTTTCTGCTCCTTAGCTTTTTATAGGAGGTGTTATCTCATGCTTGGATCCTGCACATGAACCAAGAGCTAGGTGCCATGCTCGAGGTTATATTTAGTCTTTCCATTCTGAGACTTCTAGTTGGGGTAGAAAATACATATCTTACCCTGAAACAACTCTTCTGGTATGTGTAATGAAAAAAAAAAAAGAATCATTCAGGTCAGTGCACAGAACTGAACTGATTACAGTGCCTTGGCTTTGTTCTCACACAGCTTCTATAGAACCATGAAAGAGAATAAAAGCACTTTATTGATCACTGGCTTGATTACTGGTTGCAGGAGAAATAAGCTGATGGTTGCTCTTGGACTTTGTATTTCAAAAGAATCAGTGTCACTTGTTTAGGATTTTTTCCAAAATGAAAAGCAGGAATTCAATGTCAGTCTCTGAAAATACCTCAGACTTATGATACTCCAAGGACACATATAGTAAATTGATAATGCCCTTTTGTAGGTGACCAAAAATGGAGTTCAAGACCTAGGTGCAGTTCTTGACAATTAAAATTGCAACTCCAGTGCTCTGGTTGTGCCTTGGACCTCTGGTAGGGGAGTGTCATGGACTGCTGGCTCATGGGCTGCTGAATAATCCAGGTCTTTGACTTCAGAGTGAATCCCTAAGTGGAAAGGAAGTAACAAATAATGCAGATGAGGTAGTGCTACCTCTTGCTTGGGACTTCAGCTCTGTCTTGTTCCATAGAAGAGCTGTTGGATGAGCAGCTTGAGTGGGAGTGACTGTTATTTTCGAGTTGGTTCCTTTTATCTGTTCAGGGTGTTCATCTGTGAGTTTCCAGCCACATGATTTAGCAGTGTGGCTGACAGGATGGGGACATTTGGCCAGCATTACTTTACACAGTGAAAATCTAAGGGGTTCTGTGTGCAGCTGCCTTATTGCTGGAAACATTGACATGCTGCAATTTTCTTATTCATGTCACTAGAACACCAAAAGTAGCTATTCTAGAATTAACTTGCTGAATTATGTGGCAAGAATCATTGCATATGAAATATTGCATTGTTGCTTCCATGTAGAGATGGTATGCCAAACTACCCCAAATATTTCCCTTTTTCTATAGTTGAACTCGTATATTGCATTCAATGTGAGTGCAAAAAATGTTTACACTTTTTGTAAGTTCATATTGTGGTGTTTTTAAATCATTACAGAAACAACGTTAGAGAAGTTCAGGCATGCTTGTTCATCAAGAGGTGCTCTAATGTATCCCTTTCAGGAAAAGAACATGAAAATGCATCATAAAAATTGTAACTTTCTTCTTTTGTCCCCCAGCCCTGTGTCAAGTCAGTCACTTTTAACAGAATCTGTAGCATCATCCCAACCGGATAGTACACCTGTGGACAAAACAGTACCCGAGACAGAAGAGTTGCAAGGTTGGTGCCTAGTTTTCAGAGAGAGAACCTATGTTTTTAAACTTTGACTGTTCTTAATATACTCCTGTTCAAGAGAGAGCTGATTCTCAAACCCAAATACTCTGTGAAATCAGAAGGCAAAATAAGGATAAACTGTATTTTCTTAAAAGGCAAGTCAAGAGATGTCAGTATCTGCCATAACAAGTGTGTTAATTGGTGTTGGAAAGGCACATTTTAAATCAATGTTCTGTTCCTTTTGCCACAGCAGTTACATGTAAGTAGAGTTTTGAGTATCTGTTCTCAGAGTAACAATTTGCAGCAGACACCACAGAGGTGAGTGTATTTGTGATAGAGGGTGTAATGATGTGACCGTTGCAAGAACAGTCTTAACATCTTCTATAAACAGGAACACCTACAAAAGAACCTTTCACCTATGAACTCTAGTCGTGTAGTATTTTCACCTACTAAAATTCATTTTATCAAATGTAAAATTACCCAGCCACAGAGTATGCTTACTTGAAGGAAAATGGCTCAGTTGTTTTAAACTATATTGGCCTGAAGTCTTTATTCCTGGTACAATGTAGAGGTTTTTTCTTTTTTTACTTTGTTGCTGTGTGAAAGCTCTCAGAGCTTAAGACTGAAATTTTTAAATAGTCTTCTTTAGGAAATGCAAAAATGCCAGATAGTATACATGCTCAGACTTACAACCTCTAGACAGTAATAACAGATATTTAAAAGTAGTCAGTGAGTATTCTGCCTTTACCTCTGCTGACACAGTTAAGGCTTTAGTGTGGGTAAAGTTATATTTCTGTCTAAACACTAGTTTTCCACAGATAAAACTTGTAATTCCACTTAAAGATGCTAAATATTAGTACTTTGATTGTACCTCTAGTATCACAGTTTGGCTTATCAGATTCCTGTACCTGACCTGCCCCTTTTTGTAGGGTAGAATGAGTCGCTAGTCAGTTACTGTGCTGAGTAAGGCCATGTTCTTGGTCACACAAACAGTGTCTATAAAACTTGGGATAAAAGTTTTTAATGCTAATACCATTTTTACAAACCTTTGAGATATCAATTATTCAAACCATGTTTACTCCTCAAAAGATACATTCTAGAGATATGTTCTAGTGTTGGCTGGAAAGTTTGGTTTTTGGAACTGAGGTCTTGTTTTCTTCAGTTTTGACAGTGCATCGACTGCCTTTTCACTGGAAGGCAGAAGGAGTACTTTATTTTAAATTAATGCTTGTTGCTTGCACTATGAGGTGACTTGGGCCTGTGAAAAGATGTTTTCCAGCAAGTTTTCTGAGGCATGGCTTACTTCTGTTGCCAATTTGGATAAATTTGTGCTCCTTACAGTTCTCTACCTCTAAAGCTCATTCTCCTTATTAGAACATAAGATATGTTTCTCAGCTTGGAGCTTTTAATTGGGGAACATATCTTTTACATTTATATTTACAGTATGTATTTCAAGGGTCAACCTATATCAGGTGTTTAGATTACTCAGCTGTGCCCTGTGTTCTTCTCTTTGTACCCTACTTTCTAAACTAAGAACACCAGCATGTAGTTGCAGTTCTAAATTACAATTCCTATTTTTAACTCACTGTGGCAGGGTCAGCCTTATTTCCTTAAGAGTTTCTTCTGTGCTATCCCTTAACTGAAAATTATAGCAAATGTAGTGTTTCCAGTTTTAAGTATTTTGATTTGAAAAATACAAGTTTGGAAAGAAAGCAGCTTAGAATGGATGCTGAGAGGATTTCATTGAACTGCTGCTAGTTTTGCATCTTAGAGTTTCTTTTATTTTCCCCACATCATTTGGAATTTGAATTTTAGGCTGCGGTCAAGAATGTAGTACAAAGGTGTGAATCAAAGGTCTTTTAGTATTGCCTGACTTTCTAGACTTTAAAAAAAACCAAAAAACAAACCAACAAAGTCACAGCAATGTGATAGTCCCAGACTGAAGAGCATCTAATGCTACTTCTCTTGATTCAGAGGGGGAAAAGGAGGAATTATGTCTGCTCTAATGACTTGTTCAGTATTTATTCTGGTAAATACTGCCTTGTGGGAATGTCTGTTTTGAGGCAAATTGTTCTGTGCTACTCGTGTAAGTTCATGTATTGTGTTTAGTTGAGTTCCCTTTAACTTGTCATTTAACAAAAATTACCAGGCTACAGTAACATCGAATGAAAGACTGGGTGAACAATTAAGCTTTCTTAGATTACTATTATTACTTTTGTAAAGCAGACAGATAAATGGGACTTGTGCTGTGTGCATACAGTCCTTGCTGTTTGCACACAAGCTAAAACTGTGAAGGAATAAAAATCCCAATGAGCAGTTGAGATTTGTTTGTCTTTATTGGATTTATGCATTGCAAAAGAATAGAGGAAAAACTATAGAATATATTAATAAGTCTAGATTTTGCAGTTAGTGTTTGTGTGATGATACTTTTAAGTATAGAACACTGCAAAAAGCCCAGATGCTCTTAGGTAGGGACTACTAGGATTTTTTTAAAAACTTCAATGTTCTTAAATACCATGAACATACCATTAAAGATGACCTAAAATGAAACTCA
This sequence comes from Scytalopus superciliaris, assembly GCA_013400415.1. Lineage (NCBI taxonomy): Eukaryota > Metazoa > Chordata > Aves > Passeriformes > Rhinocryptidae > Scytalopus > Scytalopus superciliaris. The sequence continues at coordinate 446,717 of VXBX01004843.1, read as the reverse complement.
TTAAGTACAATCCAGTTTTTCTATTAGCTTTCTTCTATTCTGAGCATCTCCAACTCATTTTAGATTGCCTCCTGGGCTGTTGTACTTTTTGCTCAACATTACAGCCGTGTTAGGATTAGCCAGTCAGGATTCCTGATTTGTTAGCCAGAGGATTAACAAGGCTGCCTCCCGGCAAGCCTGCAAGTGGGTAAAGAGGAGCTTCACTTCCCTAGGATTAATGAGTTTAAAACCATCCAGGTTAGAATTCATGCTTCGTATTTCAGGGAGGTTTTTAAAGGTAAATGAAACTTGCCGTGGAAGGCAGGAGCACTCCACAACATACCTTATGGAGCTCTTAAAACTGAAGAACGTAGGGCTAAAAGTATAAATCAAATTAATGGATGGGCTCTCAGCCTCATTGGGGCTGAAAATTTCTGAGAGCTAAAACAGCCCCTCTGATACTCAAACTCACTGTGAATTGGAGAGGAGCAGGTATTGTTATTATTAGCATTGCTCAATGTTATCACTCATGTAATGTGGTGTGATTACTATTCTGAAAAATCAGAGTGCAAGCTAATATTTGAAGATGTGTGCTCATCTAGGTTTTAGTGAGGTAAAACAGTTTAATTTAGTCAGTGATGGCTACGTTTAAAAAAAATGATCCTAAACCAGTTAAGCTGCTTCAGAATTTTATGTGGAGGTAACCCAGACATAAGGTGAGTGCAGTTGAACTAAAGGCTTCAGTTTCAGTGGATCTCATCAGGGCCAGCTCAGCAGACAGAACTGGAAAGCAGTTAGTGGATACTTGAGATTTTTGTGATAGTACCAGGGACTGGTAGTACCAGGGAGGTAGAGTGTGACTGATATAAGTGTAGAAAATTATATAGGATATCCTGATATACTGGATCAATACTCCAAGGTGAGAGGAGATACTCAATAGAAAGATTTAAAACTAAATTCTATAGGTGAGTGTACTCTTATTTAATTTGCTGCTTCCTAACATTGAAACAGTGTATTTTAGGCTGATTACCTCAGTTTAGTGTTAAAATACTAGGAAGTAGTGATCTTCTGCTTAGGATTTAACTTCACATTTCACTCCTGGAGGAGTGTGGATTCTTCTTCCTAGGCCTAGTCAGATGCTCTTAAGAAGGAAATGTAGCTGTTCATACTCTTCCTGTGGGAATGAGGAACCGTTTTCTTTGAGGCTCTGCCTAGTTATGCAGAGGTGATAAATGTAAAACATCCAGAGAGAAGAGAGAACAGATGAGGTGTCAGGAGTCTCACTGCACACACAGAACTGTTGTGCCTTCAGGGATTTAGAAGGGCTGGAGTGAGTTTTATCTTGTGGGTCCTGTTCTTGTGGTCAGTCAGAGCACACTGAAGTTCAGGCAGGGTTGGCACAAACAAAGCAGTAGGAAAAGTTGCTGCCTTTAGGAGGAAATTCAGACTCTGTTTTGATCAGCTAAGAACATGTTCTGTAAATCAGGGAACTTTTAGCAGCCAACCCAACTTGTCAGCTCCAGAAAAATCAGCGTGTGTTCATGCCTTACTCCTTTTTTGTTTGGCAGCTTGTACTGGTGCTGCCAGTGCTTCTGTTCTCTGGCTCAAGGCAGAGTTGAAACTGGGGGAAGGGAAGACTTCGGTTCATGGAAAGCAGACAGCAGCATCCTGGAATCCAGATGGAGTCCAGCAGCTGGGAGTGGCTGCAACATGTTTTCCTGCAAGCTCCAAGCTGGACAGTATTGCACTTTACCTGCCTTTGTTCTGTTGCTAGCTTACAGACTGAGCACTGAACGCTGGCACTTGGTCATCTAAAGGTGTCTTAGTGGTTGGGATATTTGTGATTATCATCAAGGATTTTGAGTAAAATCTCTGGCTTCTGTGCAAAAGCAGATTGAGACCTAAAATTTATGGTTACTACAGTAGATATGAAGTGACTTGTGGCACAGGAGAAGAATCTTCCCACTCAGTTCTACACTGAGCAGCAGCTCTTAAATATTTTTAAACCTTTTTAATGTGAGAGCCATACGCACAAAGAAAATGTAAGTATGTATGAGAGCCTTATTATGCAGGAAGAGTGCCAGTTTTTTCCTAAATTTAGCAAATAGTTACAGAGGCTTTTAGTGAAACTTACATTGAGGTAACTGGATTTTGCTACAACAGGAAATGCAAGCTTGAGGATGTTAGCTGCTAGAGGCTAATTCATGGCATGAATCTGTTCTAATGGATTAATAAACACTGCAATGTCTGTTTCGTATAAAACTGCCAAAGTCAATTTGAGTAAATTTTACCCCTACTGATACTTACCTCACCTTTTAGTCCTTGCTCCTCTTGATTAACTTGAAAACCTTTAGATATTCTGTCCACTCAGAAATGTGCCCTTTAACAGCCATTTAAAGCCAATGAAGCTTTTTTGCAAACTATCAAAGTTTTAAGGACAAATAAAATCTCTGCTTGTAGTATACATAGTGATTTAAAAGGATTTAATAAACCATGTACAATGGTATCTTTGCTAGATTAACCTGTGGAATATACTGTCCCCTCAGGCAAAGTCTTTGCTGGTGATCAGGTATCTTGCTACCCATTGATGTTGCTTAGTACAGACTACAATGTTTTGATACATGGAAAAAGTGATAGGTGCCCTTTCCTTTAAAAATAAAAGATTATCAGAATAGCAGCACAGGAAAAACTCCACTGGAATTGTCATGCAGAAGAGCTGTCAGTGGTGTAGAACTAGCACAGAACTGCATCTGACAGTCTCTGCTGAACAGAAGTACAGCTGCACAGATATCTGCAGCCGTTTCCTTGACAAATGTCTGAGCTTACTGTTGTATTCCCTTCCTCACAGCATCAGTTCTAGCTCTGTCTTCATTGACACTCCTCCCAGCTGGAGCTTGCTTTTGTTCTTTGCTGCAAATACTCTTTAACTTTTGTGTACCTTATTCACTGGAGACTTGTCCTGCTGTGGTCTACTAGTGTCTGGTAGGCAGAGGTTGGCTCTTAGCCCTTCTTGAAATGAAGTTGGGGTTTTTGGTTTCTATTTCTGTTTTGTAATGTAAGGAATGTGCAAATACTTAAGGAAAACCAGCCAACTTCTATTTTTACCTGGGTCAGGCAAATACTACCAATACTTGTTTGTATTCTCCCACGCAACCTATAACCTGTTTCTTTTAGATGTGAGTGAACATTAAAGTAGGTTGAAGTGGCCTTAGCAAAAGCATCTTTAAAATGAGGGCTTTAGCTGCTTTTTCTGGGTTTCAGGAAAGTGTAGTTCCTCCCTGTAAGTCTGTGTACCTACAGCTGATGTTTCTCACCCCAGGTAGTTACTAACTCCTGTGTAGGCTTTTTCCAGGTGTGCAAGAGCAGCAGCATCACAGTGATAGAGATTGTTTTGAAATGCTGCATTTTGTGTGGTCTCAGTGTTGCAGCCTTCAGCAAAAATAGTGTTGATTCAGGATTTGAAATATGGTGTTTGGCTCAACTGATCCTGTTATATACCGTGCTTCTTACAAGCAGATTTTTGGGAACGGCTTGTAACGCTGGGGAAACACTTGGGTGTTGGATTTTCTTCCCACATCTGAGAACACTGAATCTTACTCTTAATCTTACGTTTAATTACTCCAAGTTTTTTATGTTATTGTTGTATTGTGAACTTCATGTGAACATCCAGTGAATCCTCCCCTTAACTTACAATGAAAGTCTAGAAGGAGGATGGTCTGGTCACTGCTGAGAGACCATTGCACTTCAAGCATGGAAGCTGCAGCAAGATGGGCTTTAGATTATTGTAGGACTTAGAGGAAGGGGAGAGGCACACTTTTTTCCCCCCACTGTTCTTATTAACTTCTTTAATGTCAGCTTCAGTGTCAGAGAATGCAGAGCCTGCACCTGAAGAACAAGACAAGTCGCTTGACAAACCAAAACAGAAAAAGAATCGTTGTTTCATGTGCAGGAAGAAGGTTGGACTTACTGGTAAGAAACACTGATTTCTATTTTCTGAGATTTATTTAGACTTTGGACTCTTGAAATGTTCTCTTAAAGGGAAGGTGGGGCATGGTCATCTTGATGTTGGCATAACAATGAAAAATGCTTTTAGCTGACTCTTCTAGGTTAGTTATTCATGTATTGTTTTGTTTTTCAGCCTCCTGTCTTTAAGTGAAGTTCATAATTCCAAATAGTTCCCTTTGGAAGTCTGCTTAGCTGAGGAATTGGATGATAGTTTGCTACCACTCACTAACCAGCTTTGCAGTGGTCCAGTGAAAGGGCCTGAGAACTTGAGTTCTGCAGGGGGAAGGCTCATAAACAAAGAAAAAGAGTAGGAAGTGTCTAGGAATGTGTTCTGTGCTAGTGTATCACACAATAGGAAGGAAATGAGCAAGTTAAATCTTTCTGTAATCGCTTAAAAATGTATTGTTTGTGATTCTTATGCTTTCTGCAGCAGAGGCTCTTTGGCTGATTGACACTGGTGACTGAGATTTATTGCCTAGTGAGTGAATACATTCAGGATTTAAAACAAACCAGTATAATTAAGAATGGTGAAATGTCTAAGCTGCTGTTTCTGTCCACAGGGTTTGAATGTCGGTGTGGGAACGTTTACTGTGGTATGCACCGTTACTCAGATGTACACAGTTGCTCTTACAATTACAAAGCTGATGCTGCTGAGAAGATCAGAAAAGAGAATCCTGTAGTTGTTGGGGAAAAGATCCAGAAGATCTGAACTGCTGCTTCTGCTGGAATACAAAAATCGTCTGACCATCTGCAGATTAAATTGACTTGAGCTTTTTTCCTTAGTCATCAGGAACGTAGAGCAGTGTATCTTGCCTAGACCTTTTAATCATGCATGTCATCAGATGAATAGATTTTTTGTTTTCTTTTTTTTTCTTTTTTTTTTGGTTTTGTTTTGAAAATGACTCTGAACATTATTTTCATTGCAGTTTTCTGTGGCTGAAGACTTAAGTAAACTTTACAAGTATTATCCTTTAAGATCATTTTAATTTTAGTTGAGTGCAGAGGGCTTTTATAACAAACGTGGAGAAAATATTGGAGGGCTGTGCTTTTCCAGGATAAAACATGCATGCGTTAACTTTGCAGTTTATTTTCTTGTTGTATATAGCTTTTCTCTGCAGCACAATTTCCTCTTTTTGTTTTTGTTTTTTTTTGATAATGCCTTGTATGGCACAACTAGTTATCAGTAACTGAATGTATTTTAATCATTATGGCTGCTTCTGGTTTTTTTTCCCATTAACGAGAGGTTATACATGTTCGCATATTAGCTTGTTTGCACCCTCTACCTATTTATGTATGAATCATTTGTAATGAGAGTGTGTGCTGAGATTGTGTGGGGGATTTTTGTTTTCTTTTTTTTTTTTTTAATTGGGGTTTGTTTTTGTGTGTGTGGGGGGAAGGCTGTATGCACTTCATTGACTGCAGTTTTCATTGGGATTTTATCCATCAGTTTGTCTGTACACAAATATGAAGAATGATCTGAAGTACCTGTGCTGTATTTATGTTTATCCACGTCTTAACTTTGATTAAATAAAATTTAAAAAAATCTGAGCCCCTGTGGCTGTCACTGGCATATGTAATTTGAATTTTTCTTGCTTTGTTGTAATGGGGACCTTCCATTGGTGATTTCTTTACTTACAGTGTATTTACTCACAGCAGCCACGTGTCCCAATGCCAGTTAACTTCTCATGATTTTTTTTTGTTTAACTTTTTCACCTATAACTATCAGACACCACAGTTTCCAGAAGCTTGTCTTATTTCGTGTTGATTCTGCCCAGGGAGTTCTCCATGCTTCCCATGCAGTGTGTCACTTGTGTGCAGGAGTTTGGGTCATTTGTGAAAATGTACTTAAGTAGGGGCAGACCTAAAAGGAAAACTGATATGATGAGTGACTAGGCTGTGGAGCCATGTGTGTGATTCTGGCTCTAGGAAATGGAGCTGTGGGGTTTGGGATCCACTCTGGGACAGACAGCGCTGCAGGAGGAATTGTTATTTTACTGTCATGTGAGGGTGCTCAGTTAAGTGTCTTTCTTCAGGTGTCTTGACATTAGTCTGTGCCTCAACCCTTCAACCCCCCTGATCATCTCCGTAACTTAGAGGTGGTTTCTGTAGTGCCATAAAATCTTCAGCCAGTGCTGCTTATGACCAAACCTAACAGTACACTAAAGCAGCACCAATTCTTCTCCAGATGGTACTGATCTGCAGTTGAAATTTCAGTGGGTGACTTGCTGCTGCTTTGAAGCGTTTGTGAAATAAATGTAATTGCATGGCTTTATTTAAAACATTAAGTTTTTAATCAAAGCTGGCTCCATCCTTTAAAATTCAGAATGGTCTCTAAAAGCTATGGCTGACAATTAGTAGATAAAGCACTACATTTGGGATATAAACTCTGCAGCAGAAGGAGCTTTCTCTGGTAGCTGTAGAAAGTAATCTGCAAGACCCAATAATAAATGAAATAGCTCATGCTTGCAAAAATGTTCTAACCGTAATCTATGAGCCACATGGGTTTTATAGTAAAGGAAGGAATAAATAACTCTTACTGGCACATTTCAGTAATGGCCTGCCCTGTCAGGGGTCAAAGATCCTCTGTGTTTCCTCAGAGCATTTGCTAAACTTCCTCTGACACAGCACAGACCATAGAAGGGCATCAGCGTCACCTTTGGTGGGTGTTTGCTTTCCTCTTTGCTGCTACTTCCTTATTCTCTAATCCTTCTCACTTTGATTCCTCCCTCTTCCCTATTTATGGTCTCTCTCTTCCTTTTCCTAAGCATGTCCTTTTCTCTCTGCTGCCTGCCCTCCCCATGAATTTGTCTTTGATGTGACTGCCTGGCCCAGAAGGATCAGAGAGGAGACACCACAGATTTCACAATGGGGAGTGGGAAACCAATTATGTTTGTATTTTCCGGTGTCTGAGAGACTGAAAGAAGAAATGATACAAGAAAAGCAAGTGCCCCTGAAATTCACATACTGCCTTTAACCACTGCCTGTTGCAAAGCAACAACTCTGCTGATTACAGTCGGAAATGTAACTGTGCCTACAGGATCCTTGCCTGGCAGTGCCCACAGTGAGGCAGATCTGCATCAGGCTGTTGTACCTTCCACACCTGTCCTCCTCCAAGCAATCTAATAAACCTCCTTTGGTCTGGCTTGTGCAGGTCTCTCAGAGTTAAGAATATTGAAAGAGTACACAGTCCTGATGTATGAGCTTGTGCTGGAAATGCACCTTTCCCTGACACCTGAGAATCGCGTGTTGTGTTTGTTTGCTTTGGCATTGGCTCTGCGTTATCCTAGTGCTTGATCTGCTTTTCAGTCTATATTTTGTGTCATCAGCTTGAGGTTAGCAGATTAACATTTTAATTAAGACCAGCATGTTCACGGCACCAAAAAATGCTTGAGTAGATCTGTCTTCTCTCATTGTACAGTGTGTCTTGGCACATGCTTTTAACGTGGTTTTGTTTCATTTTTGGAATAAGCAAGTTCTATAACACAAATCCTATAACCCTGCCATGAAACATCTTGTGTTTAAAACAATTCCAACGGTCATTGGAATGGAGTTGTGCCTTAAATACAGGATTTCTGCAGGAAATTTTCCACAAGTTCATGCTGTGCATGTTTTATTTGAATGATATCCGCCCCCCTTTAAAACAGCACCTTGTGAGCTTGTGTCCCCACTAGTTAGTGGCTGTCCCAGATGGGCTGTCATCGTTGCTCTTGTGTCATCTTGCACAAATGTCTGGCTGTAAAACTTGCCACATTTCTTTGGGTGACTGCCAAAAAAACCCAAAAAACAAACAAACAAAAAAAAACAGGAAAATAATTCTTTGGCTTGGCAGTCAAAAATACCTGAGTTTTTATTGAAATTAGGTGGTCTTTGCTGTGTAGTTCTAATATCAAGGATGTTCCCTCAGTGGTTTCCATTTCTGAAAAACAGTGAATTTTCTCCTGCAGGTGAGAGAAAGTTAGGACTGGGAGCAGGACTGACCTCCCTGCTCTTCATGGTTGACTGCACTTACATCTCTGGTTTTAAGCTGGTGGAACTATCAGGGGGAAGATGGAAGCACTTGGCGAGGTGCAGCATTGCAAAACTTAAAAAACACACAAAGTGCAGTTTCAGGTGTGAATTGTGCAACTTCTCCTGCTGGGAGAACATCTCAGTGTGGGCATAATCATTTCACCAGCGCCCTGGTACATAAGTGACTCCTCAGAAGGTAAGCAAGTGGGTTTCCCTCTGGTCGTGGGGCCATCTGCTCGGGTCCTTTACCCACAGCGAGGTACCTGTTACGGCAGGTGGAAATCCTCAGTTTTATGTGAGGTTTATAGAATCAGAAGTGTTAAGGTTGGAAAAGACCTCCAAGGTCATCAACCATTAACCCAGCACTGCCAAGCCCACTCCTAAGTAAGGTGTCACTTCTACACATCTTCTAAATGCCTGCAGGAAAGGTAACTGTGAGCAGGAAGACCCCATTTCTCCAGGATCACTGCGTTGCTGGGAGCAATTAAGAGCTGCTGACTCAGGCAGACCTCTGGCACTGATTAACCTCTGCCAGGGGACCAGGCAGAGGGGGTGGGATGGCAAAGGAGCAGCGATTGGTTTGTGTCTGAGGACAGAGGGTGGGATTTGATGCTTCTCTGCCCCAGATTACAACACCTGGAGAGGATCTTCCTCCTCGGAAGGCGTGTAGGACCCAGGAGGTGGGAGCTGTCATTTGTGAGCAGGGACTGCTCAGGGTCCAGCATGTCTTTCATCCAGGTAGACAAGGACTCGGATTTTCCTCTCCAAAATCTCCCCTATGGGGTTTTCTCCACTACAGAGGAGGTGAGTAACAGCAAACTTTGTCCTTGCGGTGTTGTAATTGTTCCGTGACTGTGGGAGAGTAGGATCTCCCAGCAACCTGGGACAATGGAAAACTTCCCAGCCTGACACTCAAATGGCCTTCCTGACTTGACAGCAAATACACAGCTGCTGCCTTGTCTGTTTCCTTAATGTGGTTATTTTGACAAGAGCTTCTTTAAAACGGCACAAAAGAAACAGAAAGTGTTAATAGTGATGAGAAGTAGTATGCCTAATATGTACAATAGTGTGGTTTTGACCATTTTTTCTGAAATCATTGAATCTATGTTTGATCCTTACACTCCCTATATGGAGGCACAGGAGTTCACACTGACATTTTTTTTAACTCAATCCCTCGTTTTCTTTTTGATGGTTGTAATGACACCACCACCCTTAAGAAGCCGCATTAAATGGTGAGTTTAGTTAGTGGCTGCCAAAGCATTAAACCAGCACACCAAATGTGTGTTTTATCTGTTTTTGCAGGTGACTCATGGTGTTTTACTGGACATGTTTATGCAATGCTGCATTAAATGTGTGCAAGTGTGTTAAATTTAAAGCTATGCCCAAAGGCTACAGGTTGAGCGAGTTTCAGGTCTTGTGTTTTATGATTATAGAAGAAAACATGTTTCACCTTTCTGCCAAAGAGGTAGTTCCCAATTCCTGTTTTCTTGAGTACTGAGCCCAGCTAGGCAGAACCTCACACCTCCAAGAGCCTGATGGGCTGAAACCCCAGAGATGAGTCCCCTTGGAGAAAGGGAAACAAGGCAAGAGCTACATCCTAGAAGGAAAAACTGGAGAATGTATTTATCATTGCTCATGGAAAGTTCATGGTTACCTCCTGGTTTCTGCTGCTTATCTGTGCAGGTTTAAAAAAAAAAAAAGATTTTGAACCAGAAGATTGTATTTTTCTGATGTGGTATTTTCCAAAGATAAAACTGAGATGGCTCATTTAATCTCCTAGATGTGTGTGCTGTTATCCAGCAAGTTTGGATTATTTTTCTGCCTTCTTCAGTAACTACTCTCTGAAGAAAACATCTTCACTCAAACCCTGTGACAAGACAGGCAAGGACTTACAGAAATTATATAGGAAAATGATGTTCTATAACTAGCCCAGTGTTTTAATGATTTCAGGCTAAAACAATTGATGTAATTCCTGAGTATTCCAGTTACAAATTAACCTGATGTGACCTTTAGTTTTTTTCTGCAGGAATGTTTGCTGAATAAATACCTATTACCACACTTGGAATCTTGCTTAGAAATTAAAGGTTAAAAAAAAAAAAGGTTTAATAGCATGGATGGTTATTTTGGTGAGCTTGTTTTCAGAACGACTGCAATTACTTTGCCTTTATTTGCCTGTAGACACAAATAATTAAAATTTGTCTGCATTTTGTAGCCCCCCACAGCTGTGGCGGGGCTGCCGTGGGTCTGTCTGTGCTGCTGCCCCGGCGGCTCCGCATGCGCTGGGGGATGAACAGGGGCTTTGTCTCTTGGGCTGCATCTGCCCAGCCAGCACAGCCACGGCCCACCGTGCATGGGGGGCACTGTCCCTGCAGCAAGGACCTAGGCTGGGGTTTGATGCCAGCCGTGGTGTAGGGCAGCCTCCATCGATGTGGCACGGAAATAACGTGCCTGAGCAAGATGTTCTGCGTTCCTGGTATCGTCAGTGCAGTGCAGATCACTCTTGGTCCTCTGGGAAGGAGCTGGGGTGCAGGAACGCCTATTTCTCTCCTATTGTGTGGTTACAGGGATGGGATTCACCCTGTCCATAGTCTGCCTGTGCTTCAGTTCCCCACCTATAGAAGGACCACAGCATATTCCAGATGTATAGTCTTGCTCTGCAATGCTTGTCATTACTGAGGAGTGGGCAAATACTTCTGGGGGAAAGGTAGAGAAACGTCTGCTTGTCATGCTATCCTTTCCCCAAAAGATGGGGATGAGGTTTTCTTCCACCTCTCAAGGTCTGCAGGGAGTCTGCAACAATGCTCTGCCCCACAGACATTTTTCAGCGGCCAGACTCATAGAGTGTCTCTTAATGGTGTGTTGCTGTGGTATCAGACCCTTGTCCCAGATGGATTAAACTCTCTGTGGTTACTGTCTTCCCCCATGCCCTCACTGGGGGATTCTGAGGTACAAGCATAAACTCTTCTTCTCTTCCTCCCTCCTCTTGCTGCTTTGCAGCCTCGGCACAGGCTCGGGGTAGCGATTGGAGACCAAATTTTGGATCTCAGCGTCATTAAACATCTTTTCAATGGACCAGCTCTTGCCAAACATCAGCATGTCTTTGACCAGGTATTTATCAGAGTCTGTTCTTCTAATTTCCACACACATTATAGAAATATTCCATAACGGACTTCAGCAACTTGTTTTGAGGTAATGAACAGGAACTGGAAATGTGTTGTCAGGCAGGTTCTGCTACAGGGAAAACCATCAGAGGTGTCATAGCAAGGAGAGCTGGGGCATTGGGGGTCCAAAGGGCATTTTCAGTACAAGTGTCATCAGCCTTTGGCAATGCAGGAGTCTGACACAAAGCCTAAATGTTAATTCCTTCCCTCTTGTGCCTTCAACCCTTCATGGCAAGGAATTGGATGGGGTATTAATGACAGGGAGGTTGTGTTAAGGGTAAAGGTAAATACAAACAACCTCTGGTTAGAGCTGGTTGAGATACCAAAGCCACCAAGGGCTGGAGTGGTGTGTTAGGATGGGGTGATGCAAACATGCAGCAGGTCCTGCTGCAGAGGACTTGTGGTGGGTGCACAGGGGTGCAGGCAGTCACAAACAGGCAGGACGGGTGATCTGGGCAGCCACAGCTGCATAACCTCGGCCACAGGAATCCAACAGGAGCATGGAAGTGCAGGACATCATGCATGTGAAGGATAAGCCAAACATGGTCTTTCCTCTGACCCCCCACCTCTGTGTCTCTGTCAGCCCACCCTGAATGCCTTCATGGGGCTGGGCCGGCCGGCGTGGATGGAGGCGAGGGCTTTGCTCCAGAGGCTGCTGTCAGCTGGAGAGCCCACCCTGAGGGACAACGCGGAGCTGCGGAGAAGGTGAGGGGACGGAGTGAGGCTGCAGGAGTGGCTCGTGCCCTGTGTCACTGAGCTCACTCTGTGATCTGTGGCACCAAAATCACAAGTCTGCATGTGGCCACCTGCCTCCTACCTGGGAATTAACTGGGGTTTGAGTACATTGAGTGCTTCCTTCTCTTAATTACATCAAGATTAATCTCTGATTAATCCTGTAACTGCTTGCAGATCCGGGGTGTCACCCTCCACCCGGAAACACCAAGCTCTGCCCTGGGGTGTGCCTGGACCTGTTGCCTCTCAGTGCAGGCTGAGTGGGGCTGCCCAGGAGGGCGTGGGGCAGGCTGGGCTGGTTCTCTGACCGTGGCACGTTCGCCATGGCCTTCCATGAGGATGTGGCTGCAAGAGTTTCCACCGCTCCCACCTTCCCCAGCGTCTCCCTCCCTGCCCATCGTGCCTGGAGCAGTTTGTCCTCAGCAAACACCTGACTTTTCTAAAAGTAAATCTGTGGTCACAAATTGGCTCCAGACTTGAGGCAGTGCAGTGGTGTAGGGGCAGGAAGCAGGGACTGTGCCCTGTTCTGTGCTGTGTGTCCGCTAACCCTGCACCTTCTTGTGTGTCTGGAGTGATGCTTTAAATGCTGCAAGTGCCTGTCCTGACAGCCAGCGGGAGCTGTTCCTCCCTGAGGGAGGATTTAGTCACACATGCACTGGAGGGAAGTTAAACCAATGTTTGACCTTTCCTGAGCAGGGCCAGAAGTTCAAATTAGCCACCCCACAAGCCACTTCCCATGAAATCATCCTTCCCACACAGCAGAGGCAGCTGCTGGGGATGGGCACTGGGTGTTTCTCTGTGCCCCTTGGGAATCCATCTGGCCTCAGGCATGTCCCCCTTCCCACTCACACCCCAGTGGGTGCTCCTTTCAGCTGTAACCATCCTACTAAGAGCAACTTGTGCAGTCATCAGATTTTTCTGCAGTGTTTTTTGCTGCAAGGCTTTGCAAACTAAATTAAGGAAGGAGCCGGGAGAGCGAGTCGGTCTCTTACATTCTTCTTACCGATGAGAGTTGCAAGTTTTCCGAGAGCTGAAGGCATCATTTTTCATTTCAGGGCGTTTGTACCTCAAGCTTCTGCGACGATGCACCTGCCTGCCCACATTGGTGAGTTCCCCACAGCCAAGGGCTCCTCAGCACTGCCCTTTGCTCCTGCCCAGAGAAGCTGCTTTATTTCCAGCTTGCTCAGACAGACAGATCATAGCTGTGACAGGGAATGGGTTTTGCAGCAGCCACAAGTAGATTATTGCACATAATGAAAGGTAGGTGCTGTCTGTGGCACAAAAAGAAAAGCCTGGGGAAGCTCAATAGCAGCCAGAAAATTCCTGGATGCAATTTCCACTAAATCAGAGTTGTCTGGTGGTACATAACTCCTGTCATCAGATTGGCATTACCAATGGCCTTTGTGACTAGAGCCAGGCAAGAAACACTTGTTCGGTTTCCAACAATTTCCCCTTTTGCCATCAGAAAATAATTCAGGTCTTGCGAAACTTTTCAAGGCAGATACTCCAGCAGGGCATCATAAACAGGCATGAGTTTTCATTCCCAGACCATTACTCTGCATCCCAGATCTTAGCACCACTCCCACGAGGCCATGGAATGCTTTAGAATTAGTATATTCATATAGAGATATAAACATTTTCCTGTTTTTAACAAAAATTTATATTTGAACCCAAACCAACTTGGTCAAAGTCACTTGAAGGCATGACCCTCATAGGAGCAGGGATGTGAACTTGCCCATTTCCCGTCCAAGCTCTGTTCCCTCTGGGCTTTTGGCTTCCTTGGAGCACAGCCACAGCTTAGGACAAAGCCTCGTCTGTCCCAAAGGAACTGTCTGGAGTTCCCATGGGTGTGATACCTTCCTGGAAATAGTTTCAGGTTCAATATATCTTGTCAAAACATTGCTACCTCTCATGAGCACCGGGAATGGAGCACTGCCCTGGCAGGGTGAGGGGGCTGTATCATGGAAATAACAGGCATTTAGGATTTTACACCACTTAGTTCAGCTCTGTCCTGTGCATGGTTCTTCCTTGCCCTGAGTGGCTGGATCCTCTGCTGGGAGGCTGAAACTGCAGGGGGAAACTTACTGCTGGATCCTCCTGGAGCTGCAGGATAACTTACTGGGCTCACGAAACAACGTAATGGAAACGCATCTTTCCAGTTTGAGGTTTTACCCGCATTTCCTCCGGCTTCCCGCGGATCCAAAGGATGGGCGCTGTTTGCGAGGACGGCAGCAGAGGGCAGCAGATGTCCTGAGTATCAGCCGGGCCCCTCCTCTGGGTACCGCCGGCAAGAGGAATTGCCTTGTCTCTGGAAAGGGAGCTGCTGCTTTATGTCCTGCGCTTTCCCCTCTCTTCTCTACTGGAGACTTAAAAGGTTGGGGGGAAAAAAGCCATTTTTGTGTGCATAATTTATAGGTGAACTGTTAATCACCCCTTCATGCTACTAATTACATCCCTGTGCCCAAGGCTCTCGCTCTCTGCCTTTCTGCTCTTTTCATTGCCAGCAGCCCATGATGTGCTTTAGCCCCCCCAAGCAGATGAGGGACTTTCCTGCCATTGATCCTATTTTATGGCTTTCCTCTCATGCAGGAGATTACACTGACTTCTATTCTTCACGCCAACACGCCACGAACGTTGGGATCATGTTCAGGGGAAAGGAGAATGCTCTGATGCCGAACTGGTGGGTAGCCTTGGGGTTTTTTTCTGGTGCAGGATTATTTTACAGGCTTATCTGTACATATATATTTATAATTTTCTTAAGATCTGAGTAGTTTCTCAGGAACATTCTGATTTCAGTTCATGGCAGATGAGAATGAATGAGTCAAGAATTTGATACCAGAACTGAAACTCACATATGCCCAGCCTCACCCAAGTGCTCTGCATTTCCTTGCAGCAGCCACACCAGTTACTCAGCAGCACCCCAGTTCAAAAACAGAGTTAACCTAAGAAACTGGTTTTTTGCTGAGTGACTAAAAGCAGGATTTAAGCTCTAAGGAATTGACTGGAGGGGTGGCACAGGAGTGCCTTGACTGCTACACGGCTTTGGATTATAGTTCACTCATGTCAGAATATGGAAAGTGCTGATGACTGTGCTCATTTGTGCAGAGCTCTCTCCTTGTACCTCACACCCCCGTGGTGCTTCCACCCCAAAAAGCTGCTCTGGCACAGCTAACCCATGCCCTGTGATGCTCTTTCACCAGGCTGCACTTGCCTGTTGGTTATCACGGCCGGGCATCGTCTGTCGTGGTGTCTGGGACGCCCATCCGGAGACCTGTGGGACAAATGAAACCTGACAATGGTGAGTCCATGGGAGGATTTTAACGTGAATTCTTACTTATTTTAGTTTTTACTTTTCCTCCACATCAGACAGTAGTGGAGAGGAAGGATCTGGGATGCCTTGTCTAAAGCCCAGTCTTGAGTGAGGGCAAGGGAAAGCCCTGGTTTAAGTCTGTCTTGTGTTTCCTGCCAGGCAGCACCAGCTGCTCTGTTTTTTTCTGGCCATTACTTCTGTTTCTCTACCTGCCTTCCTCATGTGAAATACTCTTTCTTCTACCCACAGATAAACCTCCAGTGTTTGGTGCTTGTAAACGTCTGGATATCGAGTTAGAAATGGTGAGATGGGTTTGTGTTTTTTTCCTTACCATTTAAAAAACATTACAATAGAAACAGGGAAGAGAGGGTGAGTTTAGCTTCTTCTAAACTGAATGTCCCAGAAGACCCATTCCTGTGTTCTCTCTGAGCAGTCTGTGCAGCAGGAATAAAGATTTCTGTGGAGCAAACCTTCCTTTCTGGTGAGGGGGCATTAGTTCACTGGGAAGTTTGCTCGTACAGCTTTTAGGCTGGAAACAGCTCGACTGCACCAATCTGAGCACCAGTGCAGCAGTCTGGTCTTTTATCAGACACCAGAGCCTGTTACCTGCTTAGCAGCTACCTCTGCACCACAGCCAGGGTCTGTCAATGGATGCTGTGAGCTTTGGAAGTACAAGCTTGAGTCTAGATCAGAGGAAACCCTGAGTTCTTGGGAACATGATTCAAAATCCTCATCCTCCTGACTGGAAAGATGAAACCTGTGCAGTGGGTGATGTAACAAAACGTGCTTGGAAGGCACATCATCTTGTGGCTTAGTGTGGTCCAGAAGGGAGAGTTTTATAGGGCTGTTCATTAAGACTTATATAATTTTAATGATTTATGTAATTTTTATATGATTTATTCCCCTTCTTTCCCCTTTAAAAAAAACCCCAACCTGGAAGAAATGTGATATTGAGGGAAATGGTACTAAAAGGGAAGTGAAAGTTTTTAATGCTGCATGCTTTGTAAATCAATGCTATAAAGGGGGAAGCAGTCCCATAAAGTGGGGTACCTGTGCTGCTGCTATACCTCTGCTTTGCAGCCTGAGTTTTACTGGTGGTTGCTGCGAGAGCAGAAGAAACACTTCTGTATTGCTGACAGAAACAGACAACTGATTCCCCACAGAATTCTCTGCCATGTGCTCAGGCTGTACATTTTCTAAGGGAGTGAGTGTAGGCACCCAGTTCATGACCTGTTCTGTTTAGTGGGCACATTTCATCATCTGCCCCTCTTCTGCACTGTCACAACAGGCTCCAGCCGCGTTCAGCATCCCCTCAGATGACTTTAAACTATTTCTTGTTCACTGTCTGCAGCAGAGTCCTTTCAGTGGGCAAACCTGTTCTGCATCCGGGTTGTAATTAGGAGGGACCATTCTTCACAGCTGCATTTTGACAACATCATGCCTTTGTTTAATGTCTGTCTCTTAGCAACACAGTGTTTTTAAGTAAATCAAGCCCGCCAGCTTTATGGAAGGGAAGAAAGAGGGAGTAGGGCACGGGTTTTCTCTAAATGTGTATGGGAAATGATGCAAAACCCATCCTGTCCAGCCTCTGGTGCTGGTGCCTGTAACCCTCTGCGTAGTAAAGAATTTCAGCTTAGAAAACTAACTCAACGTGTTGCTTTTCAATTCCAGGCATTCTTTGTAGGTCCTGGAAACAAGTATGGGGAGCCAATTCCTATCAGCAGAGCCCAGGAGCACATCTTTGGGATGGTCCTTATGAACGACTGGAGTGGTAACCAGTGCTGCAGGAGTCTGCCTGGAGAGGGGGTTACAGTGTCATGAGAAACCTCAGAGAGGGATAAATTACATATTTTAGCAGTAGAATAGTGATCATTGAAATCACTGGGTATGGTTGAAGGGGATGAAAATGAAGTGCTGTCTGTATTTCTTAGTGTCTATATTAATCCATCTTCAATCAATCAGTAGAACCAGAAATTGCTGCCTAATGAAGATTTATTTGCTTATAAAAAGAGATAATATCAGTCTAGTTTCTTCTGGGCAGGGATAGAAGAGCCCTAAGGATGGTGATTCCAAGGATGGTGATTGATTTCAGTGTCAGGAAAAGGAAGAAGATTTGGCAATCACAAATCCCTCAGTCTCTACAAAGTTGAAATTGGCCCTATAACTGGCAAAGATCATTATCTGGGTGTAAAAGCATTAATTAAACCGGAGGAAAAAAATACTGGTTATATGGGGATGGCCTGACTTGTTTTACTTATTGCTGACTTTTCTTCCTAATCTAGCTGGTCAAAGAAAATTGAGTTGAAGGTCCGAAAGGGATGGATTTAAATTAGGGTTTGGGCATAATGGCCAGAAAAGGGTGGGGGTAACATTTGCAATTCGTGTTCCTCTTTCACAGGTCTGATGGCTGTGCAACTCCTGGGATACACTTAACTGCATTGCTTTGAATTTTCTCTTCCTAGCCCGTGACATCCAGAAATGGGAATATGTTCCTCTGGGTCCTTTCCTGAGCAAGAGCCTTGGCACAACCATCTCTCCGTGGGTTGTTACCATGGAAGCTCTCATGCCATTTGTGTTGCCAAACCCTGTCCAGGTTAGCAAGAGAAAGGATTGAAATAAAAGAAAAGCAGTGCTAGAAAAATCACTGAGTTGCATCAATGCCAAGCACTGTCTTCGTGAAGTTTACAAGTGTGATTCTGCTTCTGAACATATGGAGGCACCCAGGGCTCTCTGAGTTCAAGTGCTCATCAATGTCTTTGGCCCTGGCACATGATGGTCTGAGTCATCCTGTTTGAGCAGGGCAGAAAAATAGTCTCCTTAAAAACACCTGGAAAATAAACTGTTCAGAGAGCTTCTTTGGGTACCATTTAGCATCCAGCAAGCAATGGAGAGAGGGTGGACTCAAACCAAAACACTTTGTTCAAGCATTTCCAGTTGTCTGCATTATGTAAATTTTTAGTTAAAATTGGAAAAAATAACAGAGTGTCTTGCAGAGACCTCACCATCTTCTCTGTGCAGGCACAGAGCAAAGGTGTGCTAGCACTCTATTTTGGGTTAACATCCTCACTGAAATGATGGAGATGGTTTTTGGAGCCAGTGTGCAGAGAAAGAAATCAGATTATATGGATATCATATCTGTTCACAAAGATATTTAAAAGTGTGATCATGAGACCAATCAAAGTGATATCTGAGTAAGAGACAGCGCAGTGAATGGGGTGGGCAGCACAGGCTGGGCAAACAAAAAATCACTGGCATGTTTTGTGGAATTTTTCCTTTCTGTTTGTTTAGACTGTGATGTCTTTAAATGCTTTTAGGATCCCAAGCCACTGCCCTACCTTCAGGATAAAGAACCCTACACTTTTGACATCAAGCTCTTTGTTGCTATTAAAGGTATGGCAAGACTGAGTGGGTTACAAAGCTGAAATTGCCAGTTTCAGGACTGCAGAACCACCACATCTTTCAGTCACTTTGCTCTTGGTTCCACAGTCCTTCTTTTCCATATTTTCCCAGATTGCCTCTGTCAGAGAAAGAGGCAGAGCTGTTCTTGCTCCCCACTGGCCATGCAGCAGTGTGCCAAGGGGGGAATGCCTCCCACATGGTCGGCTTTTCATGAGAAAGGCCCATGTGGGATCTCCTTGCATGGGCAGGGGTAAGCGGGGCATTGAAAGAACGTATGTATGTGGGATCCAGGTGTTAACCCAGCTCAGCCCCCAGCTTGTGGCCCTGCTGGCTGACAGGTCCATCTGTTGCTCCTGTAGGAGAGCAGAGAGTAGGAAATGGGCAGCTTGATGCTGCTCTGGTGCTATTCACACACTTGTTTCTGTGAAATACTGGTCTCTGTAGCAATAGAAAATGTTATTACTGGTTTCTCGCTAGGGATTACAATGATAAAAGAAGTCTCCATCCATCTGTAAAATAAAAGATTCCAGCATCATTCATCCAACACAAACAAATTGCTTCTCTCTTTCTTATGCTTTATTTTCTGCAGGAGAAGGAATGAGCATGCCAACTACTATATGCAGATCCAATTTCAAGGTAAGACTCCAGTATCTTTTGTTTGCAGTCTTGCTGATGCCATCAACTCTAGCCTGAGGCAGTTTTTGCACTACAATCACAGAACAGAATCCTAGAATCACTAAGGTTGCAGAAGACCTCCAAGATCATTGAGTCCAGATATTAACCCACCACTGCCAAGTCCATCACTAAACCATGTCCCTCACATCCACAGGCCTTTTGGACACTTCCAGGGATGGTAATGATCCCAGCACTTCCCTGGGCAGCCTGTTTCAATGCAGCTGAAGATCTGACCTGGTGTGTGTCTGCATAGGAGACAATGCGAAAAGATTGGAGGGTGGTGATAGTTCACCCCTGTGAGATGGAAACACCTGAATGTTCAAGCAGAGAAGAAGGGAGCAGCTCTTTCTGCTGCTCAGTTTGGGGTGCTCACAGCATCCTCAGTTATGTTCCCATTTGGCAGGGAACAGCGAGAGCAGAGAATTCACAGGAAGAGGGAATTGCCTCTTGCCATGTCAAGGTGCAATAGAGCTCTGCAGTCACAGCTCTAATTTAGATGCAGCTCACTGCTGCCAGCCTGGGTCTGCCCCAGCCCCTCTGTGGGCAGCGTGGCAGCTCTGCCTCTACCCACTGATTGAAGCCAGGAGACTTATGTGCCAGCTGCAGCACTTCTCAATCAATTTCATATTCACACTTGGCTCTTTGCATAGTAATTACCTTAATCAGTAAATCAGTAGTCAGCAAATCAGTAATAAGGAGATTTTTCTATGAAGCCATTAAAATACTGGACTTAATCATGGAGCATGGGTCAGTAGTGCTGCCCTGAGAGGGGAAGAAGAAAATGAAAAAATCACATCCAGCTGAAAAAAGAGACTTTTAGGGGACTAAATTGCATGTTAAAGTATGTGGTTTATAAGTGCCATCAGCCAGGCCACATAACTACAGAGAATGCAGCACTAAGTAACTGTGGATGTTGCTTTTAGATTGTTGAAGGTTCCTGCTTAAAGAGGGAAACTTTTCTTTAGGGACAGTCTTACCAGCATCATCCCGAGAACGCAATGCCTTCTCTGCATAGCCCAGTGGCACATCAGAGAGGTTTGTCCTTCATTGCTTTAGCCTCCTCTTCCTCCTTCCTCCAGCACATGTACTGGACCATGAAACAGCAGCTGGCTCATCATTCCATCAACGGGTGCAACCTCAGACCTGGAGATCTCCTGGCCTCTGGCACCATCAGTGGACCCGTAAGTGTTGAAATAATGACAGTCACTGAGAGCTGGTCAGTGATCCAGAACCAGCTGAGCAGGGCTTGGGTCTGAACCCTGTCTGATCTGAGCTATCTGCAGTTCTTGCCCGGGCACTTTGGGCTGCTGCTGCTTTGGTAGCCCCAAAATCACACTGTGGAGTGGCACAAACATCCACACAGCCCATTTACCTTCTATAAAATGCAGCTTTGTTACTTCTGCTGAGAATGTAAAAGGTGTGCGTGGGTATAACTTTTAGTTTCTCCAATGAAGTTGGAGCCAACTTCACAAGCTGTTATTCCTCTTGAACTGCCATATGGACAGTTGTTGCAATATATGGGTAACTCACACCTTCTGAAACACCAAGTACAGGTCCTGTACATGCTGTCTCAAAGACAGCCTCAGGTAAGTTCTTTCCAAGTTGGGATGCCTGTGCTTCCATTTTGAGCATTTCTCATGTGCTTTTTCAGTCTTCGAGCTATTTTACTGGCAGAATGACATTAAAGACTCACAAACATTCACCAGCTTTGCTCTTCTGAGGAACAAAATGTAATTAAAAATCTGAAATGTGACCAAATGCACTGGATTTGTAGAAGTCTCCTCCATTCGTTTCCATTCTTGCTGTGGCAGACCCAAACTGCTTTTACAGGGTTGAGCACTATGTTAAACACACCAGATAACAGCTGTAAGCATCACTGCTGATAGCCAGCAAGCAATTCAAATGCAAAGGCAGGGAAAGAAGCCAGCGTATCAATGAATTAAATCAACTGCAAAACTCTGTTCTTTAGAGGTAACATAGTTGTGAGCCTGGTCCCAGCAGCAAGTAGCTGAACAGCAGGAGAGATACTAAAAAATTGTTTATTTGTTTGCAAACTCTTGCTGCAGGAGCCAGAGAGCTTCGGCTCCATGCTGGAGCTGTCCTGGAACGGAACAAAAGAAATCCCTCTTGGCAATGGACAGTCTCGTAAATTCCTGCAGGATGGAGATGAAATCATTTTGACAGGTAATGGCTGGATAACTGCTCTTACACTGCATTAAGGACACGTTTCCATAGATTGATCCCAGCAGGGCAAGCACCTGGTGTGGAGAAGGGCTATTCCATACAGACCTGCCATGCCAGCACAGTTGTTTCCATCCTACCTGTCAGGAGGCAAAAGCAGGTGGATAGAAATTTCCCTGCCATAAATGCTTTCCAGATTAGATTATTTGCTTTGCTGAGTACTTAATTCTCTTGCTATGCTGGTGTGTGATGCTAAGGGGACCATGGAGGTAGGCTTGCCTTTATGAGTGAAAATACTCTGGGACTAGAAACAGTTTATGTATTGCTGCCACCACAGCTCAGGTTTACACGTAGAGCAGAGCTCAGCAAATGCTGAAAAAAGTTACTTTGCAAATAAAATTTCATTTGTAACCTAGGCATCTTCAGTGAAGTGTGTTGCAAATCAAATATGTGGGAAACAGCATGAAGTCTGCCAGAACAGCTGACCAGCTCCCCTTTGAAAAGGGCTCTCTTTCATGCTGGGACATGGTTTTAGTTTTCATCTCTATGAACTAAAGATTTTATGAATTAAAATCTACCACAGTGTTTTGTGATCTAAATCCCACTCCTACTTCTTTTTAACCCAAACATGGTGCAAAACAAATCCATTTTTAACTTTCCTCTGATCTTTCCAACTGCTTTATGGCTTTGAGGGGGCAAATAGTTGTCAAGAGCAGTCATGAGAAACTTTTAGTCCAAGCCTGCATGTCTTTGCTATGTTGCCTACTGAATTTTCAGGGAATGTCTTGTGGGATGTTGTGCGTCAATAGATGAGATACAACCAGTGCCACACCTGGTTCTGAGCTGCTCCATCCTGGTGATGTGATCAGAGATATTCCTGCAATGGGAAAACACTCAGAGGTGTGACTGAGGGCAGGGAAAATGTGAGTGACTAACACCTGTGCAGTAACCTGAAGGTGTGATGCTACTGAGTGCCTGCTTAATCCAAGCAGGACTTTTAGAATTTTTGATAAAACAATCTAAAAATCATAATTTTTTTTCAGAAAGATTTTTAACAAAACCCAAGAACTTTTCTGTGATGAAAAAAGAAAGCAGTGTATGTATTCCAGTCTCCCAGCAATGGCTCTCTAAGTGTTTTGCTGGTGCTGGAGCCCCAGTGTGTCCTGCCTGGCAGCCTGTGCAATAGTCTTGAAAATCATGTTTCTGTGAAGTGCTGATAATTTTACAGAGGGAGATGCTGTGACAACTGGAGATTGAGATGTACTGGAGAGAGCTACAGATGATGAAACCAGGGAGTCCCCAATACCTCTGACTTCCTTCAGCCCCCCAACAACCCCACAACTACTCACACTGACACATGTAGGCATCTGACACTGCTCCCTACAGGCTCCTGATAAACCCAGAGCAGAGACACTGCTTCAGCAATTCCAAGTGCCACACTGCCCTCCAGAGCTGCCAATCTCCCTCCAGTAACTATGCCAGAAGCCCTAATTTAGGGTACAGTTAGGTATGATGAGCATCATGCTGATAATCCTTATTGGTGAGAAGTACCTTTAGGTTTAGGATCTGCTGCCATTGGGAGCCACCTCAGGGACAAATGGGACTGGTCCATGCCCCATGTTGTTCTTTATGCCCAGAACAATCTGTATTAATGCTTTGATTCCTGAGTGTCTTTAACCTTTAAAGATGGCACGGTGGCATTGCTGCTGACCTGGATGAAGGCACTGTGGCCCTGGTGGGACAGTCTCATGTTACTCGATCTGCTGGGCTATTTTACACTGGCAGCAGTTTGTGACTGTGGTGATCAGGGCATTGCAAAGAGCCGGGTGCTGCTGGGGCTGTCTGCTGGGACAGTTTGGGATCTGCTCCTGTTTAATGATATATGGCAGGTCCACTGCCTTAAGACACCCTTGAGGCAGGGCTAGTGCTATTCCATCCTCTCCCAAGGCACTGCCAAGTGCCCAACCCATCATTTTTACCTTCCAACTTCATATTCTTGTTCCCCATGTGGGAGCTATTTCAGAGATCTAACACACAGAATGAGATAAATATATTTTTCCCAAGAAGTGCATCTCAGGGAAGGGAGCATTGCAAGGGAAGGGCTGCTGATGGTGTGTGGCAGCCAGCTGCAAAACCCCCTCCGTAGCTCCTTGGCACACACAGACCTCAGGCCAGGGCTGCTGGCAGCACAGAGCTCACTTTGTTTAATGTGCTGCTCCTTGGTGCTGCTCTAAATCGTGGCTGACAGCAGGGATAACTAAACTGGACTGAAATAATAAGCTGGTGCTCAAAGGAAAGCTGGCAGTGAAGCCTAATGAGACAAATGGAAGTGAAGCTGAGCCTTACAGCACCTTACTCCAATATTGCTTATGGATGAGGATTACCTGGCACATACTGGGATGGTGTCTGTGGCTTTACACAAGCACCGACAGGCACTGCTGTCCTTGGGAAAGCTTTATTACAGCCTGGCTGTGAGATCTGCACTGTGGGTTAGAGCTGGCAGGGTCTGTCCTTGTGCTGTAATAACTTTGGCTGCCCTGCAACCTCAGCCCACCCATCCTCTTCCTCAGAGGAGGTTTCAACTGACCTGTGCTTAGGATAGGGACTAAAGTATGTTCTGTTTATCTCTCTCTTGACTTCTTGAAGGCAGCTGTTTTTTATCATATGCAGGGAAGGGGATGTATTCCACCAGGAAAATTCATCTCTAAACTATGAAATCAGTCCTTAACACGCAGCATATGCCACTTGTGTCCTTCCTTTGATCAGCTGTTGTAGCAGAAAGCTACAGTAGGTCTCCTCAGCTGTTTCTTCCCAGAATAGACTTCCCAGATGGGCCAGAAGGCCCTGTCTGTGTCCCCTCCCCTGCCTTGCCTGCAGCTTCGCTGGTGGATGCTGTTTCTGAAGCAGCTCAGCTGGCCCATCGCAGAAAGAGGCGCTGCAGCATCTCCATCCCGATGTCATCTCCTCCATCACACAGGAGTAGGGAGAGACTGAGCTGTCCCAGAGTTAGAGATGCTGTCACAGCCCCATGAGTTCAGCAGCAGCCAGCAGACCTTCCACGCCTGTTTATGTAACAGGGGATAAATGAGTACTTTGAGCCAGATGCTGAGTTTCTCCTGGAACTAAACCATTTGATTTTAGCAAGCAAAACAACTTCTGCAAGGGTAGGTCCTGCTGTTTGAGGGGGCTTAATGACCATCTTTCTGGCTGTAAGCATCCTGCTGCTCCCAAGAGCAGCTCTAACGCTCCAGAAAGAGAATCCAGATTTATTTGATTAATTGCAGGGCTGGGCCAGGCAGCAAATCGCTTTGCCAGTTAGATTGATGGTGCTTTAAGTTAGGTTTGAAAACAGAAATATTGCATATCTTGTTTGCTCTTTGATCAATTCACTGAACTTGCACATATTGCTGTGTTTAACATTTTGTGCTTCTTTTTTTCTTATATTCCTGAGCTACTTGAACTCTTCCAGGTGTTCTTTTTTTATTATTATTTATTTTACCCCTCATTGCATTTCTGAAATGTTTTCCCTTGCTTTTGGTCTCTTTATGCCTTTATTCACTTTTATTCCTGGTAAAATCCTGCTGTCCTTACAGAACAAGCTGCCTGTTGTTTTCTGTCCCTAGGTTACTGCCAGGGCAACGGCTTCCGCGTGGGATTTGGCCAGTGCTCGGGAAAAATCCTTCCAGCCCTGTCGAATCCCTGATGGCTGAACTAAGGTGACATCTGAGGAGGAGGAACTCTCCCCTGACCTCTACCAGTCATGTTGCTTTACTCAGATTTATTATTTTTTATATGAGTGATTGAAATCTTACTATTTTTAATTATCAATAAATATCTCAAAGATGACTGTGTCTCTCTGATGTGGTAAGGAAAATATTTCAATGCCATCTTAAAATTCTCAGAATAGGAATAAGATGATTGAAATGGAAAGTGAGGTTCTTAACTCTTCTACTATATTAATGTTTTTTTCATAATTACGAAAAGAGACTTTCAAGTAAATTTAAATATTCAGAGTACTAGATTGGTGATAACAGCTGAGATTCCATGCTGAATTCCCTTTTCCACATTGGTAATATGCCATAGGTAAAATCCTGAAGGCAAGTTGCATATGGATGTTAAAACTTGTAGATCATCCCAAGTAAGAGTTACATGATTATGCCTTAAAATAGTTTGCAACAAAGCAATTTGGAAATGTGATAATTGATACAACTGAAAGCAGCAGGTGGGATGTCCCTGCTCCTCCTCTCCTTACACAGCCAGAGGCAACTCTCCTGCCCCAGAGCAGAGATTTATCCCAGCCCACAGATGGGAGCCTGTGTTGGATGACCCCTCAAAGGAGCATGGAGATACCTCATGCTTCCTGCCTGGGTTTAGAGTAGGGAATTCCCCATTTCTTTCACCCTGCACACCACCTTCCCCAGGGTCAAGGAGAGTGAACTTCATCACTGGAGTGATGCTCAGGCACTCACTGGTGACATTCACACCTTGTCACCCAGCAGGAACTCTGGTAAGAGGACACCAAGGAGACCAACCGCCTTCCTGCACCCCTACAAGGCATCTCTTGCCATGGCATCCCCTTGCAGCAGCCAGTAAACAAAGCCACATGCCACTTTCCTCAAGTGTAAAGGGCATCTGCTGTCTCCTGCTGGCCTACAAATCAATTTAACTCCATGGCCAAGTGCCAAATCACATCAATTAGAGGATATTACTGACTGAAGGAGCTCAGGAGACCGGATAATGAACTCTGGTACAGTGCAAGGGGAACTTGTTAAATATTTGCTTGGTCCTCAAAGTGAAGAACCTGATGAGGCTGCAGGCTTTGTGCAGCAGCAGCAGGATGAGCCCAGGCTGGTGCTTTTCCAGGCTGTCCTGTTGCTGCTCCCAAGGTCTGCTGGATAGTTTTGCTGCTGTGCGCCAAGTGGGCGTTTGATGTCATCCTGGGGGGCACCTGGTGCTGATTGGGAATGTAAACCTCATGGCCATGCAGAAGAGGAAAATGAATTTGAAATTAAAATTAATGAAAAAATGTGGCAGTGCAGATAAATCACTGCTAATGGGGCATGTGAACTGAAACACTCTTCCAGTGTGCAGCAGTAATAGTCCCCTAAAGAATGATGCTTGAAGGATCATCCCAAAATCAAGGATGACCTGGCCAGGAAAACAGTGGCTTATTGTTGTTTATCAAGGAAAAGAGATTTTCCCTTCAGGCTTTTGCAGAAACACAGAGCTGAACTAATAGGCAGATATTTATTTAATGTACTCTGACTCGGTCATCAATTTATAGATGCTTTGTGCTGTCTTTTGACCTCAAGGGACAATTGTGAGTTGACACTTTCCCTCTTGGATTTAGAAATAACCCATGCTATTCCTCTGAGCACAGCCTGGGCTTTGCTCCTGGCAGCAGCAGGAGAACACAGAAAGCATTTATCTAAGGCAGAAATTTCTCAGCAGAAGCAGCATCCAGGGTGCACCCTGCCATATTTGACGTGCTGGAAACGTGATGTCTGAGGAGAGGGGTGCACCTATACAGAGAGACAGGAGCTGATCTTGGGGCAATGCGTCATTAGTCATCAGTTTTGACCTTGATGCAAGACGTTTTGCAGCCAAGAAGGACTGCGGTGTCAAGGCTTTCTGGTAGCAGGAATATTTAGGGAAACTATAAATCCATAGTGCTCTTCCTGAGCTTTGGGAAGGTAAAGGTGAATCCTGTGCATGGGCAGTGAGTTCCTCTGCCAAAGAGCCAACTGGATGCAGCAATTGCTGCCAGCAGGTGGAAGTTGGGCTCGCTGCTTTGTCACCGAAAAGGTCAGTGGTGCAGAGAGCCCACCAGCAACCTAAACCCTGGCAGAATGGAGACACCCAGCCACAGATTCACCCAAGCTGGCTCCCATCCCATAGTCCTCAGAGCCAGGCTGCCACCCTCAGCCCCAGCCCCGAGGGAGGAGGGTGGCTTTGCATCTGCTGTGGCCGCTCTGTGCATCCCGGGACCACCACCCACAGTGTCTGGCCAAGCAATCCTAGACCATGCTGGGCATGGGTGGGAGATGGCAAGGTCCCCCTGTAACCTCAAGATGACTGATCTGACCTTCTCTAGCCTGGGGACATCTGGAGGTGTTCCAGATTCCCAGAAAGTGCAGAATATTTGGAAAGGAGCTCAGGCAGAGCAGGTTTCAGAGGTGAGCTGGACAGTGCCCAAAACCTCTCTCAGGACAGAGCTCAGAGCCATCTGCTGCCTTCTGCATGGATGGGGGCCAAAATACCAGGAGATGTTAAAAAAGGAGAGAATCTTTTTTGTGTGGCCAGGGCCACTTTCTTTTCATCCCCAGGAGAAGGTAGTGGACTTTGTTTGGGTGGGCACGGGGGGGGGGAAGGAGGTCCCATAGGTACACTGCCCTCGTCAAAGCCAGCAAGCCCAGAGCCATCAGCACTGCTGATTGTCACCTGTCAGGGGGTGAATGAAGGGTATAGCTGTGCTGCAATGTGCAGTGCTGTCCTTAAAATAGCATTGCTTTGGCCTAGGACCAGCATCACCTGCTGCCTGGGGTGGAAGCAGCCTCAGACCCAGGTTCTGGGAAACACACAGGTGTTCTGGGCACCTCCTGCTTGCTCCACCTTCCCTGGGGCAGGTGGGACCACTTTGCACCCTTGTCCTTTAAATCCAAGGTCATCAGCCTTCTTCTGGTTTTGGGGGAGGGTCATTATAGGGTAGGGGTGAAAAGGATAAGGCTCTTGGAGCAAGAGGAGTCTTCAGCCTGGGTGCTCTCAGTTCAGCATGCTTAGAAAAGTTTATTTTGAAGCGCCAGTTTCAGTTGGGTTGATCCTCTCTGCAAGGGCTTCCTCTCCACTTTTAGAGGCTTCTGATGCAGCTAGGTTTGAGCATGTCTCCCTCTGCTTCTAGAGGTTATTAATTTTCATTTGATTTAGATCTGTTTTTCTTAGTTTGCTTATAATTTGGCTTCTAGCAAAAATGAAAGGAAAAAACCCACAAACAAACCCAGGGGTCCCTTTCCTCTGCTCTGTCATAACACCAGGCTTGTGGGTTTGTGGCCTGGGCATAGGAGATGAAAATCCTCCTTGGATCTTCAGAAGCCTGGAGAGGAAATAAAACCTTTCTGCTGTGTCAGCCACCTGAGATGCCTCATTCAGGATCATGCAACCTTGTGAGGGGAGGCAGACCCTGCATTCCTGACCAGAGGAAATGGAAATGCGCGTCTAAATGGAAACTGCAGCTCTTATCCTGGCCTGGAGCATCCTTCTTGCTGGCTGGTGTTTCATGCTCGACAGAGGTCAGCAGTTCTCATCAGCAACTTGTGCTGGAGCGCAGCAATCCTGTGAGTAGTGCTGGGATGTTGGGTGAAGGGTCTTGGAGGGATGCAGGGGGTGCTTCGGGGTTGTGCTGCCTTATCGTGGGGTGGTTGTAGAGGCAATGAATCATGCTGCCTGATAATGTTTCACCTAATTTTGTTATTTTGCTTGTAAAAAAACCTAAGGGCAGCCACTGTTTGGTGCTTTTAGATGCATTTTCTTACAGATGAAAGCATCATCTGGTTGGTGCGTAATGGAAAAGCTGAGTATAATTTATAATAGTGCTGCTAGTATAATTAAGTGTCAAAAGGAAAGTATAGAATAAAACCCTAAAACATATTTCAAAATTTAAGGAGAACAATGGCTTTTCAGTGTGAGATGTGGGCATTCTTCACCTGAAGTAGTTTTCTGCAGAGATTCTAATTAGAAATGGATGCAATATTGTGGAAAAAAAATTAGTTTTGATGAAAATGTTTGGGTCAGCAATATTCATAATTCTTTCATTAACCAGGCAGTAATAACTTGAAGCAAAACACTCTTTCAGTAGCTGTTCAGGGTCAAGGTAGTGACTTTGTGAAGAGAGACAGAGCTGGTAGGTGATATTCACATGGCTTTTGGCTTTGAGCGGTAAGGCAGGAGGCCATTTCTCAGGCTTGATTGCTGCTTCTGTTCAGAATACCCTCACAGTTGCTGCTTAGTGAGAAAGAAAGAGATCATTTCTGAGATTTTAAAATTGATTGAAGGCTTTGGAAATACGTGAGGGACATGCTGAAGTACTGACACCATGCTGCTCCATACAAATCTGCTGTGAGCTGTTCCTCTTCATCTTCCCTCATTCCCCAAAACTTCACCTCAGCTCTTTCTCTGCTGCACATGTGTTTGGTTTTCCAGGAAGTTTTAATTACAGACCTGTGTTTTTTCTGTTGTTTGCTCCATAGGCAGCTGAAACAGAGCTGGGGTTAACACAGTCAATGCATGTCCAAGGGAAATGCTGCAGGAGCAGAAGTCCCTGGTGGCAGCTGAGCACTTGTTGGCTCAGCTTATAGGATTGACACGACACCTTTGGCAGCGAATGCTGAGGGACTGGTTGGGAGCTGCAAGGATGGGGGAGGGTCTCTTGTCCCCCTCCTCACTGTGCACTGGATCCAGTGTATTTCAGGGATCAGGACCTCCAGCCAGCACATCCACTGCCCTAAAAGAGCACTGGAGCTGTTGTGTCCTGGGATTTTGTTCCAGGGGGACTATGGGGACTGGCAGGGATCCCAGCTCTGTTGCCTGCTCACCCCTACCAGGCATTTCCTTTGATCTGCAGGGGCAAGATGGCTGCTGCTTGAGAAATCCAATTAATCTTAAATATAAAATAAGTTTTCTAAAACTTTGCTTTCCTTATGGCTTCAGAACACTTAATGCAATTTTAATACACTTTTGATTGATTTCTGATTTCCCTCTGGGGGCTGCCTGGCCATGTTTCAGTATAAAACATAGAGCTTTGTAACTAAGAAGTATAGCATTCCACATTTCTTAACCACATTATGGATTGAATTGAACCCTGAGAATAAATAACCAGGAATTTTAAACTGTGTATTGCTTTAAAAATGTGTGTGTGAGCAGAGTTTTCCTCATGGTTAGCAAGGAGGAGAAGTGGCCAAAGGGTATTGACCATTTTTAATGAAAACTGTTCTAAAAAAGTTAAAAATGCAAATGCAAAAATGTGGACTGTAATTAAGAATTCCCACTGCAGCATTGAGACATAGTTAAAATTGGGAATTTAATTTCTGTTATTTAAATCACTTGAGATGTATAACCATGAGACAGCTGAAATAAATGATTTGAGGGCTGGTGAATTTGGGTTGACAAGGTCAGAGACAGGGGGAGGGTAAGGAGGTGGAGAAAGTGAATTTAAACTTTCCAGTCTGCTTTTAGTAGGATTTTGACACCAGGGGCAGCTCAGGGCACGCCATTGCAATGGTGCTGGTGCTGATGTGCACAGGCCAGGGCTGAGCTGGGTGTGAACTGGGGAGCTGTGTGTGGGTGTCACTCCGGGGATGACCTCAGCGATGCACAGCTGCAGGGCTGGCTGCTCCTTTGGGATGACTGTCCCCCAGCAGCAATGCCCAGCCCACCCGGTGTCACTGCTGTCCCTGGGTCTCTGTGGGTGGGGCATCTCCAGCCTTTGTAGGCTCAGTTACCCAACCAGGTAGCCCAGCTGACCAGAATCAGTCTTGCTCCATGGAAGTTTAATTTGGGTCTGTCTTGAAAATTCACTACCTTCATCTCTCATATGTTGGCTATTTTCTGGAGCACCAGATTCTAAAGTGAAACAGAAACCTGAGGTTGCTGGAGTCTGAGCACAGTGTTTTCCGCATCTGAGTCCTGTGCTGACTTCTGAACTGTAGCAATATGGGCTGAAGCTGCCTGCTGAGACCCGTAATGACCCAGCAAGCTGGGGACACCTTTGGACAGCACAGGCTGCAGCAGCGTTGCCCATGTGGGTCAGCAGTCCTGTTTATTTCAGAAAAAGATCTATGCTCGTAGTTCTTTAGGGTGTCTGCCCAAATTCAACTGCTGCTAGTTCCAGTTCAGATCCGGTCTTCTATTAGCCATAGTAGCTGCTCTGAAAACAGCATAAAGACTCCAGCCTCTGCTTCTGACTAGGGCACAGGTAATGATTTGTCAGTGGGGTTTAGTCTCTGTGGCAAACTGGATTCCAGGCACAAAGATCCTTCTGCCAGAGGACTCGCTGCAGGGACAAGCAGATCTATAAAGCACCCTACTTTCAGAGAACAGAGTCCTTTTGCAAGATGAAAGAATTAGTGGTTTGTCTCTTCATCTTTTTCAAGGGGAGGAGTTCCCTGGGTGCTTTTTACCATGCATATCCTGTACTCTGTGGCTTCTTCAAAGAGACCCCACAGCTGCTCCATGCTCTTCTTTTTCAGTTGCTAGCAGGAGGGATTTGGGTCTCAGTGGACCTATTTCTTTTGGTATGCAATTTGTTACCGATAATGAATTGCTGAAATAGAGACGCTGCAGTCCCCCACTGAGCTGGAGCTCAGCTCAGTGCTCTTCCTGACTGAGGGAGTAACCTGAAATAGCCACTTTGGAGGGGCTGACCTTCTGTAGAGCCACACAGGAACACCCTGGAGCTCCCTCAGCTTTGTCCTTAGAATCTGTAGTGATGTAGCTACACAGACCACAGTTCTCTGCTCTCACACTCCAAGGAGGGCTGTCAGGAATGTATGTCCTTAAAAATCATGTTGTTGTGGGTGTGTTTCAAGATGCCCTGGCAACTAGCAAAGAACCACAACAGAGACAGCAAGGAGGTTTTCTGTGTTGAAGCTGTTTATTATGTTAGATAAATACATTTACAACAAGTTTGAGTTATTTCCTCTGAGTGCAGTTGCTGGTAGTATGGCACAATGATTAAAAAAAGAACTAAAACTAGCAGAGGCACTTGTTGCATGCAGCTGGAATTACTACCAAGCCCGGTGAGGCAGCCCCTGCTAAAACGGACCTTCCACTGGCTGTGAGTGCGGATTTGCCAGTGGGGTCGGCACCAGCCGGGAGCTGCAGTGATGCACCTTGGGTGGGAGGGTCCTGACTCCCAGGGCAAGGAGGAGAATGTGTCTGCTTCAGGCATGACGTTTAGTATTGCTTTTGGTTAAAGAGTAGTGAGGTTGTGTGACTGTAACCAGCGGCGAGCAGCAGAAATTAGAATGCATTTGCTTGGTCTCTATAAAAACAATCGCATTGGCTTTTGCACAGTGATATATGTGGATATGTAAATGTTCATGAAGAACTTTTTTGTCAGCTGAAGGATTGACTTGACAGGCTATGCCAGGAAGACAAGTGCATTTTTATTAGAAAATAGAGCTTCCCAGAGGGGGCTTTGCATCAGGATTTTCAGGAAAATCTATTAAATGGTTTGTTCAGCTGGACAAAGAATGAAAAAAGTGGCAAACATTCTTGCAAAACAAATTTGTCACTTTTCTTCCCCAGCATTTGTAACCCTTCATTCTCACACGGGCTTTGCTCCTGCTAGGACTGTGTGTTGCTGTCCCTGCCAAGGACATGGCACATGACAGGCCCTGCTCTGTGTAGTTAGACAGGCCTGCTCAGGGGCTTAAACCTAAGCACCTGCGTAAGTCCTCAGCTGAACAGGAGCTTATCAGTGACACGTGAAAATGCCAAAGAGTTTTGCATGCAGATAAACACTGAGTGGAGTATTGGCACTGGGAGGTGTGAGGACAAGCTTTGTCCTTGCTCTGCATCAGCTGTGAGTGCAGGCAGGTGGCCTGCAAACTGTCCGTTTTCCTACCCTGGAAATTAAGTTATTTTGCTTATTTTGTACATAGCCCCACTAGTATCACAGTGGGATACAAGACTTAACAACAAAAAGGGGGTTCTAAACTTTATCCCAGGGAACAGAGATTTTGCTCTTTGAGCTACGGCATCCATTCCTGTGGTACACATGAAAAAGGGAGAACAGTGTGTTTGCTACAAGTACAATTAACATTCACACCTAGACAAGTCCTCTGTTACTGCTGATTAGCTGGCTAGCAGAAACTGAGGCTAAGTAACAGCCTGACGAGCAACCTGCAGTGGGGAATGGAAGCAGGGGAGGACTCTTGCTAGAGGATATCAGAATTAAAGCCAATCCACAAATCTCCTGTCTCCTGAATGGGATCTCCTATAACAGAGATCATAAAAAATTGTGTGGTTCAAAAGATCCATGCAAAAACCTCCATATGCCTTATAGACTGCTATTTTTGGACCTCTGTAATCACAGGTCTGAGCACCTTACATCCTCAGAAAACAGTGGGATACATAACAAAGCCAGGTGCCACTTGGCATGGCTTGAAATACTGCAATTGAAATGAGGGAGTAAGTGGGGGTCTGGACAAATCCTCTGCTTGGGGAGAACTTTCCCTGCTGTATAATAAGAACCAGACCTTCCTTATTAGTTCCACCAGGAAGAGTTGTAAATAAGAACCTTAATTCATGTGTCTCTGTCTAAGGATTTCCAAGTGTTTTCTGGGACTGAGACACAACAGTGTGAGACAAGATAATATCATAGACTGAGGCACACAAAGTGACTTGTGTGATCATCAAACAGGTCTGTCAGAGCTTGAACAGTAAGTTACAAAGTCTGTGTCCCAATTCCTTGCCACAACCTTTGGTTCCAGCTTTCTCACTCACTGCGTTGTCTTGTGGCAAGAACCTAGAGGTCGGATAGGGTGGTAAGGAAGAAGAGAAACAGTGAAATGCCCCTTATAGTTTTGTGCTTTCAAGTCTTGTCTGCTCATGATGTTTGCTGCGGTTGCAGCACCTGCCCCTGTATTGCTTCCCTTCAATCCCATGAGCTGAACATGTAGTCACTAAAAAAAGGCAGCTGTGAGGAAACCTTAGCATTTGAGGAGCAGAGGACATGGGAATCTTGCAGTCTCTGCTCTTCAAAGGTAAATAATAAATTTCTAGAGCTCCTATGTTCACTTATGACTTCTTGCATAATGCTTAATGAAATGAGAGAAGGAAATGTACCTTACAAATTTGTGGGAAAAATCTTCTGTTGAAAGTGCTGGATTTCTCCGAGGTAGAATGCATGTTATTGTGTGTTACTGTAAATGTTATGCTGAGCAGTCTAAACAACAAAGCCAGGAGCAATGTATCTACTTATTGTCCTTGTCATTCTGCTCCTGTTTCATCCCACTGAAATACACCTGAAACTAAAGATGGATGAAGTTGTATGCGGAATCACTCTTTGAAAATCACAAGGAGTGCTATGTGGTTGGCACCAGCAGTGTCAAAACTCTGTTCCATGGAATTCTTGTGGCTACCAAGCTGATAGTAAGGGGTCTGAATAATCCATGGACTCATGGCAGAGGATATGCCTAATTTTTGCATGAGTACGGTAGTGGAAGGTGATGCTACAGGGTCTATATTAGTCCAGTACCCCCTTATTCTGAGTGCTTCTGCATCCTGATAGCTGGAAATATGGCTGAAGTGGGGTAGGGAATCTGTGCAGAACCAAGTAAGTGAAGAATAAATCTGTCCATATAACCTGCTTAACCAGGGATCCTTCAGCACTTCTACTAAGTGATGCTCTGGCACACAGAATTGTAAAATCTGTGCCTTTTTCTGAAACACTACAATAGTGACTGAGGAAAATACTCGAAGCAATCTATTTCAAGGAAAGGCAAAATGTTCTTGTTGCTTTTTCATGGTATTGATGGTTACCCTGGAATTGAGGGTGGGACAAACTGTGCTAGACCAAGTTTATATTAGTAAAAGTCTTGAGAATCTTGTGCTACTTGAGTTACAATGATAACTGTAAAATAAGGGTTGCTGCATAGTAGTAAACTGTGCTGCCAGAATGGCTTGCTGATATCTTGACCTGGTGAGCAAAAATCATTTACACTGTGCTCTTAGAGAGACTGCCATTGTCCTGCATATCTGAAAATGGCTGTTTGTGTGTTAGCCTTCCCAGTGGGGGAAGGCTTCCTGGACCACAGCATTTTATGGCTCTGTCTGGTGAAGTCCTTTCAGTCATCTAGATGCTGCTCCTCCCACGTGGACGTTGGGATGGCACTGTAAGGGTCCATGATGACTTTTGCACAGCGAATAATCATCACAATCAGGAAGAGGCAGAGGAAGACAAAACATGCTAATGTCAGTCCCTTGTCCACGTCAACGTACACGGGCTCTGGGGTTGGTCCCTCCATTGCTTATGTCGCTCTTCATCTGGGTTTCTATTTACTCCTAACATCGTCAACCACCTGCAAAACAAACACGGCATCAGGAACAAGTGATTGCTGCCCCTCGGTATGGGGGAACTTGGGGGTAGAACTGGAAACAGAAAACTTCTCTGATGTATTACATAATATAGAAAATATTAATTATGAAATAGATAATATTACGTTATTTCCAGGGAAATAAACACACTGGAAATGTCAGAGCTCTGGTGTGAGAGCTGTGAGCAGAGGGAACCTCATCTCCATGTTAATTTAGCTCACAAATGCTTCTTGCTAAAATATTAGACGCTAAAATGAGATGTTAACAAAGGAAAGAGAAGCAGTGGTGAATGAACACTATCCACTTGAAATATCATCTCTTAAAAGAGGCACAGACACTGCTCATCTCAGCATTTCCTAATCATAAAAATATTTCCATTCCTCTGCTAGTGTGAAAGATCAGACAAATGGCACAGCAGAATGTTTCTATCCCGATTTTCCTCTCTGTCCAAACATTCTCTGTCTCTCACTGGCAAAAAGCAAAGTGAAAATTATGCATCCTGATTTTCCATAATATTTTAATTTCCAGTACTCACAGGTTCTTCAGGCAGTAGAACATTTTTTAGGAGTAATATAATTTTTAAGTGGATATTTTATCACCCAGAGAGGTACAGGTGATTGTGTGATTAGAACAAGGATTATCTTATTCATGAAGATGTCTGCATAGCTGAAGGTCTCTTCTGGCCTCCTCACCTGAATCCATAACCAAAATGGCTTCAGCATTGCTTGAGACCATTCTGCCTCTGTAGGTTTTCTTCTGGATAGTTCATTAGCTGGTAACATAAATTGCTTTGCATGATGATGCTGAAGGAGAGCAATTGATGTGACTTATGGAATTCAGTCACTGGCTGGGGATGGGAGAAACTTTTCCTGTCATTCACATTTGGCCAAAGTGAGGGGGTGGAAGTGTTGAGGGTTACAATGAAGAAAATCAGGAATAGGGAATGCCTCTTTAAAGCAAACAAAACAACAAAGTCGTTCACATCAAATGCAATAATCAATCTGAGAACCAGTTCCTGCTTCATTTGGAGATGAAAGATGGGAATGAGAAGATATTGAGCCATAGGCAAGATTGGGTGAAACTTGGATATCAAATGGCCCAGCTGCTCTCTGTCATTATGACATTAGTGCTGTGAGGAAATCCGAGGTACAGGTTTTACCCACACAGCCAAGTTTGCCTGGTGCTGTTTCAGTAAGCTGGTGCTGCTGGCAGGGCTATTGCAGTAGTGGTTCACATCTGCCTGGAGCATCCTGTTCCTGCAGCACTGAGCAGTGTCAGCTGCCAGGGGTGTCCCAGTGACTCCCCAACTCCTCTGCCCTGCAAATCTTCCTCGGGGTGAACTGAAGGCCTTTTAGAATTAAAATTCACAGTTCTTTCCCTGTCTCATAATTTACTCCTTTTCAAGTTGTTTTCCAGCCTCACAACCTCTTGGGTCCCACAAGACAAGTATAGATCAGCTGGGCTCTTGAGTCTATTTTAAGCACAAGAATGTCAGATTTTTTTAATTTCCTGAAAGCATAGAAATTACTGCGACAGCCAGTCCTGCAGCAGGGTGATAAAAGAAGCTGATAACACAAAGTGAATGAAACCAAGCAGACATCCCATGGTCTCCTGTATTTTCCAGTCACATCCTTAGGAGCTCATGAAGAAATCACTGAGGAGTGGGGTCAGGCTTGTAATGCTCACCTGGCCTGATCAGAAGTCTAATATTCCCAGAAGACTCTATTTCACCAGCCAAGAAATCTTACATTGCAGTTTATAACTTCATTTGATGAAAAAAGGGTTCGTCAGCAAGGCTGAGTATTAAGTATGAATACTTTATGAATACAAAAGGAAAATTGTTATCAAAACTACCAGTGCAGCCCAGTCCTTTCCTGCAATGCTCTTGTGAAGGTCCAGTAAGGACGGATTTGATTTTTCCCTTCTGACATTCTGACTCATGTACCATGTGGGGTTATTTCACACTAAGTTACCTCCTGCAGAATATCAGAACTACCTGGTAATTTCCATCAGTACCAATCTTTGAGGGAAAACTGCATTTTCAATCAAATGTACTTTCTTTGAAAAGATGAATCATTTACTTGGAAAATGATCAGAGGTTTCAAGTAGAGATCCATCCCTTGGAGATTTTTCTCTTCAAAATGGCATCACACAGTCTCATGGGAGTCTGTTTCAAGTGCTGAATTCCCCAGCTTCCCTCTGCCCCCAGGACTGTGGCTGAAGGATGTTTCCTAGAAAAACTGTCATGCAGCCCCTTTCCTGCTGTAAGAGAAAAATGTGTTATGGAAAGGGCAGGCCAGGCAGAAAGCTTTGCCCAGAGAGTGGAATGAAAGTATAAGGCACTGGAGCTGTAGTTTGCACAGGATGGTACAATGGCAGCTTGAACCTTATGGTTTCAGGTTTATATTGATCTCTTGATGAAAAGTAGGTATTTTCAGTGGGAATAGAAATATTTTTTCCAAAATCCTGTATTCTTGAGGCTGTATATATCATGTTTTCCCTCCTTCTGTTTTCCCCATAAACTTAATAACTATCATGCATTAAGCCACTACTGGCGGAGAACGTATTTTTTGAGACTAGGCAGAAGTGTCTGGCTTTCCAAGTTTGCTGTCCTTGCTCACAGCTTGGCTGCTCACCTGAGCCTGCCTGTGCACCAGCACTGTGAGATGGGGCAGCCTCCTCACCTTATCAGAGCTCACCCAAGCTGCAGGTGGGTTGGGTGCCCAGAGGCCTTTGGTGATGTTCCATGCTGTTTGTGACTGCAATTGCATTCCATGGGCTTGGCAGTGCAGGGAGCTGTTGGTGTTGAACAGACCTGGGTGCTGGAATGGGGTTGTGTCTGAGGCAGTTGTCTCCAGATTATTTTTTTATTGCTGGAATATATCACTGTTCTAGATCAGGCGTGTTGAGACCAGCCAGAGAGAGTTCCCAAATGTAAAAGGAGCTCACCCAGACTAGTTCCTCTTGAGGAAGTTCAGCTCCCAACTATTACCATGCACATGCTGTGTCCTGCTCCTTGCTGTCTGCCACATATTTGTGGTCTTCCATCTCTGTAACAGCTGCATGCCTTGTCCTGTTTAATTTTAATTTCCTTGGCCAGTCCCTCAACTCCCCCTCTCATTTCCCTGCTGCCCAGCAGAACAGGCAGGCTTGGAGTGGGATGTGGAAGTGTCTGACAGTTTGGAGCAGAGTTGGTCCTCTGCCTGCACATCCTACCACCTGTCTCAGCC
The DNA here is from genome assembly GCA_013400415.1 of Scytalopus superciliaris. NCBI lineage: Eukaryota > Metazoa > Chordata > Aves > Passeriformes > Rhinocryptidae > Scytalopus > Scytalopus superciliaris. Next base: position 407,943 of record VXBX01004843.1, on the reverse strand, counting down.
CTAGGATGAGGTGAGCAGAATAGTTTTGCAGTCAGTTTTTCTCAGTCTTGCTTGTGAAAATCCATCAGTGCTATTGAAATTAACGCTCTCTCCAACTACAGACTGGTTGGCTGCATGTTTTGCTCTTGTTGACTAGCACAGCTGATGCTGACAGCAATGTGTGTGTGGGGAAAAAACAAAGAAATCAGCAGAAACAGTTATAAAGTTTCACACTCGAACGATCAAATTTCCCATGAATAGCTGAATTGTAGAAAATTACTTTTTCCCAGGCTGACAGCACTGAGTTGTAGAATTGAATTTTTTTTAATTTCTTCAGGTTTGTTGAAAAGAGATGAAGAGGGACAATCTCTGGTTCAAACTACTGGGCAGTTAGCAGTGCTGTAAACCTCAGGGTGTTTCAGTGCAGTCCCCCCCCTTTAACTCCTCTGAACATAGATGGGTGACATAGGCAGGCTCACTCAGGAATGGGACTGTGCTGGCTTGTGGTGGCCACGTAATTCAGTACTAAAAATTATTCTGTGCACTTGGCTCCTTGTGGGTTGCAGAGGGCCAGGACCAGGAAGCAGCTGTGTCTCTTCAGAAGGGTTGGCATCACCTACTTTTGATGCCCTGGTTCCCCTGACTCATTTTTGTCTGACCATTCTTGCAGTCAGGAGACTCTGCAACCTGGATCAGGGGTGTGGCCTGGGGATCAAGAACTTTGGTACCCCAATGAAGAATCCATTCTACACGTTTGGCCTTTGCTGTTTGCTTGTTTCCCAGTGCTCTTTTCATGAAGGATTGTCACAGAAGAGAGGATATATTCCATTTTTATGACCTTGTGTACACAAGCAGGATGATGTTGTCATTCTCCTTAGAGTACCAGCTCTGTTACAGACTCTCTGTAAAGCTTATGCTCATCAGTGTGCCTGCATTTTTCAGTCTTACCTATGCAAGATACTTTAAAAAGTACAGGTTTATTATTTTTTCCAGACCTGACAATCTTGGCACTGTCACTTTAAATATAAAGTAATAATGTACCACATACATTGCAGAGAGCTGGGTCCTATGCCGGTTAATCACGTTGCAACTCATCTCAACCCATAGGACATATAAAAGAAACATTTGGGTTTTTTTTCTATTATACTCTTTTCCCAAAAGAACAGAGGTACGGGGAGGGAAGGGAAATGATGTGATTTCATGTATGCAAGCCGATCCCTACCTTCCAGACCTGGGTAGGCAGCCTGTCACATCCCAGCATAGCAGCATCGTGGAGATAAAATCCTCACTGTAGTCATATTTCAAAAGTTTTTGTTAGTCAGTGGGGCTTGCAGGGCATTGAGGCTCCGCTCAGGTTCGCCTGCACCCAGACCTGGAAGCAGTTCTCACCGGTGTGCTCTGAAAAAAACCAGATAATAATTGACACTTGCTCATCAGGCAGGATGTGGGCGTAGCGGGCTCGTTAAGCTGTTGGGAACCGCTCCAGCGACAGCCTGAGGCGGTCGGATACAGCCGTACACAGCACGGGTTTGGTTGTCAGGCAGTGCCTAGGACAACATCTGGGGTACAAAAAGTGATGTTCAAGCCCAAAGTCATATCAATATTTCTTCTGAAACAAGCAAAAGTACTATTTTTAATTCATAGTGAAAGATCGACCAGGTCTGAATTGATACCGTTCAGGAGTCTGCATATTTAATTAGGTTTGGGATTTTTTTAACCTTTTTATTGTTTTCAAAAATTTAAGTGAAACATTTCAGTTCCTTAAACCAAACTACTTGATTTATCTGAACTGATATACTAGGACTTAAAAACTATTAATTATTTGCATTTTTTTTCAGTCTAGTTTGGGATATTTTTTTTTTTACATGCATACAAAATAATTTCAATCAGAAAAACTCTTAAAACTTGCTGGATGGCAAACCTGGCTTTCCCACATTGGCATGGAAAGGAGTTCTAAGATGTAGGATGGGAAGGCTGAGAAGAACAACTAAAATATAACTCCAAATCCCTAGTGAGGGGACTCGGCAGGTCAGAGTGTTGCTCAGGCAAGGGAGTAGAGGTGAATGACCAGAAAGGAAGGTGAAGTGTTGCTTCAGGTCCGTATTATGTGTGTTTGTCAAATGAAGTCACCTTCAATTGGAAGTTCAAATCTATAAAGGAATAGCCCGGACACTTAATCATACTCTAATATTCTTAACAATCCAGTTTCGATTAAAAACTCACTGCCTCTGAGCACAGGAGTCAAACACTGTAGATAGAGATAGACAGATGAGCTTCTTGCCATATCCAGAGAGCAATAATTTGACCGTTAGCTTAGTCGAAAAACTAATTGTCCTTTCATACTTACAATTCTCTCAGCAGAAAATCAATACTTCATTTCAGAAACTCTGTCTTCATATGAGCATGATTTCTCCTGTGTACCTGTAGTACACAGGTTTAATCTTTGTTTTTAACCCACTGTTTGGTGCTTTGTTTTGGTTGTGGGATTTTTTTTTTCTTGCTTTACATATTGACTTTAAACCTTTATGTTCAACTTCATTTATGCAAACTCCTTTATTCAATCTAGCCCTCTCTGTTAAAGTCAACAGACAAATAATCTTTCTTTCACAAACTTGCTTTTAGCCAGTTGTAAATCACTGGATGTCAGTATTCCCTCAGAAGACTAAAGATATCATTTACAGGTGCCAAAACAGCTGAAAACAAATAAACACATACATCAATCTGGGAAAAGCTTTAAAAATTGCTGTTGCACAAATGTTTCCTTCTTACATAGCCCCATGGCAAGAATAACATTAATCTTCATCAAGAAAAAAATATACACTTAAAATAACTGTGGGCTGCTTATAATTTGAGAGCATCCTAAATCATTTCTCACTCACTTAAAAGGAGTATGTGGAATCCCTTGTTAACAAAAGATAAAAAAAAAAGCCAGATGGTTGTGCTTGGGAGCAAGTTGCTGTTTAGAGCTATTGAGTGAACTGATGGACAGTTGGGATCTGGAGTGAAAAGGGCCTCCAGTCTCCCAAAGCCCAACTTTTGTGGATTATCCTTGATTAAATTTTGCTGAAGTGAGAGCCTGAGAGCATCCTAGGAATCTTTCTCAGAGATTGGAAATGGTAAAAAAGTGGGGTAAGGATCAGTGATGGAGCTTATGGGTTCCCACAGTGGTGGGAAGTGCTAGGAATTAGGTAACCTATATTAGCTAAAGAGGGGCAGGTTAGGCAGGGAGGGCTTGTGGTGTTGTCTTTGCACTGGTTGCTCTGCAATCCACAGGGGAGCAGGAGAAGAAAGGCCATCCAGCATTCCCTCAGACCCCAGCTCAGGGGTTTTATACACCTCCCCAGTTCTGTCCTTGGCTGGCCAGGATCTGAGAAATGGGGGAGCCAACAGCCCAGTTCATCCCTTGGGAAATCAGCTCCATGTCTCTTGTTCAGGCTGCAGGGACATTCCTTCAGTTCCCTGTCTGTTTCTGCTGTGGTGTGAGAGTTGCAGGAATCTTGTAACGTGGTTCAACCCATCCTCCTTGTAGTACTGGCTTCCGCTCAGGGGCTGTTCAGAACATTGTTTCATCCTTTAATAGATAATGCCAGGAAAAGGCAAAGCAATACCTGTGATAAGCAAAGTTTAGATGAGCTTGAAAAGGAACATCTGTCTGCAGCAGGCCCATCCTTCATTCAATGCTTGTTTGATAAGGGGGCTGGAGCTGCTCTCCTTATCGCTGCTGTGACGCACAGTGCCTGCATCCCCTTTCATCGTGCTGAGTGGCAAACGTAAAGGAGTCTTAGAGAAACAAATGGATTTGGCTTTTAGGCCAAGGCTTGTAAGGTCGGAATAGATATGGTATAAACTCATTTTAATGGAGTATCTGCTTTTTAAACTCTCTGCTGTTTAAATCCTCTGCAAGGAGACAAACATGCCTGTTGGTCCTGTCAGTTATTTTATAAATTAAACCATGGCTGTTAGCCAGGAGAACTTCCAGCAAAGCAATGGGGAAATTTTTCACTGCAGCAAAGCTGACAGAGGAAAAAAGGAAAACATTTTTTTTCTGCTACAGCTCTGAAAATTTTATATTTTTTCTTTTTTTTACAAAAATGTGCACTTTGAGGTAGAACAGCAACTCCTCTTATATTAATATATCTCCCTTCTGGTGGTGATATCTGGTATTCTCTGACTTGCAGGACACTTCTCAGAAACACATTTTTTTGCCCTTGCATTTTTAAAAAGCATGTATTCTTGGATGAGATTAAGGCTGTATCAACATTTTGACATTTGAGGAAAAGTGTTGTGGATGAAATCTCCCCAAAATAGCTGGGTTACACCTGTAGAACTGCCACAAACATTGGCATGAAGAAATCACATACTCCTGCTTTATTTCCAAATCACTTATTTAGCATTAAAATGTAAATTCTCACTAATGAAGAAAAGTCCTAGTCAAAAAGATATTAAATAAATAATTCTATGGCTAAACAGGAAAAAATAAAAGGTGGCAGGTGGCTTTGCTATTGTACTAGCTGTAGATTTTGTGCATGCAGGTACTCATCAACCTATACCTATTCATTCAACCTATACCTACTCATTCATACACTCTTTTTTTTAATACAGGCTTTTCTCAGATAGTTCAAAAATTCATGAGGAGAGGGATTTGATCAATTAAACATAAGCAAAAATAAAGCTCAAAGTCCAGACTGTGTTCTGGTTCAAGACAAACTGACCCAGGTTTTTACACAGGGCTCCTATCAGAGGCACTGCTCATGTCTTTTTCTTTTCCAAACCGGTTTAGTCTGAAGGGGAGGGTGAGGAGGGATGTTTGGAGCTTGTGCTCATCCATGTAACTTACTGTGCTGTTGCTCTGATTTTCTGTGGTGATCTAATCAGAGGCATGATGCCAACTGAACTGCATCTTGCCTTACACTGACAGAAATCTTTCAAAGGAGTCTTAAAGACTGAACGAACTAGCTCTGAGATGTAGTAGGAATATGGACTTGACTGTAAAGCAGGACATGATGCTAAACACTGTCAGCATCTGTTCCCAAGTCACTGGACAAAAACAGATCCACGGAAGGAACAGCCCCAGAGACCAGAAACACTGTTGGGTAAGGGTGAGAAACCTTAGAAAGCATTGGTGAAAACAGCCCTACTTAAACACACTTCTCTCCTCACTGGTATGAGGGACTGGAAGGAAAAATACTTGAAGATCTGAAATGAAAAGTTAGGAGCCCCAGGTGATGTGAATGAGTTTGGATTAGGGCTGTTTCAGGGAGCAGGTTTGTGCTCTGTGAGACACCCAGAGAAGCTCGTGGCTTCTCACCCTCTCCAGCTGGAAACCCAGAACTGTTGCAGCATGTTAGCTAATTTTGGTTATAATTTGCCAACAAGAGAAGTAGAAATATCATTACTAGTTTTTCCCTGTTTTCTTTTCTCAAGAGAACAGTTTTTCTCTTGCTACCAAAAGAACTGGGAGAATGAGAATTGGCCTGTTTTCAGAGACATTGAGTGCCTCCAGCACCATCTGGAACCAGAGCAAGCAGCCAAACAGCTCAACATCACAGAAAATCTTCCTGTTTTCAGACACCCCCCCTTTCTGTACAGCTCTGCACGTGAATAGAGCACAAAAGCTTCTTTCTGATGAAGATCCAGTTGGCACTCACATAAACTATATTTTCCACTGTCTCCCAGCAGGGATGGATTGCATCTTCCTTCAGAGAGAGGCCAGATGATTTTTATTACAAACGGACCAAAACCTTGAATCAGAACATGCATTACATTTTCCATGACAGCACTGGCTGGAGTGAAGTATCCTGATAAGAATTTAAGGATAATTGAACTCTAGTCTATAGCTCTGTAGGTAGGTAACAAATATAGCAGCCTCCAAATTCAGCCTGTCACCGAGCGAGGCCGGGTGAAAGGATAAATGGCCCATTGCTCAGATGAGTGAGGATCAGTCAGGACCCCAAGTTTGAGTCCCAGCTGTTCGCAGTCTCTGTCTCTTGTCCTTCCCAGGACATGTGAGCAATATCTATTGTAGTAAATCAAGTGTTTCCAAGGCTACTTTTTGGCATGAAGACTGGCTGGTAAAGAGCAGCCCATGCAAATGGGGGCAAACTTTTTAGCAGGGCCTGTTGTGATAAGATAAAGGGTAATGGTTTTAAACAAGGATAATTTGGATTAGGTATAAGGAAGAAACTTTTTTCAGTGAAGGTGGTGAAACAGTGGCACAGGTTACCCAGAGAGGTGTTGGATGCCCCATCCCTGGAAACAATCCAAGTCAGGTAGAATGGGGCTCTGAGCAACTTGATTTAGTTAAAGATGTCTTGACTCACTGCAAGGGGTTAGAACTAGGCAACCTTTAATGCCTCTTTCAACCCAAACCATTCTGTGAGTCCATGAAATGCTGTTAAACTTGACCTTTGTGACAGGTTGTTATGTAATAATGTGGTTTATATAGCAGGATGACAAATTAAACTTGTAAATTTGAGTATCTTTTAGTTGCAGAGTGTATTTATGAGAAGTGCCAGATGGATGGGTGTAAAATACAGTTTGTGTTTAATCAAAGACAGAGAATTGTCAAAAATGATCTCTGAAAATGGTGAAGCAATGGGCCACTTTCTGGCTGGGCTTTGGTGGAATGAGGTGGAGAGGATACAGATTTAGTGACCACCAGCACAGCCTCATGCTGAGGACTGTCCAAGCAGTGAAAAGCCACCCAGTGATTCTTACCCTGGTTGTCATTCCCATTTTTGGGTCATGGTCCCTGGATCACCTTCATGTGAAGTTCTCAGGCACCCCTGCCCTGGGGGGCTGCTGCAGGCCAGGCTGTAATGCAGTGTTGCTGCAGCAGCTCTGATTGGTGCTAGGGATGGCTTTGGCTATAGGTCTTTTTGTGCTTGGGATTTTGGGAGTGATCAATGCCTTTTCATTCCCTCCTTCCCCCAAATCCCAGTCTCTGTTAATGATATTGCCAAGTATAACCCGCAGCCTGAGTGTTACCTGTGTTTCTACATGAGGTTTTTTCTGATCATGCTCTAAGTACATGTGCAGCCTTTTCATCACATCAAGAAAGGTCCTTTTCTCAGCTGGAAGCTCATTGACTTTTCCGTAAAACTTGTAGTCAGAGACACTCTTTAATTAAGACTGTACTGAAAAGAGCTTTGATTCCAGACATGTATTACAGCTTGATGTTGTTTTCTTTGTCACTGCAGCAGATTATTGGAAGTGTAGTCCTTGATTAAAAAGATTGTGTGCAATTACATTCCATCGCCACATCTTCAGCTAGATCAGTAGCTTGTCAGTGGGTCATTGGGAATCAGACTGCCAGAACCTTTGTACATGTTCAATTTATAAAAGACTGTTTTTGGCACAGCACCCGACAGTCCCAGACAGCCAATACCTTATTAATGCGCCATTAGCCACAAGGAACATTTTTAAGTGAACCTAAAGCACAGGGAGTGATGAGGGCTTGCCTGGACTGACTCAGCAGTTTGGAAGGTCTTTTCTCCCTTGCAGGGATCACACTGACTTCTGAGTGTGCTCAGGTGGCCCAAGCTTTAATGCCCCTTGTCCCCACCTTTATTATTCTGGTTTCTGATGGACTGGGATCACTGTGGTCTGCAAGCAAGTCAGTGTGTTGAGGAATAGATACTTGCTGTTAGGGAGTTCTCTTTAGAATAACTAAAATGGTCAAAGAGATTCTTAGTCCGTTTATAAGTGTCTGAAGAGGATAGGACTCTTCAGTTTGGGAAAAAAAGGTGGCTGAGGAATGTTTGAGCTACACAAAATCACAGATCAGGTGAATGGGAAAACTGTTTCCTCCCATTTTTTTAAAAAAAATCACCAGTTTCCAAAATAGGTAAACTTGGGTGCATTCAGTGGAACTTGCAGACAATCAGCTTGCAATGGAAGAAAGTGCTTCTTTATTCAGCAGGTAGTAACCTTCCAAAACTTGCTGCCATAGAGGACTGGAGACAGTCCCAGCAGGCTCTTTGAGTTGAATGAGTTATGGACAGCAGGCCCATAAATAGACCCTGAAAGCACCCTGTAACTTCCCTAAAAAACAGTTGTGGATGTCGGAGGTTGGGCTGCCAGAAGTGGCCTGGCTTACATGATGCCCCTAAAAAGCATCTCCCCTTGTCAGTGCTGGGATGAACAGACCACTGGTCGGACCCAGCAACAGGTTTCTTCAGTTCTTATTTCTTGGATTGTTACTGCTTTCCAACTACCTCCTGGAAACTCCCCTTAACAAAAGAGGAGATATTTAAGGTCTGATCCAATTTCAGCTTCAATCTCTATTTGTATCTGTAAGCAATATAGCTTTAATACTTTTAAAACCAAGCACTGATCTTTGCTTCTAGTTTAACACTGTCTCTCTATATTTTCTGAATATATTTATATTCAGTACAATAATGAGATTCCTCAAAAGCTTTTTCATGCATGAAAGGAAACTAAACTCAAACAGCTCAGTCCTATGAATAATAAGGGGAGATGTGTCCCAGTGGGTCTCTGCCTGCCCTGACTGGTATTCCTTTATTGTCACAGGCTCATTTTTACATCCATGCTCTTGGAAGTTTACTTAATTGCACATGCAGGCAATGGAGAGCTGTCTTGCAGCACATTTGACTTTGGGCCAGAAGCAAATACACATCTAACAGATAGAAATTACATCCCCAAATCTGTGTGTGCTGAAAAAGAGAGAATTACCTTTGAGCACCATCTCTCCAGACACGTAACTTGGTACAGATCATCCAGCCAATGATCTATAAAACTATGCAGGGAGGAAAATATGATGATACCATTAGGATTAACTAAATTTTCCTACTTCATTTGGTGTGTTTCTGTGTTAAGATTTATATTAGGATAGGAACTAACAGGTCTGCAGTCATACCTCAATATAGAACTAGTCTTTTCTAAGGCAAATTTTTATATATGCCCAAATGCAGATCTGAAATTGGTGGTTTTTTTTTTTTTTGTTGTTGGTTTTTTTGTTTTTTTGTTTTTGTTTTTTCCCCACTTAGTGTCCTTTCTTTCCCCTTGAACTGTTTTCTCTGCAAGGTCTTGATGGTCCTAATGCTGAGCCTCATGGTACGGAACAACTCCAGATCTCCCACAGGTTCAATGTGCTGCAGCTGAGTCTGGAGCATCTGGAAGGACAGGACACTCAGCTCAAATCAGCCCTTGCTTTTCTGCTGCTCAGCTGCAGTTCTGCCTGGTGCTGTTCCATCATTGCTGTGCTCAGAAGCTGCTCCTGCTCATGTGCCAACAACAGCCAGACTTCCTAGAACAGGGTTTTGATGGAGGAGGGGGATAGTGAGGTGGCAGAAGGAGATTTATATTTCCATTGTGGTTCAGCACAGGCCTTCTCTTAGAAGGCAAACAAGGGCAACTGATTTTCACTAGTTCTGCAGTGTTTGTGATTCACAGAAATAACAGAACCTCTGATCTTCTCTCCAACACTGGTTTCAGTGACTGAGGGAAAATGGTTCCCTCTGAAAAAACCCGAAGTTTTTCTTTTGGGCTGAGACCTCTGTGTAGGTACAGCCTGGGATGCAGAGGTGTGTGAGATGCTCAGGTTTTGTGCAGTGGGAGCTAACACAGGTCACGGCATCTCTATGGCAGGACAAGGCAAGGAGTCATGTTTTGCTTCATGTTGGCTATTTAGAGCAGGATTGTTCAAGTCACCTGTAACAGGGAAGCACAAACCTCAATTTTAGCTGAGCTTAAGAGTTAACACTTCCAAGGGAGGGCAAATAAAATCATATGACCTATTATTCTGAATAAGCTGAAACTAATAATTAACTAACAGTAATATATTAAGAAAAGACACAAGGAAGCTCCTTTACTAGCAGAAACCCCCACAGTGCCCCACAGTCTGTAAGTCAGGTCTGTGCCTGACAGTGCTGTGCCTTCTCTTTGTCTGCTCTGCAAACTGAACTTTGCAAATGGAGAGTTCATCAAGATCTCTGTCATGTACAGCGACTGCACCTGCAGCTCTCAGAGGGGGCAGCAATGGAAAGTAGCCCAAGACTGCTATAAAATTTAGTTCTTGTAAATATGCCAAGCCTCAGAGTAGGAAGGGCATGAATTAGCTGGTGGCTAATGAAGATGGAGCGCAGGAAGGAGGCTGAAGAGCCTGCTCACAAACAGCCTGATGCATGTCATGTTACCAAGGTCAGCAACCCTGTGGTGACACCCGCAGTAAACAATGGGGCTGGTGTGGGAGAGCTGCCTGAGGCACCCTTGCTGGGCTGGATGAGCATTGCAACTGCAAACCACTGGAGAGCAGTGAGATGTACAGCACTAAGCTGCAAAACAGCAGTTTATGGGCATGCTAAAATATGGTCTGCGCATGGCTGGCTCCCTCTCTTTGAATGACTTTTCCCTAGCAGAGAATAATGTCTGGCTTGTATTTACTTGACTGTGAGCACCCTTGAACTAAATTCGTTTTGTAAACATTGGGCAGGCAGTGGGCGGGTTGATTTCTAGAGAAATTGTTTTAATAATAAAATGCCTCATAAAAATTGCATTGACTGTAACCAGGCAGACTGTGGGCACCTAGAATTTTCTGATTGCTTTGCCTTAATCCTGTGTTTTGGGGCCAAAACACAAAAGTCATCATCTCTGTGGTAAATGTTCCCCATGAGCAGGAAAATCAAGGGCAGCATTATTTACATGGACATCTGGTGGCTCAGGGCTGAGAGGGAGACCCAATGTGATACACAGAGTGAGTAAGGTTTGTGCTTCCGAGACATCTATATGAAATCAGTGGGCTGTAGAGGCTGGCAGCCTACACTTGGCATTTCCCATATTGTGCAGTGATATGACAAGCATAAACTTTAGCCTTCCTCCCCCTCAACTTTTTTTTATTCCACACACTGAGTCACTACTGACTATGCAGTGAGAAAGACAGTGGAGTTTGTGCACTGCTGGGTTGGGTCCATGTGGCTGAGGGCACCACCTCAACGTCTATCAAGGCCTCCATAGAATCAGGTCTGAGAGATCAGCAGTCTCAGGAAATCCTGCTGAACTTTCTGAGGAAAACCTTACTGCCAGAAAGGATGCTCTGATGGGAACACTGCATTCCCGAGCCAAATTGCCCTTGGTGTCACCTCCTCTGCTCTGCCAGCTAATAAAACCCCAATTTTCTCAAAGGGAAGTTCAAGCCGAGTTTTGACTTTGAAAAGTAAGTGCCAGCAATTACCTGATGTTTGATATGGCAATTTCTATTGATATGCAATATTTAACAGGAAGTGTTTAAAAATTATAGTAGCAGCATAAAAACCTACACTTGACCACAAAGAATGGTGTAAAAATTATTCCTTTGGCATCTTCTGTGGGTATAATATAAAAGTAAGTCTTCCAGTAGTCTTAAGTCCTGATAGGCTGTTTTATTCTAACTCAAAAGTTCTATTAAGTTTGTGAAGTAGTTTCCTGAATGCTACACTGGAGTGAGTTTGTAATTTTTCTTGGTGACCTACTGCAGTGGATACCAAATAAAGGATTTGCCAGGTTTCTTATAAATATAACCTTGAATCTGTATTAGCAATCTGATGGTGAAATGTAGCCAACCTATGCATATCTGTCCATCAAATGACACTGTAAGTGCCATGGTTAGGAATGAAGGCAGATCAGCTTTTGAGAAATTGGGGGCATCCTTACTATGTACCACTCTGGTACATGGACCTGCCAGTTAATGCTGCAGGCACTCCCCACCATTCCCTTCTATTTTAGCTCTTCTGACAAAGCTAATTATGGTAGCAAGTGAGTTCATCAATGACCTTCAGGGAACCTGAGCATTTACAGGTTTGGGAGTTCTCGTGCATTGCCCTGAATTTCAGATGCAGTTTCTCTGTTGTTGAAATGCACCTGATTTCAGTGACTGGAATGTCTTCATATATTGTTTCAAAGCATTAACTTGTCCTGCCTACGAATTTTGCTACTTCCAGTGAAAGTGTGATGGTTTGGTATTTATATATGTTTAGGAAAACTCCTTCACTACATGTTTACCCTTTTTACTTTACTGCCAGTCCGTTGGATAACTAATAGTCTCAGAGATATACTCTGTTATGGACAGGGACTCTATTATTTTTTTATTTTTTTTTTTTTAAGCTTGAGAAGTATTGCTTTTCTAACCCTAAAAACTTAGCCTGGGAATTGGATGGAAGTTCTTTGCTACCTCATGAATCATCACCCTGGGAATGATTCCTCACTGGAACTTGGAACAGCCTAATAATGCAGGAGCCAGGAGACATCCTAGCTTCCCCACACACCCTGGCCTTACATATGGTGTTGATGCATTGCTACTGGATATAAAAAGCCTACAGGATCTGTTTCAGTCAGGAAGCAGCTGGGACTGTGAATGCAGATGAGAAGTAGACTCAATTCACTCGAGTAAAACGAGGTCAATAGAAAATGAACATTATTTTCCTGTCTATAATTGCATTTTAAGTACATAATGAGTAGACTATGGTAACTATGTGCTAAAGGGTCCAACTGTTCTTAATTGATTAAAATAGCTTTTGAAGGCTGTTCTGTTATGGATTTAACACAATGTGGTGTTATACCATTGCACCAGGATGAGTTTGCAGTTACCCATGTGTCTCTTCTCTGGGTCAGGTAGCTTTGAATTAACATGGTTTTGCACAATTCAGATAGTATCACTTGGTACTGACAGTCCCACCGACCTCAAAAGAGGCACAATTGCAATATACCAGCACCACAACACTGCTGTCTCCCATGTGAGCTGAAGGAGTCTTTTCCAGTGATTAGTGTAAAGTTCAGCTGCTGGAAAGAAGTTGTTAGTGGTCAGGCATGCCGAGCTGGGGGTATTGTACTGCTCTTTTCTGTATTTGTTTTCCTCTACCCCAATGTCAGATCTCTAGAATAAAAATCTGTGTTACTTCATCTTGGTAAAAAGTGTTAACAAACTTCCCCCTTGGTAACCCAGAGCAGGTCTGGGAGTGAGCACAGGGTCAACCACACCAGCAAACTGCAGGGCCTCTGCCAGGAAGGGGAGAGTGATGGATGGTTTGGGATGGAGAGGTGGAAATAATGATTTATCCTCAGGGATGAGTGTGACCATGTCTGGCTCTGTCCTGGTAAATAGCACATTGAGTTATAGAAGTGTGGGGAGATGGTAACTGAGTTTCTCCTCTGTGGGATCTTCAAACCTGGGACTCAGTCTGATCTGGGCTTATATTTCTTGTCTCAGACGGGGGGGGGGCGGGGGTGGAAAATAGGTATTTTCCTTGTAAGATGAGATAGGAAGATCAAGAGTCTGTTTTTTCTGTATGTGCATGGAAAATATTAGGAAAAATAGTTTTCTGTAGAGGCCCAGAATGAAAACATTATTTATCCTACCCTTATTTAGAAGGTTTTTGTTCTCCAGCCAGAGAATGAGGACTACTCTTCTGATGTGTCTTGAAGTTGGCTGCTGTAAAGGTTGCTCAATATTAATTAAAAAAAAAAAAAAAAAAGCATAATCACCATGGCAATACCAGCCCAGCCCAGTGTTTTATCCCACCTTTTTTAAACAGACTAAATAAATCACTGGCAATAATTTTCCATGGAGTAGCATGGCAACTGCTCCAGTTCACTGGCACTCATGCAGACAGTGGAGTCCTGGCAGAACTTGAACACCCACATTTGAAAAGGGAGCATCTCTGGGTTTTGTCTTTTAATTGCAGAGCCTTAAATCACACAACACATCTAGCTCTAGGCTCTCTGTCTCAGCTGTCTCTTATGTTAACCTGTTGTCAAAACAAATTTGATTTGCAAATATACAAGAGCCAGGCTGACATTTTAATTTTAGATCACTTATCTGAATGCAATTTTCACATAAGGATTTAAGCACATGCCTGACTTAAATAGGTCCTTAGGGCAGCCCTGAGAATAAAGCACTAAGGACAAGAGATATAATTGCATTTAGGCTCCTAAATTCTTGTAGACTTGAATAAGAACAGGGGTTCCTAAGAAGGATTCAAGAACCAATCCATTCCTGTGCCTTTGATTTTTAACCTAAGTCCAGCTAATACTGTCAGATTTAAACTCATGCTCTAAGTATGTGTGTGGTTTGCTGGATGGCACCTACAATAGCTTGGACATTGCAGTCTCTGGACTGGATGTGCTAATTCTCCTCCCAGTCTGCAGCTCTGTTATTGAATTTCAAGGCAGAAAATTGAAGCATTGCTAATTACAAGTAGGAAGGAACTTTTAAACTCTAAAAATTAATGCATTTATCTGAAATCCCCCCTTGGAATTCAGATTGTTTCCTCATATCTCAAGAAATGTGTCTTCTTCCTGTAGGTCAATGTGTATGAATTAATCTAAACCCATGTGATAAATGATATGAGATTGAGCTGGAAAAAAAATCATAATTCTATGCTGACTATGCATATTTAAAAAAAAAAAAAGGCTTAAAATAACTTGCTTAGTAAATGAATACAAAGCCTTTGACATCATAGGTGCTTCAGACTAATATCCACACAGCTGGTAAAATGGGAGTTTGTCATCCTGACTATTAAATGGAAGGAAGGTCAGAGGAATTAATTAAGCAAATAAATAGCAAGCCTGACCTAGCAGTCATTAGAAACTCAAATCAATGGGTATTTGTCTTGCAGGACAAAACCATTACTGCTCCCAGAAACGTTAAAGAACTATGGACTTGGATCAAATAGATAGAAATCTATTTTGGAAGGTTTTTCTTCCTAGCACAGGATCTTTTCAAGAGGATTTAATTGGACTTTTCCATTTTGGAACTGAGTAATAAATCCTATCCCATAATGACTGAAACCACAGCCTCATGTAACACCTTCAGTAGCATTTGCCCTAAACAAGAGCCAGTTTGTCAGTGCCTGACCTTGCTATGAAAGCCACAGTTCATGTACCCAAAAGAGGACTCCCTGTGTGAGCCTTTGGTCAGAGTTGTAACAAGTTCCATTTTAAGTTTCAAGCTGCAGAGATGTTTGTAAATGACAAAACCAGCCTTAGCTCCTGGGATGTGCTGAAGTTCATGAATGGCAGTTCTGTCACTGTCAGAACACAGCACAGGCCAGACCTCTGGGAAACATCCTCTGGATACCTGGAGCTCCATATTCTTATTTTGGGAGACATGCAGTAAATAATATTGATACCAATGAACTTGCATATTCATTTCCAGCCTTATTTTGCATCTTGGTGAGATGTTACTGCCAGTTTCACTCATGTAGGATCATGTCTAGTGTCTCTGAAGCCTTTTCAAGAATGGCAGCAGTCATCTCCAGGCTGCTTTTATTACCTATTCTATCACAGGCTGCTCTTAGGCCAATGAATGATTTCTCTGTATTTAACAGGACACAGCATTGGTAACTGCTGTTGGATGTTTCAAGTGCTAACATTTTAAGAAGAAAAATTACTTAGCTTTCAGATTCATTTGTTTATACCCCAACTGGTCACAGGGCTCTAATTGTAGTTACAGTTCACCAAATGCTGGACTTGGTGACAATAATACAATCTGGGGCTGTTTCACTGGAAGCACTGAGCAGTAACTGGGAATGAAACTTCTCCCTGGTTGATGTGGTTCAGCTGTAGATAAAGGAGCACTATGTGCCTTGGTGCATTCCCTGTGCATTCTGCTTCAGTGGTTCACTTCCCATTGTTTTGATTTATTTATTTTTTTCTGGCATAAACCGAACTTAAGGCAGTGCTGTGCAAACTTGATAACCTCAAGGAATTATTTGGGACACAGTGATCTAGGCATAATTCTGTCCTCATTTATCCCCATAAACAACAAAGTCCATAAATCACCTTCCATCTGCTTTGGCATGCAGTGGCACTCAGGAAAATGCTATGCAGAGCTCTCCATCATGCAAATGTAGGCTGGGACCCTGTGGCCAGTTAAGCCAGCAATGTGAAGAGTTGCTTCCAAACAGCAAGCAGAGAAAACCACAAGAGTAAATCTTGATTCCTCCTTCCTTTTTTTTTTTTTTTTGTTTTGTTTCCTGTGTATATATATAAAAAAAACCCACCCAAACAAACCAAGTCACACAAAACAACACACATACTACAGCATCTATCTATCTATTGATCGGCTTTTACCTTAAAAACATCCTTTTCCTCATTTGACACCCTCTGAGGTCAGTGAATTTTATGAATCCTGTTTCAAAACAAGGGAGAACTGAGCTGTGTGTAATGTCAGTTTGGGGGGTGGTGCAGGGATGGTGCCAGTGTGGGGTTTTTAAGAGAAAAAACTTGACTCTGGGTACCCAAGTGATTCTCCATTCTGTCTGGAAATACACACTCAGAAACTTTAAATTACAAACTATAATGTTTACCTGTTAAAGCAGCAAATTAGGTGAATGGGTGTTGTACTGCTGAGATTTGAACCCTTTGGAAAGGCTGAGGCATATTAAAATACTTTGATATCATTTAATGAATAATAAATGTATTTATTATTGCTATGCCACTCAAGCAGGGAAAACAACATCAGCTTGCATGGAAATATGTCGGCAACTGCTATGCAGCAAACAGAAGTTGATTATATACAAATCTTTCCCGTTGCTGGTGTAGAAGTGCTTTCTTGGGTGCCTTTTGTTCATCATTCCTTCCCCTTTGCAAAGGAGAATTGTGGGTTTCCCTCTTTGCATGCATTTGCACTTCCTTGCCTTTTTCAGTTCCAACAACTGAAAACTATTTCTTCATCCTCCTTTTTGGAACCTCGTGAAAAAGTGCTTTTATTCCTTCACAAGTTGCTTTTCTAAACAGCAGCCAGCAAGGACTTTACGGAGCAGTGATTTTCGCAGCACCCTTTCAATGTCCCTGTAGTTGTTCTGCTGTACAAGCAAATGCAGCGTATTTTAGAAGGATTGAAAGTAAATGACTCCAGGATTTCTGCTCGTGCTAGTGTTTTAAACAGAGCTTCTCAGAAAGCCACTGAATTCTAAAAATAAATAACAAAAGATATATATATATAGCATTATCTTTGCTATTTTGATGTGGTTGTTATTCATTCAAACACATTCTCACCTGCTACGTGTGTTTTTTACAAGACCTTTACTGGTTATTTAACACCCTGCTTGCCAATTGGTTTATGGGCTCAATGAGTGACTTGTTAATCAAAGACAAGTTTATATTAGCCAGAGTTGTGTTGGGGGGGAAAAAAAGGAAGTGCTAATACAACCAGAAGAAACTGTAAGAATGGAAATCAGAAATTTTCGCCAAGAAAGTCTGTTTAGAAGTAGAATTCATCCTTTGTATTTAGTTCCTCAAGTCAGGGGCAAACTCAGATAATTTTACAAAGAGATCAAGTGGGGAAAAAAAACCCCAAACGCAATAGCTAGCCCATGTTATATGAGAAAAGTCAAAAAACTGTAGAAATTTGACTGTCCCCCTCCTTTCTCTTCTGACATAAGCTGTAGTTAGAGCATTTACTGATTTTTTTTTTATTTCATAATACAAATATGGGAGATCCTGCTTAAGAAAGCTTAACTAATGTTAGCAAGTAGTGGATCAGACCTTGCTTTCCACACCCCTACATGTTTGGTCTTCTCGTTTTATTCCTTATTTTAAAATTCTCTTTGATTTGGCTTTCAAGGTGAAGAATAAGCTCAGCAGCAGCACTGACATGGCACTGACATGCACTCTGGAGGGCTGGCACAGCCATCTGAAGCCTTGTTTGCAGCTGCTCCTGCTTTCTCATCTCTTACAGCATTTTGCAAAAATCTATTCTTTTAGACAGAAATACTTTCATAATGGAGGAAAAACAAAAGTTTAGAATAGAAAGCTGTTGTTTGCTGCTATGAAGTAGGGTGGGAGATTAAATAATAGATCATGCACAGGAAAGGTTGAAAATTAATCTAATCACTCAAAAATTCTGAAGGAACAACCATTCTTATTTTCCCCAGTTGGTTACTACTCTGCTTTATGACTTAAACTGCTCTAAAAAATGCTGACTTTCTCTATGCCATAGAACTTCCAAATATTTCAGAAAAGTGCTATTGGGCAGTTGTGTAATAAAATTAATGTCTGCTTGCAATCATATATCCTGCTGCTGTCCAAAGATCCTCTTCTCTCAGGACACCCAGTGAATTTAATAGAGCTGGGGAAGAAATTTTTCTTTTCCTGATCCATCTTACCACATTTTCCAGACTTTCCATAGGTGAGATGCTTTGGATCATATGATGAAGAGGGGAAAGAACAAGGAAAATGCTGTAGCCAGGATGCTGGGACTCTAGTTTTGTGCTGTAGAGGAATTCCTTCCAGCACAGTCCCTTCCTCCCTGAGGAACAGGACACCTTAGTGGTGCTGCTCTAACTTTAGGGTGAGGCAATCCCGGTTTTCTTGAAGAAAACAGATTTGAAATGCCCTATCAACTGTATTTGGTTATTGCCCCTGATCTTTGCCCAGTGAGACAGAGATAGCAAAGTCCTTTGAGAGGTTCCCAGGGCCTCTCTGCCTCTTCCTCCCCATTTCTGAGAAGGAGTTATGTGGAAACACCTGCTGTGTGATTTTTTTTTTTGTTAGGGTTTTGTAACACCATTTACTTTGTACTTGAAAAGATGCTTTCAGCTGATGCTGAGCTGTTTTGAGGAGCCCTCTGTGCCCCCAGACCAGGCCACTTGGCCCATCTCAAATCTTGCCACTTCACTCCCCTGGACATGCAGAGACTCTCACCCTCCAGACGTGCAGTTCCCGTGCTTGCTGCTGATTAATGACCATGATCAACTTAGAACAGACCTAATTGTGGTGTAAACTATTTTATGTATCATGAATATAGTATGAGCAGAGGTGACTTGCAAGTGGAAGAAGAAAGAAAGTGTTGAAAGAAAAAAGGTGTTTTCAAAAAGGAATAAAAAGTAGTAGGTGAGGCAGCCCAGATTCCCACTGTTTATTGTTTTTCCTATCTTTTCAGGCTGCCTTGCTCCCTTGCCTCCTGTTATGTTTACTAATGTGTATCTTAAATTGTCAGTTAAGTTATCTCTCATTTTAGCCAAAGGTTTTAATGTAGGAACATAAGGAGGTTACAGGAACAAATTGTCAGGGGAAAAGAAAGCTAAAGACGATGGTTCTGATCCTTACACAAATAAGGAAACTAGACTTTCTTTACACAGAGTATCCCATTCTTACCAAATCCAAGAGATAAAATTCTGCTGAAGTGCCAGGGTTATTTCCTTCTCTGATATTAATTTTAAAAAACTGCTGCAGGCATGAATGTTTTGCGGATGCTTCCTTTAGGATACAAATGGTTGTCCACATGTAAATAAGAAAGTACGGTATTTTTCTTCCTGGGAGATGGAAAATCACTTGGAAAATTCTTGTGCACTGTGTCCAAAATATCACCGAAGTGTTTCTGCACTTCAGTGTCCCAAGGCAATGTTCTGAGAATGATGCCAACCATCACTGAATTCCATTTCGGAAAGATTTCCTAAAAAAAGTGTTTTGATTTGAACAACCAGGCAAAAAGTATTCCCTTTCTCAACATTCCCATGCTCATACTCTGACAACTATCCCCATAAAAGCTTTACCTTTGGTGGGTGAGTAGTAGGGCATGCAGAAAATCATGGGTTAGTACAAAAATGGTGGGGTGTGTTTTCTGACAGCCTCTAACACTCCCCTACCCACACAGGCTGTCACTTAAGTGCCACTTAAGCACCACTTAAGCCCTACACCTGAGAAGGGTGGGCTTCAAGACCACCACAAGTTCAGCTGGCTCGGTTAGACCTGGGATTACCCCTCTGTGACATTAAAATGTCA
Source organism: Scytalopus superciliaris (assembly GCA_013400415.1). NCBI lineage: Eukaryota > Metazoa > Chordata > Aves > Passeriformes > Rhinocryptidae > Scytalopus > Scytalopus superciliaris. The sequence goes on along the minus strand of VXBX01004843.1, from coordinate 388,245 downwards.
ATAATGTATGCACCAACCTTGCCAAATCACTCTCTGTCCTCTGCTTAGAAAGCGTTGACTCCACAAAACCGTCTTTTAGATGCCAAATTCATTTATTTCAATTCCTGTGCTGGAGTCAGCGTCCAAAGAGACTCCACAGCAGTTTGCTACAGCGCTTGCTTCCAGCTGGCCAAGCTTTGAAGTGCACTGGAAAGGATCATGTTTCCTGGAGATGAAAAAGTTTCTCTTCACTCCATTCACCTGGAAAAGCGGCTTTTAAAGCTGTGTTAGAGCCATTTCTAGTGAAGTTCATGTTGATGTGCTTCAGTTATTACTATCACGTAACACATAACGTGGCCGTAACTGCAGATGGGGTAGGGAACTTTTTATTAGAGTATTACTTCCAATATTGGTAGGGTTATGTTTCCAAGACAGCAAGAAACCAAGGTCATGTATCTTTAGAAGTTACCTCTTGTCAGCTGAAACGGAGTAATAGACTGCTTATGAGCTCCCATTCCATCTCAGAAAACCAAATAAGTTTAAATCACTAAAATCACAGAGTTCATAAAAGAGCTCAGCCTGTGTCGGCTGCACCCGTGGTTCCCTTACACAGCCAGTCTGTCACATTCAGTTTCAAGTTAATTCCTGTGATTTTAACTAAGGAGAGTTGTGTGATTCTCTTTGCCAGACTGCCCAGTGAAGTCACTGGAGCATATAGACATGGTGTTGAGGGTGGCATGTTTACACACACACTTTAATTTTGAATATATGGGGCCAGGTTGCTATGATAGCAATGGTATCTGTAGTGTAGATAAATAGTGAGGCTGATCCTTCGTACTTGCAGGTGATGTGGAGGCTGTTAAGTTTCACCCACCAAACACACAGCATGTCCAGACATTTGAAACCCAGTGAAGTATCACAGAACATTTTGTTCCATGCTCAAGACATGGATATTTCAGCATTAACCACAAGAAAAAAAGCCCAGCAGACAGTTGTTTTCTTATGAAGAGTAAATGATTAAACATCACCTGTAAACACTCATAACACTTTTAAAGCAAGATCCCAGCTGCAGGGGAACCTGACAAAAAGCTGTTCTGTTGAGTCAGTCAGCAGGTTTTAGTTCAGTCCCTGCTATATTTAATCTGTGCTTCCTTTGCCTATGGGCAGGGGTAGGGAGCAGTGGTCACAGGGTATTATTGCTTCAAGTCTACAAGCTCAAGGAAGGAAGCTCAGAGTGTTAAAATCAAAGAACAGGACTAGAAAAGCTCTGAGTGTTCTTTGTTTCGTGATAAACTGTCTATTCCTTTCATAATGTGGACAAATGTTACAAAAAATCTGTATTGTTTGTGGCTGCAGTGGCTCTCAAGTCATTCTTAGTAGCCTGTTCAGTGGGCAGCTGATGGAAACCCCAAAGATGAACCCTATTTACATGTACACTACTATATATTAAATGCCCTCTCTGTATTTTATTATTATTCAACCTCTTACTCTTACAGACAGTAATGGTTTCAGTATGAACTGTGCTTCCCAACAGCCAGAGAGTGTCCTTTTAAATCAGTCATGGTGTCACGGGGTAGTTTTGGAGACAGATACTGCTATCAGCCATTCCCTGACTGGTTGCTGCACAAGCCTGTCCAGGAAGCTTGAAATGAAGCTGTGTATGAACACTCCCCTTCCCTTGGCTGCTTGCTGAATTGCTCAGCTGCTTTGACAAGACAGGTGTATTCAGCTGGGACTCATTCAGGTGACACGTTGCTTTTCTCTTAGATAGAAGACAAAAAATGCTTTAGCGCTAAATACAGTTCAAGGAAACTTCATGTGTAATGTGCTGTTTGCATTTTCCTCCCAAATCTTGACTTACTGGGGTTTTTTTTGGGTTTTGCTTCTTTCAGAGAATCTGCTTCATTTGTATTCACTTACTATTTCTTACCAAAATCTCGGTTTTATAGGAATTATATGAAATAAATGCTGGGGGAAAAAAAGAAAGAGACACATCCTCTTGCTGGTTTTCTCTGTTTTGAGATCTAAGGATGTCTAAAGGGCTTTTTAAATCAAATCCCAGGCTATGGAGTACTATACAAAACACCCTCACTAGGAACAGTATTTCTTCACAAGAAAAGTTATCTATCTACTTCAATTCCATCTGCAACCAAATTTCATTTGTGCCTGTATTATAATTTTATTCCTCTTCTAATATATAATTTTCTTTGTTCTACGCATAATTTAAATCAAAACAGTCTTTGACAACATCAGGATGGTACCTAACTTTATTGCCTACAACAGTCCCATTATGAATCTTTAATGTACGTGCAAGGAGTTGGGCAAATAAAGGCCCTGAGGAGAGCTGGGTGTTTGCACAGGAGGGGCTGCTCACCATGGGCAGGGTTTGTGAAGTCACAATCCCCTGCACTTCTTTTTTCCTGCACCACAAGCAGCAGAAGTTTTGCAAATGCAAGTGGCTGTAGATTACCAAAAATACTCTTGATGCACCTTCCATGGAAGTCTCTTAGGTTCTGTTGCAAAGTCAGTGGGAGTTTCCCCATTGCCTTCCATGGATTTGGGATCAAGACCCAAAGCAGGAGGCAGGTGGGGAAAACTCCTTTACAGAGGCAATTATGGGTTCTTTTTTCACTGGCTATTACCCATTCTCCAGGTAATTCTTAAAAGAGCTTGTTAGTAAGATCTGGCAGAAGGAAAATTACATGAAGTAAAAGCAGGTGTTTTCAAACAGGAGAATCTGCTTCTTCCCAGAAAATACCCACAGTGAACATGGAGATGAGAACTGTAAATGCTGTAATGGTGTGACAGAGTCTGAACGGGAGAGAATAAAATGCGAGTCATCTTTAAAGTGCTGACCAAATACAGCACATGAAAAGAGCAAGGAGAGATCTTTCTGAATACTTTTGCAGCTGAGCAAGGATTGGATCAGCTTTACTTGGGTATTTCCTTTCTGGCTGCCTTTTGCCTGCAACTTGCAAAACGCCAGTGAAGATACAGTGAACTCAGAGGCAGAATATAATCCAGAAAATACTATTTTCTGGTTGGTTTCTGATGCAGATGGTAGAAAATCTCTCAATTTCTCTTCCTAGAAACATTTCCACTGGCAGTAAGACACAAAGGTGGGCATGTAAAATCGTAAACAAACAAACAAAAAAGGCAATATTTTGTAAAATTGTGTTTCTAAGTATAGGGGTTATCTAGCTTTTAACCTTGTATGATTTGCATATGTGGTGATGCTTTTGAAGCTCTGGTGAGGTGCAGGGATATAAAATTCTTTTTTCCAAAATGTTCTCATATGCTTCTAGATGAACATTTTGAAGCATAAATCCTAAAGAATCCCTCAAAATAGAAGACAAAATGAATGCAATATTTATTTTTTTTCCAGAGTTCAATTTTTTTGTTTCGGTTTATTTCAGTTTCATGACTTTGGGTAATTATGATTTGTCATAGTTTGGACTTCTAATAACAGGAGATGCTTTCCTGACAAACCTGACTAACAAAAATTCGTTCCTTCTGTGTTCAGAGTTAAGATTTCCTCTTCTTTTCAGCCCTACTGTTTTTTTTTGTAGTCTCTGATGTGGCTTCTGGCTCCTGGTTTCACCAGGGTTTTCAGGAATCACTTCCCTGAAAGTGTTCAAAGCCAGGTTGATGGGGCTTTGAGCAACTTGGTCTAGTGGAGGTGACCCTGCCTGTGGCAGGAAAGGGGATTAAGGCCCCTTTCATCCCAAACCATTCCGTGATTCTATGATTGATCTCCTCCTAGCTGAATGATGTTCAGACTGGGGGCTGAAAGCTAAACCAAACTGGTGAAAATCCAGAACAATTCTGCACTATATGGTGTGATATGGTTATTTGGTAAAAAGTCACAGATATACTAATGACACTTAGAGGGACTTGGAGCTTGAATTTGAATATGGAAACAAAATTGGATGGGTGACATTGGCTACTTTGGACTGGTTTATAACACAAACTAAGTGTGTGATGCAGCAAATTCTCCAGCAATCATGACATCAATCAGATGGTGCAGGGAGAGAAATGGGAGACTTTTCCACCATGTAGTTTAAATTTACTTGAGCGTGGGGTTCTTTACAGCCATCAGTGCTGATTGAAAGTCCGAAGTAAAGCTTTGAAGGAAAATCTGTGATTTATGATAAAAAGAAATAAGTAATTCTCTGTTTCTAGCAGCAGAAATGTGAACATCTGTGTTTCCAGTAACCTTCTGTCTTGCTTCCTCATTTTTCCCTCTGAACCAAGTACTGACTGACACTGGGGATGTGATGTTCTTCCTGTGTAGGAATCTCTCTGGCTGACTACTGTGAACTGAGAGTATCCATGGATAGGACCCCCAGAGGTTTTGTCTCCCCAGAGCTGGACAAAATAGTTTTGAAACTCAAATGCCAAAATAATGCTGAGAAAAGGTGTGTGTCTCTGCAGTCATTGTTGAAGCACACTCTTGCTTAGTGCATGTGCTGTTTCCTTTGTATTTGCATTCCAAAGGAATGAAAATATTATTAAAGGTTCCATGAAATAACTCATGAAGATTTAGAGTTGAGCACATGGCATTTGGAATTTTTGCCAGATGTTTTAGTAAAAATCAGATATCAGATTTGCAGTTTGTTAGAATACATACTACTTATTTTAAAGTTCAGTGTATTGAATTATCCTCTAAAAAGCCAGATATGAGAATTCTTGCCTAGAGCTTTAAGAAATAAATATAGAAGGTGGTGGAATCATGGACCAGTTCTGCATCTTCTGGAGGTGAACCTGCCTTACCAGGTGCATTTTGCAAATCATAGAGTGTGATCTTTCTAATTCTGTATGGTTTTGGGGGGCATATCTATACCTTTTGAACAACACTTGAAAAAGGCAGGTACATTATTTTTCACTCCTGTTTAAAACTACAGCTCAGGCAGCAGGCTTTAGGAAGTACTCAATCTTAGTCCTTTAATCCTCCTTGAATACTACTGCACTGCTGCTTTACTCACAGTAGGTTCTGGGGTTTGTGTGGGTGTGGAAAGTGAAGTGAGTCATTGTGGCAAAAGAAATATCCTGAATTGTAGCTATTACAGAGTATTAAGCAACTGCCCTTAGTAAGAACTGATAGTAGAAAATAATAGCATATTCATTTTGTTGTTGAAAATGGACTGTCTAACCATAAATCTGAAAATCTCAATTAAATTAAATCTTGATGCTCACAGCAGATAAATATATTGAAGATTCTAAGAGATCTACTTTCATATATATGAATAAAATAATTACTATGCAGCATATCTAAGTAGTTGACGCCATCAAAAAGTCTACCCTTGAATAACAAGAAAGGAAGAAAATGTCCTTTCTTTGTAGTCAGAAAGTCTTGACTATGTATGTGGCACATTCTGGATGTCACTAGCTGTAAGATATATTTCTTTATAAACATGACAGCTCTACTAAGGATGGTACAAAAATTCCCCGCTCTTGTACAAATACAGCTAAACTTATCTCTTTGGGAACGTGCTGAATGTCGTATCTTTTAATGTAACGTTGTCTGCGCCGTTGGTTTCTGGTGCAACTATGACACACATTTTCACCGTGCTTTGAAATTATGCAGCATGTTTATCCACATGCTGTATGTTCTTTTATCCAGTTTTGCACTGGAAGTTTTGTGTCTGAGACTTGAATGACACGACGGTGCAGTCGTGTTTCGTACTGTCAGGGAATGTTGTCAGTGCTTCCACACCTCAAAAACTGGTAGAAACACAGGGATGCAGATTAAAGTGGTTTAGGTGACTACAAATGATAAGCAACTATTGTTCATTAATTAAATTGACTTGCAACTCATCACTGGCAACGTAGGATAAAATTAGTAAGCTTCTCTTTGTGTGTGCCTCTCTAAGGTTGCAATGCAATAAAGTGATCTTGACTTCCAAGGAAAGGCTCCTGCCAGTGTTACTTACAGACAAGATGAAGAGGTGAAAACGTTTGTTTACTAATATGTTTATTCTAGACTGAGAAATTAGATTTTATTCCTAATGTGCTCCATTTTACACTTGACATGAACAATAATATTTGGCAAATAATTCTGAGGTTCCAGTTCAGGAAACACATTTTGATTAGAGGCTCAGAATTGCGTGAAGGCATAAAACCAGCCATAATCTTTCTTTTTGTCTAGTGATTCTCATTATAAATCTAATGTCTTTCCAACTCTTATTTGCATTTCTTTTCCTCTCCCGTTTTGTTCCTCAGAGAAAATAATTTGAAAACAGTAGCTTGTCAAATTACTGGAATTAGTTTACCCGAAAATATCTGATGAAAATGTCATCAAAACTGCGTGCTCTGAGCACGTTCTAGTTACAGGTAATATCCCTGCTCTTTCCTCGTGACAGATAAAGAAACACTCGGTTTGTAATGCTTGGTCAGAGATATCTTATAATAGATAAGTATGTTCCAAATTCATTACAGGCTTTGCTGGATATCTAGATGGAGAGAACAGGGACAAAGAGAGACACATGGATTGTGAACCTGTGACTGGAAAAACTGCACTGATCTTAGGTTCAGGTCCTTAAATGAGAGCAACTATAGCACCTACTATGTGCCCATAAACAGGGAGAAGTCGGGATTGGAGAGAAAAGGAAGAGGGGAGCAGATCAGATTCAGATGTGATTCACCCTCCTTGTAGATTTGTCCATCTTCAAAGTTGTACAGCTAATGAAGAATAATTATTGCTTATTAGTTGCTCATTATCTTAACAATTGCAACTTGATAGCCCCATATGTCACAAGGCTTCTCTTAGACAAAAAGAAGACAATTCTCTCTGACTGCAGTGTCAGAGGAAACAGCTCTGAGCAGCACCTGAGCATCAATCTCAAGGAGAAAAGTCTCCAAGACACGCATGTTGCATGGGAGTGAAAAGGTGCCATAACTTCCAGGGTGTTTCCTGGTGTCAATATCTGTGCCTGGGACTAAACATTACACACATCTTCAACAGCATCTCTGCAAAAACTCTTTCAGTAGAAACTGAACATCATTTGTCTAATTCTGAGAATTATCCCTTCAAATGTAGTGATACTACAAATTTTGCTCAAAACTAAAATGACAGATAAATTAGAGGAATTTCTTTCTCTTCATTACGTTTAAGACTTCCTATAAGTTTCCCAATAGTTTACAATAACTAAACAAACCCCAACTTTTAAACAAAAATTGAGTTGGAAAATCAGACTGGTTTCATTGGTGCTCCTTTACGAGAGATCGATGGCTATTTAATATTGACATTTGACTGAACAACAAGAAAAGAATCCCTAACTTTTGGCAGTTGCATGTGCTGCTCTCTTTAAAAATGTAGTATAGATTGCCTTAAGGAGTTAAACATGCCTGAAACCCAAAATGGCAGTGAGGCTCAAGGCAGGCAGTTATCCTAAAGCCAGAGCCTCGTAAGTCACTGAGGAAGCTGTACCAAGAAACCAGAGGAGTGAAGCTTGATATTAGTCCCTAAATAAAGAACAAAAACTGCATGGTTAAATTTGCTTTCAATGCTGCATAGTTTCTTCCAAAGGCCTGCAATTACTGCTCAAATGCTAATTTTGCAAGCACTTTCAAACTATATAAAAATCCCTCTTCATATAAACCAAACTTTAAATCATGCTCTCCCTCTCCCACTCAGTACAAACAGAAAGCTGCTACTGCAGAGCACAGAAACAGAACATCTGAATCTGAGCAAAGCCACGGCTATGCTATGATTAAGTACTGCTTACAAACATTTCTCTACAAAAAAAGCATCTGCAGTTTCAGAACACAGTGAAGAATTTACCACAAACTAGAAATTAGCCATGTCTGCTGAAGTGAAATAAAAGTATTATCTATCACCAAGGCACTCATTCACATAGTTTCAATGTACAGTTTATCATTATCCAAAGGCACAGCCCCTGTAAGCCCAGCATTAGAGTACCAGTACAGAAAATAGTTTGCACCCAAGTACAGGAAGCATGCTGCATGATTCAGGAGGAGAACACAAATGCCCACTGACATTAAGTTATTAAGCATCTCAGTTCAAACACTGTCAAACATCACTACAGAAAAAAAACAACAAAGCAAGCAGTATTAGTTCAGCACAGGACACACAAGCAAGTACTCCCCTGCAACACCCACACATCCACACAAAGCAAACCACACAGTCCGTGTCACTGCATATCCACTCCATCCCTTCACTTCATTTAAAAACAACAACAAAAGATCATGCAGCTCTGTCACTGCTCCCAGACTGGAGGTTGTCTCTCCCCCAGCAGAAGCTGCAAGGTTTCAGCTCCTGATTAGCCCAGGAGCCGGTGCCTGCTGCAATATCCCAGTCACTTACTGCATTGCTTTTCAGCGGAGCGAAAGTGGCTGCTCTTCCCGGGCACACATGGCTCGCTCAGCCGGAGGGTTCTCTATTCAGCACAATTCAGCTCCAAAGTCTCTGCATGTGGAGGGGAATTGCCTGTGCTCTGTACTGGGGGTTTCTGGCTGCAGAGGCTGCTCACCCTATCCATTGCCTCTGGTGTATGCTAAGTAAGCAATCCCCTGGGTCTTCATAAGGAAAGGATGAGGAGTCACAGCTTTCGAGAGCAGATAAGGTGTTCTGCCGAGAGCCTCTGTGCTTCCATGGCATTTTAAAGGCAAAGGGGCTGGGGATGCTTCATCTTGCTTTACAGTTCTTTATCGTGCAAGTTGTCGTATTCTGTAACTTACAGTCGAATTCGCAGGCAAACACTAATTTTTTTTTGTTTCAGGGAGGGCTCAGGTTAGCACTACAAATTCAAGCCAGTGCATTTTTAAATGTTAAGGAACACACTCTTTTGAATTAACTAAGTCTTCTGTTTTTCAGAAGTACAAGTGAAGGGGAGGGGTTTCCTAGCTCTGAAACAGACTGGACCAGCCCTGCTGGATACAGTCAAAAAGTAGTAGCCTGAAACTTCACTGATTAACATCCCAGATTTAACAGACTCAAGGCATTGCTCTAGTCCTGAAGGAGGGACTGTCACCCTCGTCTGTTGTCTGCAGAGTGTCTGTCACTGTATGGGGGGTCCTGGATGCAGACAGGGTAGAAATAATGGGCAGTAATAGTAAGGGGGCAGAACGAGCAAGAGCCACAGTGAACAATTTCTCATTAGGAATGCTAATTTCTCACTGCACTGAGATGTTTGTGCCTTTGGGAAGCAGTGGGGGAACTGCACTTGCTTTCCCCATAACCAGCTGGAGTGAGGTGTATGGGCAGGCGGATTTGTGAAGCCGAACTGCCGCCCGCCCGCCCCTGACCTTCAGAGGGACTCTCAGGAGAAAAGCCCCATTCTGGGGCTGTGCTTACCTGTTACCCGGGCCTCCTGTGACCTGCTAATGCTAATTGTGCCTAACCATGCGTGGTAAATCTGTGAAAACAAATGCATTGCAGTCCTGTGGGCAAAAAGGTGATATTTTCTCCACATGGGCACCCCCAGTAGATAACACAGAAGCATTTCTAAACATTCCCTAAGCCTAGACACTGTGTAAGGGGTCGATTAGGGCCCCCAGGGCTCTTGGGAAGGGGAGATTTTCTCTGCCACTAATGGGAGCATAAAGACATCATGAGAACAGTAACAGCTTCACTTGGTGAGAGAAGGTTTTGACCCCCTCAGCAAAGGCTTTGAGCATCCCCAGGGGCTGATTATCCTTTCAGATAGCACGGGGAAATCCCAGCCACCAAAACAGCGTGGTTAATAAATTTTACAGGATTATTAATTGGTTCCTTTAGGAAAAGGGCAGTCAAGGACAGGCATCTAGAAAGAGCCCATCACTTCTTTTCCTTTGAAAAGTGTCTTATTACCTGAAGCTCAGCTTTTTTTCTGGAATTTCTGTACTAATGCAGCTTTCTATGATACTCCTCAGCATTACTGGTCCTGTACCTATTGTTTTCTGTGCTATAATTTCTGCCTGTGAAAATGCCAAAGATACTCAGTCTTCCTGGCAGACAGATGTTACTGGAGAGGTGCTGCTTTGCACTTTCCCAAAAATAACACCTCAGAAGAGAGGACATATTGGTGTCAGTGCCCATGGGTTCCTATGAATTGTGAAGACACTCCTGTAGTAGAAAAACTGACCTTTTTCTCTCACTCTTGTGCTCACAACTGTGTTTAGCACCTCAAGGTAACAAATTTGTTGAGTCATAGAAAGGAAGAACCACCAAAGCTGTGTTGAATTTTAAGTTTGTTTTATAGAGTAATTATGTATTATGTGCACATCCTAACTTTTGAAATGCAAACAAGGCACAACCCGTGTCCCAAGGAGTATCCAGTGAAGTCTGACAAAATGATGCAGACATGTAACAAACAGGATTGCCTGGTGATAGCCTTGTTGCAAACAAAGCAGGAAAACCTGGATGGATTCAGGAGCCACAGTATTAGTAGCAGAAACAAATAACTCACACTGAAGGATCTCAGCTTTTATAGGACCCTGTAGAAAGGAACTCCAATTCTACTCTTTATTCCTCCCTCACCCTTTTGGAGTATATTGATCCTTCGAGTAAGTCCATTTGCTTTCCTTGGTTGAGGGATAAGCTATAATGGATTTCTTTGAAGTATGAGTTGGACAAAAATAATCGAGTCAGCACCGTAATTAGGTGTGGACCTTTTTAAGATTCCAGGAGACACCAGCCCTGGCCATGGGCAGATAAGTAGTTATTCTAACAAGCATAATAATCTCATGTTCTGGAGCTGTGGTGAGGGAAGGATTATAGTTTTCAATGGATCATTTTCCTCTGGTTTTCTGGGCTCCTTGCCTCAGTTCAATAACACAGAAACTCTGCTATGCTAACACATCACTTTACTTTCTGCTGGTTAACAGTATTTTAAACCCTGAAAACAAAGAACCAAGCAACTGATTTACTGGGGGAGAGGCACAAAGGACAACAGCATTGACTCAAAGCCTCTAGAAGACATTTAAAATTTAAAAGCACAGTTGTGCTCCCACCCAACCCTCCCACAAAACAAAAAGAAAACCCGAAACTGTCTATGCAGTCATTTCAATAAAAAATAAATATGTTGTAAAATAACTATCACATTTAAGGAACAGACCAATAAATAGCCTGGAAATGTGGGGATGTACCAGCGACTAAGAAACAGTGTTGCCCAAGATGATTTAACTGAGGAGATTTTCCAAGCCAGCTGGAGAGTATATTGTATTTGCAAACTGCAATAAAGGAAAATTGAATTCTAACCCTCCTGTTAGAGAAATGAAAAGGGTTTATAATTGACTCTGGACATGTAATATTGAGGAGATCCATACAGTGCAGAGTGCTTGCCTGTGAGAAAAGTAAACTAGTTCACATGTGAATGTATGTTTATTGTAAATTTATTTATTTATTTGTCGTAAATATATGAATATTTATATAGTACCAATATAGCTGTTTCAACCTGTACACTAAAAAGAATTTGGGAGCAACCTGAATATGCCTTTACTGAGTTAGTGTTACAGGTTAATTGTGACTGCATTTAATAGCCCTAGAAATAGCCTGGGATAAATTGTGCACAGCAAGGTGAAGAGCATGGCCTGCACAGTGGGAAGCTGAGCTGGAGGCCAAAGTCTGCAGGAGGATCACCTTGTCAGTCCTCTTCGTGTGGGAAGAGAAAAATGGGGAGAAAGACACTGAGCAAAGGCTTATCAACTCACTTGAGTCTTCAGAGGACTCGGAGAGCACAACTTCAGGTTACAAGCCAAGAGTGCTCTGTGCCTCCTTCCAAAGTTAGGCAAAAGATCCTCCTTTTTCCTTATTTAAATACATTATGTAATTGAAATTTGAATTATTCTCTCGCTTCGTCATTTTCAGCTGACTCTATGGTCAGCTGCTCCCTGTAACTTATAGAAACCAAGGACTAGAAAAAGGGCTTCCTTGTTACACATCATCTCATGATGGCAATTAGAGGAAAATCTGACTGATATTGTGTCCTAGAAGAAAAATAACTATAAAAAATAGACATTTGCACATTGAGCAAGGACAATAATTGTTTGATGTGTAAGATCAGATTTGCATACACACTGAATTGTCACAGTTAAACTGTGTTTATTATGTGAGACGGACACCAATTCATAGCAATAGCACTAATAATCCATGTGCTGTTATTCCAGAGTAATTTAACTTAAGGTGAATTACAAACACCTTAATTTTCAACATATGCATATAACTATATACTAATCATTTAGGACTCTTTAAACACATATCTTTACTTATTTCAGATGAATTTTCCTGAATATGCCTACATAGTCAGACCCTGTAAAAGTGGCTGCACACGAGTCATGTGTGTCTCCTCTAGGAAGACATTCCCAAATCTTGCTTAAACCGATTTCATTCTCTTCCATTTGAGATATTACACTTTGTGAAAATGAGGAGAAAAAAGAGCTGAGTATTTAGTCAGCAGAGCATCTCACTTAAATTAGAGACGTGCTTTCTAATTTAATGGGACACTTAACTGTGGGGATCAATATCTTAATTAGCTTATATTTTTCTTTTAAACTAGCAGATTGCATACTCTACTATAATCTGTTTCAGCTTTTCTTCTTTAGTTTCTCTTGGTGCTCTTACTCGTATTGACATGCCACAAATAAAACATGTTATTTAATCCACAACTTTTCATCAATAATATTTTATAGTTCACAAGTTCAACTTTACTTTCCTTATCCTTTCCATATGGTTATTCTATCTCAGGTGAAGAAGAATGAGGGGAAATCCTTCTGTCCCATGGGAAATGTCCCAAGTAAAACTGAAAGTGGGATCATGGAATTTGAACTTGGTCTAATAGAATATTTCAGATCAATATATGAAAACTGTAGCCCCTGTACCAAAAATGCATCAGACCCTTCACACCTGATGAGAAGCCAGGCCAGTCCTCAAATAATCCTTGAGTTTGGCAAAGATGTGTGCTCTGAGAGAATACACTATGGAGCCACGGGAAGTTAGAGTTTTGTATTTCAGGATGAGGGGGAAAAGAGCAAAGTGTTACTGATGGTAGCAGATGATGTGAAGAGAAAGGTATGCAGACAGCCCCGATTGGCCATGAGATCAGAGAATGTCTTTTCTCCAAGCATATTTTATATTTGGATCTTGCCACTGGAATTGTTGAGAACCGACATATTAAAATCCAATTTATGTGTTCATTTTGGAAGATGGTTTTGACTTGAAAAGAGATAATCATAGGCTGAAGGGTAGTTTGTGTGGTGCAGTTTTGATTTTTCCAACCGGGAGATGAGAACTTGAGGTGGTTGTGGCAAGAGACTGGAGCAACTGAGAGTCCTGAACAGCAGCTGAGGAGGGGGATGTGGGGTTTGAGAAGAGACTGGTTTAGCTGCCTCTTGGCTATGCTGAAGAAAAAGGAAAGTGAGACCTGGAGACTGAACAAACCCCAGTCCCAGCTATCCCAAACTGTACCAGGACAGAGGCTGGGAATTCACAGCCCTGATACAGGTCATGGGATGAAGCCAGGACAGGTGACTGCTCTCTTACTGCTTTTTTGTGATAGTTATTTATTGCACAGCAGTGAGAGATAATGAAGTTCTTTTCCCATTTGAACAGTGTTAATTCTACCAATCAAACCTCCTTTGAAAATTCTTCAGAGGAACAAAACAAGTTGGTTTTATGTAGCCAGTTCCCAAAAGCCTCCAAGAGAACAAAAATGGAATGAGATCTTCTGAGAAATATTTTCTTTTCTTTCTCCTGTGTCGTTGGGGAAATGTATGATCTGATGAGCTCCATATCTGTTTATCTTTATTGTTACTCTCTTCAGAGATGAAGTCAAACACTCAAAAGGCTGGGTCAAGATAATTGCAGTAATGGAGAAAGCAATCTGGCTGAAAATGAAGGATTTAGCAAAATGGGTCTTTTATGCAGCCAGCTTCTATAAAGTGAAAGGCAAATGCAGTGCCTGTGCTGTCCCATTAATGTTCTCCCGACTTAATTTAGTCAGAAGCTGAGATGAGAGAGGAATTCAGGTCTGAGGGCCCACAGTGCTCTCTGAGGCTGTCTGATATGGGTAGTTGTGCTCTTGTGCAAGTAATGCTTTAAAGAATCTACGAAGAAATGTTTAGAAGAGACACCTGTGAATTATCTTCGTAGCCCACTGTTGCTCCGGGAAAGAAATGGATTGCTCCCTGTCTTTACAGTTTGTGTGTGATGGAGCTGGGAGTGCTGAGCAGAGAGCTGAGAAGTCCTGCTCAAAGCAGGGAGATCTTGTTGCTTTGCAGAAACTGTGCTCAGTCTCTCAGTGGAACTGAGCCAAAATGACTGTGGTTCCTACTCTGGGAGGTTGGTGACCTGGGACTTACTCAAGTTGCAGTGATGGGAAGGACTCATCTGTCATTTCAGGTGGTGTCTGAGGGCAGACCCAGACTATTAGAATTTGTTTCAACACATGAATTTTTGCTCATTAGCTAATGTCTGGATACATCAAGTGGTTAATAGTTGGGTGTGAATCTGCTTTTAATGCTCTGTATTAAGCAACAACTTGTGAATTAAGATGTCTAGGGAACAAAAGTAAATAAAATAATTACAGCAAGTTAGGCCTTCTTAAGAGATGGGAACAATCTCAAACCAAAAAGAGGTTATTAAAGGATGGTTCATAAGACTGTGGGTAATAGGGTCAGACATTACACCAGGCTCCCTTCAAGTGTTTGCCATTGTGCATGGCATGTGTCCCTTGGAACAGTATGCAGGTAAAATGTGCATCATATCTGGAATGTGTAAGTCATAGATGTGGAATAACAGCTATAACGATCTCATTCAGCTGGGCATAATTTTCAGATTATGTTGTTGTAACTCAGCGTCACAAGACATTTATGACTGGGAGAACTGAGATGAAAATATGGACTTGGAACAAAAAATGGTTCATCATGCCAAATGAAAGTGGTTGGGTTTTTATTTTCTAGAGAGCAAATCATGCATTCCTGCCATGGATGCTTTGGGGTTGCTGTGCAAGAAGCAGGCATCCTGCTGCAGTTCAGAGAACTGCAGGGGAAATATCTTCAAAGAACATAAACCTCCCAGTATGTCCTATTGCCAAAGGGAATATATGTAGGCATGTTGAGTTGAGAAAAGGTCTGAAAACATTTCAAAAAAACCTCTAAAAGTCAGACAGTTGCTCTCTTAATCTTAGCATGAAGCAAGGAAGAAAAAAACTATTTGCTAGGGTGTGGATTTAGAAAGGGTTGAAAATGTGTGAGAGATGTTATGATTCCCTTTTGTACATAGATAACATTCCTAAAGCAGTGGAGAGAATGTGACATTAGTCATATAAATTGATGTCTGTTGGAAAATGTTCTTCTGTCTCCATGCAAACCTGCCTTCAGAAAAGATTTGTGTTCATGTTTTTTACACACCTGGTCTTTATCCCACCTGCACACAGTCCCCTCCCGAGGTTTTGATTGATATTTAGAAGCAAACACTATAGAAATAATAACCAGTCCTCCAGTTCCCAGATTTCCTCTGCTGATATAAAAACCGTACCTAGGATCCAAATGGAGAAATCATAACCCCCAAAGTGACTTGTTGTTTTGAAACGCCCTTCGGAGGAGCTGATCCTCCTCTTGAAGTGCAGTGAAGCAGGAATTGGCCTTGGGTTCGTGAGTTGAGAAATGATTGTCTTTGGGTGGGACAAGTCTCTGTTTTGCTGTCACAGTCCTGTTCCTTCTGCAGAGCATTTTTTGGCCCTATGAAAGGCAGCATTTGCATGCTCCAACTTTTTTTCTTTAGGCAAAATAATTTTCCAGGCTTATCCTCTGTGATTTCCAAGGGGTGCTGTAAAACAGTATGCCAAGCCCAATTTAGACAAGAACTACTATCTCTGAGGTATTTTAGCTGATGTGCTTGGTAAGATGGTAGTTAAATTGCACCTGTGGGCTTATTATCTTGCCACATCACAGACCTCACTGTGGGCCTGAGATGATGCTGCATGAGTAAGATTTTTATTTCGCTCTTGTACCTATTATGTATGAGTCTGTTCTATAAGTCAGTGCTTGATTTGGCACGAGTGATCAGCTCTGATTAGAGCTGCAGATGTAGAGGGAAGAGCAAAGTTACCTCTAGATCTTGATTTATTGACTACATGTATCTCCTTATAGAACATTACAGCCTTAAAAACTACGAGGCAGTGTAGGGAAAAGCTGCATTAAAATAATGAGTTTTCTGAGAGATGCAGCTCGTGCTTTAGGACTTCATTTGTTGCACTGTCATAGCAAAGGATGCAAGAAAACTTTCAGTTACTAGTTCAAATAAAATCAGCTCAGCTTGGTGACAAAATAAATCAACCTCAGGCCTCAGGCATATGACAAACAGCAATTCCAGTTGAGACCTCCATTTCTTTCTGATGAGACTGTCAAACATTATTAAAAAATCATGAACACAATTTTTTTCTGTAAACAAAGAACACTTCATTATAATATCTGCCAGCTGATCTTCTATGCCCAGCATTTATCAGCAATGAAAATTAAATGCCTTTCCTTGAAAAATAAAATAAAAAATAACGGAATGTAGGGATTTTGTACATACATAGAAGGTCCTGGATATATAGCTTGTACATTTATTCTGCTGCAAGCATCTTTTTTAATCAAAATAAATCTCCATTTCTCAGCTTTTAGGCAAAAAGCTCTACTCCAGTAAAACTCAGTTCAATTATAACACTTCATTACAGCAAACAAAAAGCTCAGTTCCCTAGAGAAGCATAACATTAAGAATGACGAGTTGTTTTCTGTTTTATTACCAAGTGTCTGTAAATGGCTCAGTACTGAACAAATTTCTTTTAATTTTTGCGCATATTAGGATTATCTATCCTTTACTAAAATAGTTTTTAGATCTCTGCCAGAACTTGAAAGACCAGAAAGCAATCCTTCTAGACCTCAGCCTTGTTATTGTAACACAATGTTTTCCAGTGTTTAGAGCTTTTAGTTTTTTAGTGACTTGCAACTTCTTTTCACATTTGAAAATATAAGCAACATTTGTTATTTATTTAGTGCTCCTAAGTATTTCAGCATAATGAAAATACAGAAAAAAATCTGAGCCCTATCTCAGTTGAGTGTGAGAGTGTAGCCATCCCAATGTGACTGATGGAAATCTTCATGGGAATCCCTTTGCAGATCTTCTCATTCACTATTCAGCTATAAAGGGAATCAGAGTTTGTTCTGACATTTTCTGAGGAGCCTTTCACATCAACAATAACAACTTTTCTTTCTTTCTGCTACTCATCCCACACTGGTGGATTTTTTTTCATCAGCTGCCAGGAAAAAGAGAATGAATTCCTCTCAATGAGTCCCATTGTCTAGAATAATCTGAAGACATAGGACTGACTCAAGGGTATCCCAAAATCTGCTTCCACATCCTATCCCAAATGTTGCTCAAGGGAAAGCCTTCAAAGGACTTTTCCCTGCCGTAGCACAGATATGGTCCTGAAGGTCCGTAGGTGCTGTAGTTCTCATCCATCTCTTGTATCAAGACAGCTCAGTTCATGAAAAGCATGAGGCTTCCAACTGTACCAGTGCCAGGGATTTGAGGGTCCAGCTGCTGGAGCTCGTGAGGCCAGGAGATGAGTTGCTGTCTGCACGGTCTCTTTCCTTCCACCGCACTTCATTCCTCCTACGGCCGCTGCGCTCACACGTTCACACCGTCTCTCACACTCACCCACTCGCTCTTCAGTGGATTAACACTGACATTCTTCTTGGAAAGAATGTGTTCTCCAGAAGCTCATGACTGTGATGTGTGGCTGTTTATAAATACCAGCATGTTGAATGGTTTTCCTGCTTTGCAAAGGAACATTTCCTAATTCTGCAATGGGATATTGTGTTTTATCCAGCAGTTGGATGTTTTGTCTGGGTGGATTTTGCAGTGGCTCCAAAAATTTCTTACAAAGTACCACAAAAACTCCTGCTCTTGCAATTCCACCTCGATGCTAAATTAGGAGGAAACTGTTACCCTTGCGCCAAGTATAAGGAGAGCCTCAGACATTAGCAGGAACTGACCCCTGATGGATCCAAGCGACTTTAGGAAGACCTTTTCTCAGTGTGCCACCTTGTTAGCAGTGACTGGGGACACAGGCATAGTCAAGGTTTTAAAAGACACAAAATATTTTAATACAGCGTTATGTGGACCTGGATAAAATTAATGACAGCTGTTTCAGATGTCAGATATTGTGTTATCTCCTCTTTTGTTTCCACTGCAGCTTTCTGTAGTGTGATGCCAGAGATGTTCACCATCTCACTGTGCTGTGGGTAAATGACAGCTGCTAAATCTGACATACATTCTGATTTAAGCTAAATTTTCCCAGGACACTGGAAATGCATTTGCAAGTTATTTTCCCTCTTCCAGGCATTTATGCTCATTTTCTTAGGTTTTAAGTGTATGTCATTTTAACTGTAAGTAGCAGAAGCGGGGAACTAAGATGCAGTGTTTTCTGTTTTCAGTGCACTGCTCTACCCACAAATAGTATATTATAGGAAGCCTTGAAAAATATTTTCCATTTTCTGCTAGAAGGGTTCTCTTGTATTTGGTTCCCACCATTTTTCAAAAGGAATCCAAAGAAACAAGAGACCTCAGGCTATACTGGAAAAATATTCTTAGTACAAAACAGTTTATAAAAAGAAGTGGTATGAACATATGAGTTGGAGGGAGGAGAAAAGAAAGATAACTAGAAAATATTAAAGAAAGGGACAATTTTAGCAAGTCAGTGTACAAGGTATGAAAACTCTGGTTGCTAGGAATTTTTGGAAGGAAGATACTTGTTTATATAATACCTCAGGTGACAACTCACCTACTCCCTCACCTTGCTATTCATGTGAATATCTGAGAAGACCTACAAAAGAAAGCTAATTCAAGAGCTGGAGTTGTTGTGGCACAGAATCCTTTACCACCACTGATCTAACCCAGCAGTCTGGGAATTGTTAGTATAATGTTCTAGATAACTGATCTTAACTAGTGTGGTTTGGGGAACCAGGGGAGTTAAGTGTACTGATTTCATGAAGAGTTTATATGCTTCAGCCTGTGCATGTGAAGATTATTTATAGAGTTAAGTCCAAGAAAGCTGTTTAGTCTGGGAGAATATGGAAGCCAATGGGGAACAGAACAGTGATCAAGACATGATACCTGGGGTAAACAACTTCAAGGGAGTTAAAATTAACAATAACTCAATAATCAGTTGGGAAAATGCTATTTTCCAGGCCCTGGGCAGTTACACAGCTGGCTTGCCAAGTCTGAGAGCCTGGAGATCAAAAAGAATATGAATCTTAAAAGGACTGTGTTGGAACAAGAAAGGAGGGAGTGGGCTGTGAGCAGCTGCCTGGGGATGAGAGGAAGAGTCTGAAAAAGGCAGGGAATGCAGCTGAGCCCAAAGGTGGAGGTAACAGACTGGGAAAATGAGGGCTGAAACTCACCCCTGCACAGAGCTTATTTCAGCAGCAGGTGGAACTAAGTCCAAGGGCACTTGGGCATATTGTAACGAGAAATACCCGATTACCATAGGGATTTGCACTGATAATCAGGGTTTTGATGGACTTTGGTTTTCATTGAACAGCTAAGAGGGCAAACTAAAACTGGATTTTGGAGATCAAATTCCCTTATAGTTTGAAATTCACCCTTTTCTGTGCTAGTATTTCCCTGAATTAGCCAGACTGTTCTTTCTATGCAGTGGAGAGATTTCCTGTCAGCTTTACTTAAAAGAATGTGTAGAGTGCTAAGGTCTTTGTTCATCAAGTTCTGTTCATCAAGCTACCACATGCTGGCTGAGCTGCAGTAATAGCTGGTGTTTCTGTCTATTATTGGCTGGTGGAAAAAGAAAAGTCTTCACAATATGCTTAAATTCTAAGTAAAATAATTTCTTTCATTGAAATAGTCTGGTAAGTGTCTTTTGGTTAAACTTCTATAGAGAACAGATTTTGCTTGAACATGATTTGTTTTCTCTTCCTCTTTTCCTCTTTTTCCTCTTTTTCCTTCTTTGTTTCCTCTAACACTGCTCCTAAGCCATGCAGGCTAAGACAAGCCTTATTCAGCCCTCTGGTAAATTGTGATCATCCACATGCAACACTTCTCTGCAGTCAACATTACGTCTCCAAACTCATCTCCTGGCAATTATATTCAAAAACAGTAAAGTTTTCTACTGAAAACAAAAGTTTGTTGAGACAACAGCATGTAAGTACAAGCACTGTCTCTGTGGGATGAGAGTTTATGTTTGGAATGACTCTTTTATCTTTGTAGCTTTGAAAACCTTAATAAATATTTTGGAAGTTGTTTCCCTGACCAGAGTTTGTTTGGGATTTTTTGAAATCTCCCTGTGCTGCCTCCCACAGATCTGTGTTGTCTCTCTGCTATGGGTGATCAGCAGAAGGCTCCATGGAGCAAGGAGTGTCATTATCTTTGTGTTTCAGTGAGCTGGCCACCCCATGCTACAAAAATATTTTCTATAAAACAATAACAACAGCTCATTCAAGTGGCATTCACTTAAGTATTGAATTATTGCTTTTGAATTTGGAATTTCTTCCTCAGATCTTCAAGAAAATACTACTTTTTCGAGAAGAAATCGCTCTGCAGTGCCAGAATGATATCCCACAGCAGAACAGGGACCACTAGGTATTGACTTCCATGTTGGAGTGTGTGCAGTTGGAAAAACAAACCCCTAACTATGTTTCTGTCTAGTTTGCTGTGCAGTGACTAACAGACCTTTATGGGGTAGCTGACTCCATTCCCTCTCTCCTCAACCAAATGGATGTTGTGTTATAGGCACACGTCTGCCCCAGTCTGTGCCAATGTGGGCTGTGTCCAAATCCACCCATGGATTAATGTTAGCACAGAGAATTGAGCAATGCAGGAGCTGGGGTTTTTCCATCTCTGTAGAGAACTAGTTTAATATATCCATTGAAGATAAAGCTGTGCTGCTCATACAGCAGGGGATTATCAAGTCTATCAGAAATACTGTGCCACAGAGTTTTCCGAGCGATGTATTATCGTTGTTCATCTGCCTCTTCAAAATTAACATCCACCTGAGCAACTCTGCATCTTGGCTAAAGGCCAACCATGTCCTCAGCCCAAGACAGGGAAAAGGAAGGCTCAGAACTGCTCCCAAGAAACTGCCATCACAATGGAGGCACTGACAGCCTCCTGAATCCCATGGGAAGGCCAGGTCTTAAATTGTCACGGATTTCCAGCTTTGATTTGTTACTCACCAGGATCCTCACTGGAAGAAACATGATGTGGAGTTGGGAAAAGTGAGTCTTGAAGGGTGACTTAAAAAAAAAAAAGATGGCATTAATGGTTCTGGCTTTGCATGGGACTCAGAGAGACCCTACTCTGATCCCCAGCCCAGTGGGCTCAGTGAGTGAGCAGGGCTGGGGAGTCACCCGTGAGTGCAGTATTTGAACATTCAAATACCCTGAACGAGCCATAAACCTCAGTGACCTTTCCCCACGCACAAAGACATTTGTGTAGGGGCTGCAAACATGGGAACAGTGTCTTCTGCAGCACCAGTGGATGCCAGCTGAGGGGTGTGAGAACGGGGAGCAGCATGTCTGGATTCAGGGAAGTTCATTGTGTTCTATCAATAGTTATATTCAGGATTTCTGCTGCAATTTTACTTTCATTCCATCTACAGCTTTTGACCCTTTCCCATGAATTCTCTTGCTTTTTTACTACTCTTATTCAGCATAACAGGGCCAAGCATTGTGTTTGGTTTTCAAATGTAGCAAATTGTTTGAACTCACCATCCTCTTCCTTGTGGAAAAAACAAGATTACAAATAAAGAAAGAAACATTTTTAATTATTGAAAGTGCTCAGCATCTCTGACTGAAATCATTTGGCATCTTCCCATTGACATGATGATGTTTTATAGCTGGATAAAGGACAGGAAGTTATGTATAATGGTTAAATATACATGTTTTTTTAAAATCTGTGCCTTGTTGGAAAGTGACATAGAATGTTGGTGACAGAAATAAGGGTTAAACAAACATCTGAATAAATAAATCAATGGTAATATTCTTAAATAGGTAGGATGAGTTATCGGGAACTTCATAACAGCTTGCTGAAGGTATTTAAGACTCTAAATCCACTTGTAAATGTCATTTTAAATTTTGACAAGAGGAACAATATATTGTCTATTACCAGAAGACAGTACATGAGCAGGATCAGAAGAGTCTACTTTCATGTTTCATTCCCAGTACCTCACTGAACACAGCACCTTGATATGTATGAAACAAAAAGGTCTTCATTTTGATCTATAATTTTACTGCAGGACAGAGGGAAGGCTGTCCTAGCTCCAATGAAATTCTAAAATGTCTTTTTACACAGCTATCTAATACTACTCACACTCACTGATTATCAAGGTAAAATTGTATTTGCTCTGCTTTCTGAGAGCCACTCTCAGAAAAGGTACTCACAGAAAGAAATCACTTTCATCCACTTACACTGTTTTGACAATCTGGCTCCCTGTTCTATCCCCAAATTGTTCTAATGTGATCCACAGGATAGAAAGGCAGTGTCTCTGTCCTTGCATTTTCCAGCACATATTCCAGCAACCTTGTGTCATAAGCAAATAAATCCAACAATGTATATTATTACCTCTCACTGTGCTGTGTCTGCTCTCCAACATTACTTCATAACCCACTGAGTTTATCAGGGGATTTTTAGAAGGCATTTCTGTAAATGCTGGTCAGATGTAATTCCACTGAACTAAAAGAAATATTTTTTGACTTTGTGCTGCTCTGTGTCAAAGCCAAATTCATGTCTGTGTAGACATTATTTCTTACTTTTGCCAGATGAGACAGTGATACAACAATACCAGTGTCTCTGCATTCCTCATGTTTAGGGTTCAGCAAGCTCTTACTAACATGCTGTTATTTGTCTCTAAGAAGCATATCAGAGGTGAGATAACCAATGCCAGGATTCACTTTTGTAGAGCCTAAAGTCTTATTCATTACAAATATGAATTAGTGATTAGTCAGAAATCTTTGCACTGGGACTGTATCTACCTTTGCATCTTGTTTCTTTTATTTGCCTTGTATTCAGCTTTTGTACCAGGGGTTCATCTCCCTCTAAGATTTCCTAGTTCCATCCAAATGATGGTTTGCCTCATATGAATTGGTTTTGAACTGTTCTGTAGATCCAAAGTGAAAATTCTTATCTGTCTAGATGGTAGAAAATAATTCTTTCTATGCAGGGAAACTGGATTCATGGATTGCAGCTGCTGAAAAATTATTATTGACAATAAACTAATCTAGATCCTATTTCTTACATCAGTCTGTTACTCATAAATGGAGCAGGCTCAGAGGAAAATTAATCACATTGTCCTAAGCTCTACATTAACAGATGTGCTCTTCCTTCATTAGCTTACAAGTAAGAGGGGCAACTCACTCCATCCTTCTCTGCTGCTCTGCCTCTGTGATCCAGACTCTGTGAAGCTAAAGGTCACTTGTATCAGTCAGAATTAGAAGCCCAAATGTCTTTCTAGCTGCAAGCAATGCCTTTAATGGAAATGAAGAATGCAAAATCTAAGTCTTGATAGACAGAATACTCCAACGTGGCACATTCGGCAGCCAAATATACTGTCAGTGTTAACGGTGTTGGAACGGAGATGCAAAATTGTTGAGGCAAACAAGCTTAATAGTTAAATTACATTATGCCTTTTAAAAGGTTTTGTTCTGTTTTGGTGCTTTTTCTGTGGCTCATTCAGCACAAGTCTTGTTGCTCTCTTGGCGATTTAAATTATATTCAGTACCTCTCATTTTACTGCTCATTAATACTCATTCCTTACAATGAGAAGGTCTCACATCTGCACACTTCTTTACACCTCTTCTGCTAATGAGCACTTGCTTATTATGCAGGGACTGTAGAATTCCTTTCAATACTAACATGAGGTAGAGAAGATACTTTAAGATGTGCAATATGAGATCCTCATAATTGTAAACCTTTTTTAATAAAAGTAAGCTTGAATGACAGGGGTTTTTACATGGTGCATTGTTCCCATAACTTGCCTGTTCATTGCTGTCTCTTGATTTAAAGCTTTGCAAGTACTCAAGCACCACTCTGACAGTAAGAAATTGATGTCATATTGTCTGTGGGATAATTTAGTTTTCTCCAAACTCCTGGAGGTCCAAAGGAATTAATCCTGCAGACCTACTTGTTCACATGACTGAGGGCCTTGGAGTCTAGCGCTCCAAGGAACTCCATTTCCATCCTGCTGCTCTCCGTACGTGAGTGTGAACTTTGGGAGAGCCATAACCCAGCCTGTCATGCTACAGCTTGGCATTTCAGCCTCACATTTCATTTTTATTGAAAACTTTCCAGGGCATGTGATCCTGCAAGCTCTGGTATTAAGCTGCTTTAACACTGGTCTATGAAGTCTTCTTAGTTAGCCCTTTAAAATGACAAAGAGAAGCAATATGCTGGGACCTGATCCTTCCACTTCAGCATTTACGCCTCATGTTCAGAGTAACTTGAGTCCGGTGCTCAGCTGATAGACTAATACATAGTTCAACCACACAATGAAAGCAGAATCTGGGCATTTATTTACACCTGTATGACATTTGTATAATTTATATAAGCTCCCATGACCCTTCTGTGAATGTTGGTGTTCATGTAATTACTGACCAAAATTATCTTGCCCATAAACTGGGTGAACTGTGTATAAATCCTTGATGTCAGGGAGTAGGATTCTGAAATGTAAGTTATATAACATGCAGAAGAAATTACTGTTGCCAGAAAAATGATTGATTCACTAAGTTCTATTTAGCTTTTAATTTATAACAAACTTGCCTAATCTCAGTTTCTGTAGCTTCTGTTAAAATATTAAATAACGTTATATCAAATACATCCCCTGCGACATTAAAGGGAATGGAAAGTTTAGGCACACATTAATTGGATTTCAAAATGTGGCATAGACCTTACCTAATTTAAAGATCCTTAGAACAATGACATTTATGCTTTAATTAGAGCAAATGAAAGCTGTGCTGCACACTTTTAAACAAACAATTTTCCTTGTGGGACTTGGCCTTTCTGCCAAGGTGCACATTTCCCTACACTGTGGCCTACACCAGTCTTCTTCCCCTGGCAAAACTGGCTTCCTGGAGATGGACACTGCCAAACCAAAACACAAGAATGAAAAGCATTACAAAAATCAAGCAGACAGTATAGGCAGCCTTAAAACCAGGCTTTGTCAAAACAGACTGGACTTTCCCAGGAAAATGAAGTAATTTATTTCTCCTTAAAGAGAACACATTAAAATGACCAGATATGTTCCAAAACCAACAACAACAGTTTAAGATGACAAATGTTATTATAATGATCCCTATCACTCTGGTATTCTAATCACTGCACATATGTTTAAAATGGAAAACATCCAAATCTGCAAAGAAAAAATTGACATGAGCTAAAAAACCCTTTCAAAATCAGATAGATTAATAGATCTCATTTACTTTAAAGGTATTCACAAACTGTTATAAAAACCAGATTGGTCATAAGACTCTAAGTTGTTACCATATGCATCTCACAGACTCTGTGTTATGTTCCTTATGCTGGCAAACTGACTAATGATTTCAAGACTGTTCCCCAGACAAGAACATGACAATTTGTGTGCTGTGCATTAAAGCACTTTGTGCTCTGCAGCAGAATGAGACATAAATTTTGTGGAAGAATGTAGTTGTTCTTTCACAATCTGGTCTGGGAAAAAGGAAATTGAGTAGCAACTTAATATATATTTAAAACTGAGAATCTCACTGAATGCGGATGAATGATGTAATATGTAAATACCAGACTTGTATTTGCTTTCATTTTACTTCTTTAACCTTTTAGTGCTGTGGTCACAATCTCAGTATTTCATTATCTTGCAGGTTTTCATAGCCCACCCTTTGGCTGTTGTTTTATGTATGTCTGTTGTTTTTCTGCAATTTGACAGAGTTTGGAGGCACTTGGGACCATTGGATCAGCAGAGGAGGCAGGTAGACCTGTTGATAATAACAGCAATTTGTTTGTTTACTCTGAAACCTAATGGCACTAATTGAAAATGCCAATATTGTCAAAAATTCAATAATTTTGTCAATGATAAGCACGGGTATTTGCAAAGACAGCAAAAATATTATTTTTAGAAAGATGATCATAAAATAAAATTGCAGTTTCTTAGGGAATTCTAGCATGTCTAGTATTTTCTTCAGTATCAGTTTAAAACTCCTAACTCTTAGGTGAGGGGCCACTGTGGCAACAATACATTCAAGTCCAGAAAGCTGTGGTGACTTGCGTATTTAATAGGACAGAAGTATTGGATACTAACTTTTGCAATTTGTCCTATTTTGATTTCTATACTAAAACATTATTATAATATATTGCAAAAGGTTAAGCCAGATACATAAGGATGGTTGATAAAACTAAATGATTTTTTTCTGGTTGAAATTATTTTGATATGACTGAAATAAAATTTGTAAGTAAATAATGTTTCCAGGTTTTTTTCCAAAACCTTTTCTGGGGAAAAAAACCCTCAAACATACAAAAAAAGCCAAAAAACCAAAAACCCTGTTTCAAGGGAACACTTTGATGAAACTGCAGATTCTGGAAAAAGCTGTTTCATTCAAGAAGTGTCATCAACCTCTATCTTGGGGCTCATTTGGGCAATTTAATGCATACAAAAGCTAACACTTGTAATCAAGAAGAAGTAGCGATATATTTTTTAAAGGGAAATTCATTTTGGAAAACACTAGAACTGTAACGCTCTAGAATGTCTGTGGCATCAGGCCAAGTACTTGATATTAGCTGCTAATTGGAACTCAAATTCTTACTCCTTTTAGTGGTTCTGTATGCCTGAAAAGAGATGAACCCAGGGCAGCTCTGTGCAGGACTGGATGCTGCAGGAGACCCTTAAAAGCGTTCCTATAAATGGTTACACCTCATTAGCAAGAGGTGCATGTCTAATGTCCAAATCCTGGTAGAACAGAAAGTCAGAGTTCATTTATCTTAGACTTTAACAGCCCCAAGCATCAGCAGAAAGCCCAAGTGGGCAGAGAACATGTTCCTGTGCTCCTCTGAACAAAAGTGATGATGCTGATGAGCTATGCAGGGGATGTCAGGCAATCTGGAAATGAATCTCAAACTCCATGTGATCCCATGGTGAGGGAAAGACATGAATTTACTGAGTATTATTTCTTCTTCCTGGCAGTGAAGACATGAATAAATGAGCAGTTACCACTGAGTTCTTCTCCTTTATTTAAATCCTGAGACATGCCTCTCAGCATCACACTTGAGAAATTAGAAAACCACTGAATGACACCATTTAATTGTGGGTACTTAGACCTCCATTTGACTGTGGCAGAGTTTCATTTCTGAAGATACAATGCAGAAAACAAGAAAATTTATAGTTAATCTGTACATAAAAATATGGGGCAAATAAAACATGAGCATGAGAAAAACCACTGATATTTTAAAGAATTCTCTTTCTTCCCTGTTTCCACTATGCTGCTGTAGCACAACTCAGCAGAGCTGGCTTTGCATGTGTGGCTGTGTGTTCCAAGAGATGGTTAGGTGATTAGTAATTCAACATGACCTTGAATTCCATCACCCACAGGCTGGTAATCACACAGCTTATGTCTATTTTGCTATTGCTTTGGGCAGGAGAAGATAGAAGGATTTGCCTTCTTTGTGAATACTTGAGCAGCAGGGGCTAATCTAATTCCATATGGTATTAATAGAACTTCACCTTTTTTTTTTTATTGTTTTATTTTTATACTATTCGAGTAATGTCCAAGAACAGCATTTGATATTAGTCATGGTAGTATGAAAACATTGTCAGTATTTTTTTCCATGAGAAATACTTCAAGAGAATATGCATTTTGCAGATGCTACTCTTCAGGACACACACCTATTATTTGCTCACCTGTGCTCAGGGGTAAGGCAGTGAGAAGTAAAATAATCACCCAAAACACATACTGAAGAATATGTTCATTGGGAATGAGAATAATAGACTGTCCTACCGTGGGAAAACGCAGAGTACTCGGTCCTATTTTTCATGATTCTTGGTCATTTCAGGATGAGATTCTCAAAGGTCCAGTTTGCCCAGGCTTTCTGGAGATCCTGAATTCATTGAGGTGGCTGAGGGTAAATAGGGGAATGCAGAACTTACCATTCTGCATTTTGGCATCGGCCAATGTCAGAACTGTGTACACATTTCTCATTACCAGACCTTGACTGTTCCAGAGGTGACTCTACCCACGTGCCTCTGCAACATTCAGCAGCTTTCAGACAGCTGTATCATGACTAGGAAGTCTTACTGTTCTTTATGAAAATCATCTGTTTCAGGCAACAGGAGCAGCAGAGGAAACATTAGACTGATGCTGAGTATGATTAAAGGCAAATTTAGACAAGGACCAGCTGTGTCCAGCACTGTTGCAGGAAGTGCTGGGGGAAGTACTTTCCTGTGATCCCATAGTATTACTTATGCCCTGACTAACCACATTTCATGCAGCTCCTGCCTGCATTTACTCGGTGCTCTGCTCTGTCTCCATCATACACAGTCACTCCACAGACACTGGGGATGTAATTGTAACACAGGGGAAAACATGTAGCCCTGTCCAGACAGATACAGCTGCACAGCCTTAACATCCTCCCTCCTGGGGACTGGGAATTAACATAATCTCTGTGGTAGCTCCAGTGCACCAAGGGCATTTCTCTAAAATCCTGTTCTCAGATTTTGCCTTCCATCACCGTTCAATACTCTAATTGATAGATGGTAACTTTGAGGTGAAGCACAACGTGCTTAGAATGGGAAATCCCTGACAAAACCTGTAAACATCAGTTACAAAAAGATAATTCATAATAATAATAATAATACGCATTTCTCCTTTTGGTCTCTCTGGCTTTATCTGTCTTTCTGCCTCACACCAATGGGCAGAATAAAATGCATCATGAAACAGGCAGTAGGAAAAAACTATGTCCTGCTTACACACCACGAGCAAAGCTTTAAGGGTATTTCCTTTCCAAGTCAGCTGTGAGCATGCTGCCCTGGAGTGAATTCCATGTGCACTCAGGCAAAAATGTTGCTCTGTAGCGGCTCTTTTGGAAGTGTCAATTGGCCCATGAGCCAAACAGGAGAAGGCCAAGGTATCATCCTAGCCCTCATCACATTCCATTCTGCATTATGGTGACAATTGTGAAACAGCTAACTATTTTTTATTCTTGTTTTCTTAGTGAAGCATGAGTGGGTAAAGGAAGATGGTGATTTCCCCGCTTCCATATCCCCAAAATTCATTTGTCTAGTATCATCTGGGAGCATTATCTTCAACAAAACTCTGTGGATGTGAAACACTAAGACACAGTGAATTCAGATGAGCTCAACACAGTAAAAATGCATTTCAGTCTCTGGATACTCAGGCTATTTTGTGACAAATTCGCTCACGATTTTGTCCAGTCCAAAGCACACACCTTAGGCAATGCTGTTCCACAGCCTTTTCTTCACCAGCATTCATCTCAGCTGCCCTGCAGTTCTATTTGCACTGTACCATTACCTCCTACCCCCAAAGATGCAGCTACCAAACAGGAACCTGTGTGCCAACTCCACTGTTTAAAATCCTGACACTCAGCCTCCTGTTTGAGGGGATCAATACATGATCTGGCCTGGATGGATAGAAATTAACTGATATGACATTTTACAATTAATCCAGAACACTGGGCTAATGTTAAGAGTGGTTTTAAGAATGCAGATGAAATCTCCTACAACAAGAATTCCCATAGTAGCAGCTTGCTGGAAGCTGCAAGAGTACAGCAGAGGGAAGTATAACTCAGTATATGCCTTGTCTTTACCTTGTTTTCTTAATTGTTGCAGAGTTAGTGGACATTGTCAGACACAAAATGCTCAGCCAGGTGGATCTTCAGTCTGATTAGTTGTTACACGTTGGCAACTGTTTTTAATATAAGTATACTAGTACACTTTCTTTTATATGTTAGCAGATGTGGTAAAATAATTCTATTATATTTGAGGTGATCTGGAAGAATGGATAAGAAAGAAAAGTTCTCTCTGGCTGTATATTCATCTATTCAAGATGGCTGTTCCTTCTTTGTTAATGCAAATGTGAGAACCAGAAAGCATATGGTACGGGATGCTCCGTCACTTTTAAAGCACACTTTTCCTAATGCAGAAATGAATTATGCTGCATTCCATAATTCAGGGATTAGATGTTTTTGAACAGAATTATGCATGTACTGCCTGGTCTTTGAGACACAGGTACATGTGTTCAGTTTGTCTATTTCAGAAATAAAATGAAGTAGGAAGCTACCAAAACTGTTTCATGCAAGCCCTTTAAATAAACGGGTCTGCTGAGAATTTGCATAATATCTTACTTGTGAAATGTAAAATGTGTTCATAAATCATAATTCAATTTATAAGACAATTAAATGCATGTGTTTCCGTTCTTTTATGGTTCTTGGAAATTGTTATCTTATGTATCTGGAGAAAGAGAGGCTAAAGAAAGCAGAGAAGAATTAGAATAGCATTAGCATTACAACAGAGGGCAAATATCAGACAGTCACTTCCTTCACATATTTGTTTTTTCTAGCTGCCCTGTGCACAACTGAAATAGCACAGCATGCTTCAAATTCCTCATAATTCTTATTTTCATTAGGACACAGATTGCCTTCTATGGCTCATGGGACTCAGATGGCTTTGCTGCAATTAACTGTGAGATATTTTCTGCCATTTTAGTCTCTTTGCAGCTTATGATACTCAGTAAATCTCCCTGATGAGATAAAGAAAACTCTGTAAAGAGGAGAGAATGTTGTTTATAAAACTTACCAAAATACTCTTCATAAATTCTCCCTGTAAACAAGGCAAAGGCCTCCCTCAAACTGGCAGCAGTACTTTTCTAATACACCATGTTCTTGAAGTACACTTTCCAAACTGCATTGCCATAAATGTAAATGTGTCCTGGTCCTACTGCGAGTTTTATTGTACGTCTGAACATATCAATCTTTCGTTGATTACAAATAGATCAGTTCTAGAAATATTGTAAAACTAGATATCATGAACCGAGAGAAGAAATACTTTTGTCAAGATGTGTGGTGTGGATGTTGCATTACTTGAGTCCTGACATTTTATTACATTCGCAGACTTTGTAATAGAGCAGATGGGGCAGCAGGAATCTGGGAAACAGGCAGTTTGGTTTCATGCTGAGCAGTGAGTGGAAAAGGGCCTTTTTCCTGTGAAAGACCAGCTCTGGTTTTACTGTTCATTTTCACTAAACTGATTAATCTTTTAGTCTGGCTACTATTATAGGACTAATGAGTTGGGGGCGTGCCACACAGTGGCAAAACTTTTACAGAAAGCCTTCACTTTGCTGGAGCTTCTAGTGATGTAGCTTAGGTCAGGCCCTTTTTTCTGAAGGTGGAAAGAGGTAAATACGTCCAGGATTCTCTACTGACTTGGAACTCCATTTCTGTTCCTCCAACCCAGCACGTCTCACTTGCTTCATGCTTTAAAAATAACAATAATATCCCAATTGAAGTAGACCAGAAATGCATGCCTTCAAAAGAAAAAGCTTTTAGTTCAAAATGAGATATACGGCATTTAGGGGAAAAAAGGCTTGACTTGTGTAGTTCTGATCTTGGTGTCAGTTTGCTGATTCAGGCCCCAGTGCTGTTTCTGGGATCTGTCTTTGTGTTCATGTCTTGGGTTTATGTAAGTAGACCAGTATTGTTTATTGCATTTTGATTTTTTACCCACTTGCTTCACAGAATGATTTAATTAGGTATGCACGGTGAAAACTATATTCACAGATGTTCTGTGGTCAGTTCTGCCTGAGGTAAACACCAACAGCTTCTATCAGCTTAATGATGTCTATTGTTGGCAGTGTTTCTGTCAGAGAGTGAGGTTAATGTCAGGAAATAAAATAAAATCTGCTTAGTAAACATTGTAAACCAAACAGGTTATGTGTTAATGTGCTTGCACCAGCTATTCCTCTCTTAGGCTTTATAATCAAGTTTCATTGTTTAAATTTTGGTTGTTCATATATATAATGTATACAAACTTCGAAGTAGCTGGAAATGATAGAGCTGAAGAGATAAAAGGTGTCTGTCAGGTGTTTGATTCCCAGTCCAGACTTCTGCTAGCATAGGAACACTTGTCTGATCTCAGTTACATTTCTTAGGTAAGAGACATCTGCCACAGCCATTTCACCTTTAGAAGGGTTTCTCTAATACTCAATGTCATTTTCCCTGAAGGGGAACCACTACAGAATTTAACAGCAATAGCTGTACAGAACATCACAGAAATTACATTTCTATACCTCGAGGACTGAATAGAGATTAATATAACTAACACATTCCTATCAAGGTATTTTATTGCATTTTATAGGAAGAATACAATTTTCTCTTAAATTATATGGGATAGTTTAAAGAACAGGGTTGTAATTTCTTTAACAAATGCTTTTAAGACCTTCCTATGATAGTTCATGTTTTAAATTTCATCCTTTTCTCTATAGCTTATTTAGGCAAGTGTGGTCACCCATACGTGACGATACAAATTAAAAAGGGCACATAATGTTCCGGTTCCAAGTACCTGGGTGGAATGTGTTGTTTAATATACGTATATCATACTCTCCCAAAGTATCAAAGACTTTTGGATGAATCGAATGCAATATATTAACTCAATTACAATGGAAACACAGATCAAAGAATGTAGCTGGGAGGTCTTATTAAAGTATGAGACTTTATTAAAATGTCACTGCTTTTGATTATACTGTATTAAAGTGTCTGAAATTTCACTTCTTCATGTCCCCAGAAAAGAAAATATTACCGGGGAACTGTACGTTCAAGGTTTCAGACCTTGTTTTTCAATGTTGTTATTACAGTGAACTTGTATTGGTAAAAAACAACAAAGATCTTTTTTATCTTTTTCTTGACACTGAATATATAATCTCATTTACTTCAATTTATTGCCTTTTTCTTTTGTGATTTTTGTTTCTGGACTTTACTCATTCACATTCATCTTGAAAAGACTTCAGTTTTTCAAAGGAAGTAATACTCCCCCTACTTTTCCTCTATTTAAAAAAAAAAAGAAATTTAGAAATTATTAGTTCATGGCATGGGATGAACACACAGAAAGGTGCCATGTCCAGGTTGAGTTTTCAAAGGAAAACCATTAACAGGGAGCATTTTCAGTGCGCTGCAGTGCTCAACTGATACATTTCTGCTTCTGAACACACATGTATGCTGAGCACTGCTATCAGTGGTAATAACCCTCTAAATTGGAAACAATCATTGTAAAGACATCTAACAGACATTCTCTGGTACGTAATAACAAGATTGAGATAAAAATCACTTTTCTTAATTCGTTTACTTTCCTGTTGCTACACATCATGTCAACACTTGTTTGTAATTATATTAAAATGGTGACGAACCCCCTGTTGTGAGGCAGGAACAGAGTAAAGTTTGCATATTGCTGTCTTGCATATCCATCCTACTTTGTGCTTGATACAGCACTGTTTAGTCTCTCTGCAAGTGCAAGGGTAGAGTCCAGCACTGTCCCTGCTTTTGTTGTGAGGAGCCCCATTCTACACAAATTACGCTTTCAAGGTACACAGCTTGGCATAAACTTGGAGAAACATGAATTCAGTAAACAAATTGATTTCCTGCTTTACTGTGTATGTCTTCTTTGCATTACACAGAGAGGAATGCACAGAGCATGCATTTTCAACATGACTAGAATGTCATTTTAAGAGCAGTGATGGTTTTTCTCTACAGTGAGCAGTGTTACAGATCTCACCAGAGATACAGAAAGGCTCAGGATGAGATAACAAGGAAGTAGTTTATTACAGATAGAGAATAATTCCATTCATTTATGGATTGTTTCAGGGATTCTGAAAGACTTTGCTAATACTGCCTATTAAGATAGAGAAGATGGGGAGGAGAAAAAATCAATTCATTTCTTAATCTATTTAAGTGAACAAAGAATTGCGTGTGAAACCGAACAGAAAGAGTCAACAAAGCTCACAGCAAACAAAAAAGAAAAGAAGCTTTATTTTTGCATAATTATGTCTGAATCACAGTAGATTTGACAGAACCTGTTCCATTCTAAGCCCTAAGGTCTTATTTAGGCGGAGCACAACATCAAATACCCTGGCTGTAACGTGCTTTTTCTGGGCTAATCTAACATCTCATGGGATATCACGCACAGGGACAGCACAGGCAGTTGAATGGTTTTGTTGGTTTATATTCAGTCGTCGTAGGACTTATTCCATATGCTTGTTGGAAGCTGTGATAGCACACTGTCAGATCTCTGGGGTTTTTTTTTGGGGGGTGGCTTCTTTATCTCTAAAACAGAAATGAAATAAGAAATATTACTGCTTTTCTGGTAAGGGAGATATAAAGTTTAACTCCTAAATACTTGTATATGTCTTCAGGGGACACTTCAGAAGTGCCTAATACTATAAGTTATGGTTTTATAAGGTATTTTACTATCATTACAGTATTAGGGGTTTGATCCTTTAACCTTTATGCATGTATGTAACTTGACATAATGGAGGCTCATTGAAAAGCTTTCCTGAGCAGCATTAGCTGTGCAATCTGAGCACCAGACTTTATAGAAACGTAAAGGAATTGAGCTACAGGGTATGTCACTCCAAATGTTGCTTTCCTCGTTAAAGGTAAGGATCTAGAAATACTGTGACCAAGATTCCCTCAAATCACAATGTTTTATCTGAACAGAAATAAGTTGTATTTACAAAAGTGCTGATATTAACAGTCTTCTAGTATTAGAAGGTTAAATCCCTTAAGATAAGAATTAAGATTGCTGGCTGAGCATCCGAAGCTCTACAGCATCAGGAGGCACTAAAGCAGCAAGATGTCAAGAAAAGCAGCTCCACATCTGATAGGCAAAAGCACAATAAATCAAAGATAAAGTAAACTTTCTAGATAACCAGGAGCGTTTAATGCCGTTCTGATTAAACTCCTCTTCAGGAAATGAGTAAACACAGCCTCCATGCTTTCCCCATCTTTCTGTCAATTTACGTCTTAATGGATAAACTGGTTCAGGTTACTCATTCAGCAAAGCAAGGAATTGATTTGCAACTTTTCATTTTCAGTGCTCCCATCAACTTCTGCAGGGCTGTTCAGGGCAACTGAGCATAGCCATGGGCAGGCATTTAAAGATTAACAGGCCTTTGTGGCATTCCAGGGGGATGACAAAGCCATCAAAATTCATTATTTTTTTCCAGTACTACACACACACTACATGTGACTGCTGCAGTTATTAAACCAGTGGTTTTTCAGAAATCTTGCAGTTTAAATCTGTGATACTGGTTTTTTTTTTTCTTTTTCCCCTTAAAGACCTGAGTTACGAGATTATGAGAAAAATCTGAAATTCCATTAAAAGTGTATTTTTTTTATCCTTGTGTTTGTAATGGAAAGGCTTGACATGTAAGCTGAGTTACCAAGGCTCAGTTGCACTACTCAGCGGGAACGTGAGTGCAGCGTGAGGCAAACTAAGGTTGTCAGAGGAATATGATACAATTCATACACTCCACCTGGAGGGGCACAGAATGTCTTTGAATTCCTGGATACTTTTTTAAAAGAACTCCAGGAGTTGTAACACTTCCCTCTGCAATTCCAGGCAACTAGTATTATTAACAAAGGACTAAGATGTTCCTCTATAGCACTGTCCCTTTGAAGCACCAAATCCTCCACCTCACAGTCAGATGTGCTGTAAAGCACAGATGACACCACAGCTACTCTTTCCTCCCAAAAAACTCCTCCACCTAGGGCTTGCCCAATGCCGGCGTGTGTCCGCCCTGAGGAGCCACAGGAATGGCTCTCCTGAAACACAGGTGGAGGAAGGACTGGAGGTGTGTGAACTCACAGGGCTCCGTCCCCCTTCCAGCTCCCAGAGGACATCGCCACCTCGGGGGTGAAGGGATGTCACCGTCTCGGGACCAACAGCTGCCCTTCCTCATCCCTTCGGTTCTGGGGGAGCACCTCAGCCACCACCCCTCAATCCTGGGGCCAGTCGGCAGCATGACAGGATTCCCTCTCAGTTTCGGACAGCACCCCAACCTTCCGCCCTGAGTTTAGAGAGTGATGGGCAGCACCCCAACTACCCCCCTTGGTTTTGGGGGTGATGGGCAACACCTCAACCTTTCCTCTCAGTTGCGGAGGTGCTGGACAGCACTCCAAACGCTCCCCCTTGGCTTTCAGGGCCCGCGGGCAGCACCCCCACCGTGCCCCTCGCTGTCGGGGGTGGCGGGCAGTTCCCACCCAGCGCCCCGCGCTGCTCCCCCGG